>OY992536.1:119883505-120453017 GCA_963921195.1 Pegoplata infirma | reverse complement strand
ATTCAATTCCCAAATTTGAGGACGAAAATCTAAAACCCTGTGAAACTTTTATTGTTGGAAATAATATCATTCTGATAAAAATTCTCTTCTAGACGATATTTTATATTCCTGATGATAACACCGTCCGACAGCCAATACTAAACATGAACCGGATGATATTCGTCTGAATTTAGAGATCAAATGGAGTAAAACTGCATTTTCAGTTTTTCGTTCCGTGATCCCGTTTTCTTTTAAAAGGACTTCAAAGTTTTAAGGGATTATATTTTGTAAGATAACACTGTGCTACAGTGGAAAAATACTTTTGATGTGACATAGTATATTTTATTGGTTTGGTCGAGTAGAATACAAAAATGTTCACCAAACTTGCCAGACACCCTCAAATTATTGAGTTATTGATAAAAAAGGTTTTTTTGGTACTTTGCTCACTAAACCTTGTGTAATTCAGAAAACTTTCAACCGATTTTAAATTTTTTAATTGTTTTGGATTGAAGAAGGATAGGGCTTTCCATGTGTGTCAATTTGTCTACACATATAAGAAAGATATCTATTGATTTTTTCTATAATATCTAATTTTTTTGCTATTTTTTAAAAATTTTTTGAGTTTATCGTTTTTTTTCTGCTATAGTTCGTTTAACAACCTTTATATTTATGAGCGTATTTTTAAAGAAAATTTAATTCTGAATATGATGAGCATTATCCTGAAAAAATCGGATAAGAATTGACAGAGTTGTGATAATTTTTCTAAAAAAGAAAATTAAGATTTTGCAGGAAATCGCCGTTCAGATAACCCAGGCAAAAAAAAAATAATTATCATAAGAGGTCATGTACAATATTTTTAAAGCAAGGACCCAAAATAACTATTATGGACATTTTTGATTTCCAAAAAATTGCGCTTTTTTAATAGTTATTTATAAAAATTGAAAATAATAATTATCAACAAAATAACTATTAAATAACTATTATTTTATAATAGTTATTTTGTATCCTTTGTAGGTACAAATGAAGTGATATCCTTTTTTGGAAGGATATTTTCTGAAACTAAATAATTCGTTAAAAAACTCACTGTTTTGCAAATAATAAAGTGACCATGGCCCGATTTATAAAAATTACTTAGGTCCATAACTATTATTTTACAATATAAAAAATATTAATTAGGAATTAATAGCACTGTGCTACACCAAAAATATGCAGGAGTTCTCATATGAAAATTCCGGTTGGTTAGAGTCCATAGAGTACTGATATACTCATAGTTTTTCTGGATCACTTCGTTAAGTCCGTTTTTTATTGGCAAATGTGTTGAAAAACTGCAATTCCTAAATTAGAATTTTAAAAAAGTATTACTTTGTTAGTTTGCAACCGATTTTCGATTTTATGGATTTTTTTGAAAGGTATAAGTCTTACCTTTTAAACAAAACAAAAATATTAAAAATCGATCAAGAATTGGCTGAGCTACGATCGCTTAAGAAAAAAAAAACTGCATTTTTGGAAAATTTGTCATATTCTTTACACTCTAAGTTGAAAGTGCATCATTAAACAATTTTTTTTTAATTTTTTGTACAAAAGTATAGTAAAGTAGCTTTCCAAAACATCAAAAAACATAACAACCGGGTAAAAAATGAATGAGTTATGCTAAGTTTTGTGATAGGACATTTTTAATTTTTTTCAGAAACGCTTGTAATTCAAGCATTATTCATAAATCTTATTACTAGTAGTAATTTTTTGTTCATATGCATATAAACTAGAGATGGGAACGTAATTAGATTTGTGCGTGATTCACACATGATCACAAGTGAGCGTGATTGAAAATTAATTTTACTCACGTGGTTGTAAGTGAGTGTCAGTGTGAGTGAAATAAAAAAATGGGCTTAATTTTTTAGTTTTGTTTGAAAAGTATGACTGTTACTTCTTAAACAAAAAAATATTGAGAATCGGTTGAATATAGGCTAAGGTGAGCTCGTTTAAGTAAAAACCCTTTTTTTGAAGAATTATACCTGCAACATTTTTATGACAAAAAACAAATGACATTTTTGAAACGAAATTGGTAAAATTGTGGGATCATTTGATGTAAATTTTACCTATTTATAAATATACGTATGAGCCATTCCACACCAAATGTTCAGCGAAAAAAGAAACATGTGAACCGTAAATTTTTGAATGGGTTTTATGGATAATCATGTATGCAGCTAAGAAATTTGCGTTTTTGGTTTTTCAATTTTTCAAAAACTGGGCTTAGGAGACGTGGTCAAATAATGGAAAAAATTTTCAAATTTGTGTCGAGTTGCCATGTTTAAATATTTATCAAATTAAAACGGAATGCACCACAATTTCAAAAATTTACATTCTTGCAAATTTTTAAGATTAAACATTTTTTGGAAAATTTTTAGAACCCATTCAGAAATTATCCATTTTTTAAAAAAAAATTAATTTATCAACAATTCGGCCACTTTTTTTAAGTTTAGCATTTGAATATTAAATTTCATAACAATTTTAAAATTTGCTTGTATTTTCTTGTTTCACCGTAGCGAATGAGTATTAAATATTTGCATTAGTCATACGTTGAACCAAGCTAATTACTAAATTGTTATGAAATTCAAATGCGATTTCTCGAAAATAACGAAAAACCCATTACATTTTTTTTTTTGTGTGGATAGACAAACTAGAAATGGGAACATGAGCAGATTAGAGCGTGAGTGTGACTGAATTCAATATTACTCACGTGATTGTAAGTGAGTGTAAGTAAGATTATTGCGTGAAAGAGTGTGCGTGAGTTGAATTTTTTGGGTGAGTTTGCGTGATTTATTTTCTCTTCATATTTCCTTTCATTCCAAAAAAAGCAACAAAAAAATGTAAAATTTTGCTTAACTTCAGATTTCGTCCCGAAAAAATCAAAACAAATGCAAAATTTATTTTTAATTTTTTTTTTTGTATGTATAAGAATATCTTGAGTGTGAGTCAACGTTAGAGTGAGTGACTCTTGCGTAGGCGCACTTGAGTGTGTGTTGTATTAAATTTACCCACGTGATTGTGAGTAAGTGTTAGTAGAAAAATTATGCTCGTGAGTGAAAGTTAAAATTCACTCACGTGACCATCTCTTACACAAACATCTAATCTTTAAAAAGAAAAATTACAAAAAAAACAAAAGTGGCCGGATTTTTTATAAATTGACTTTTTTTAAAAATGAAAAATTTCAGAACGGGTTCTAAAAATTTTCCAAAAAATGTTTAATCGATAGCCCATACAAAACTATACAAGAATGTAAATTTTTCAAGGATGGGTACCAATTCGATAAAAGTATTGGTATTGGTATTGGTTTTTAAAATTATATTAGTATTGGTATAGGTATTGGTTTTCATTTTTTGTTGAATTGGTATAGGTTTCGGTATTGGTTTTGAGTTATTTAGGTATTGGGTATTGGTATTGGTTTTAGCCTCGAATCGGTATCGGTTTTTAATAAGTATTGGTATTTATCTTATATCGGTTTTGGTATTTGTATGCAAAAGGTTTTGTCGTTAATATTAGTTAATTTAACGTAAGTCGTCCTTCTGTCCGCCCCACAGTGCACACTGGGGCGAGATGGTAAGTTTTTTGGCCAAAAGTCTCTACAGGTCGTAAATGTTAACCGATTTTTTGAAATTCAGAATATAAGCCTATATTAAGGTAATAAATAAGTGCCTTAAAAGTTCTTGAAATCGGACCTACAACGAAACTATTTCAGGGTGGACACTTCATTTTTAATAAAATTTACAGATGTTATAGATCAATGGTTCCCAACCTTTGATTCTCGCCCCACTGGGGGGCAATTTGAAGGTTCCAGGGGGGCAACGAGCAAGATTTGTTTAGTCAAATTAACTACAAAAACTATTTTTTTTACCAAAATTAACTACAAAAATTTGTTAATTGGTAAAATTTTTACTAAAAATTTAGTTTAAATTCTGATATTACAAAAAGTTTGCTAAACCAGTAGTAATTTTTCATTAAAAACAAAAATTAGAAAAATTAACAATTTTTTTTTTTGAGTGTAGGGGAACAAGGCAATTTTTTTAACTTAAAAGTGGGGCGTGGCGTAAAAAAGGTTGGGAACCATTGTTATAGATGAAACAAATGAAGAGAAACTTGTCTTTTGTTTATGTATTTGAATTAGAGATGGTCTGTGGTCCCGTACAGTGTTACCGTTGTGCGACTTTAGTTGCAATTTGCAACCTTTTTGACGCTGTGATACTTTTTGTGCGACTTTTTTAAACTTGTCTAATTTTGCAACTTTTTCCAACTTTGTGCGACTTTTTTCCCCTTTTTGATCAAGTGAAATTTTGTTTTTCTTTTTTAAAGATGTACAATGAAAAATTACACATATTATAAATATTTGTTTAAAACTTTTGGAGTTTTTCCTTTAGATATATCCCATACTACGTGAAATATTGCATGGAAACACCCAATGAAATGGAGATAGGTCGTTGGTATGTTCAGAAAAAATGTCTCACTTTTCACAATATAAAAAGCATTGTATGGAGACCGCCTTAAGGGTTGAAGATAGAGCCCGTGTAAAAAAATAATTATATCAAAACATATCTCCTTTGATAACAACATATATGGATCATATATATAAATGCATCTAATCAGATCTACTCCATATATATTTATATCTGCTACAGATATTTTTAGATCCGTAAATTGAGTCTATCTGACAATTTTACATATATGAACATTAGAGCACCCATATGTGCATAATTGTTTTTTTTATCGCTCCCCGCTCATTTTCGGTTGAGTTGGGAGTAAAAAATAATATCTATCCAGAAATTGGACTTCTAGGTTGCAAACAGGCCAAGCGGTTTGAACTTTTGACCTCAAAAATGGGCTAAAAAACCTTTATAGATTAATTTGGCTGTAACTCTTAAAATAAAAGTTTTTCGCAATTAACTTTCATAACAATTTTTTGTAGAATCAAAATGCAAAGATTTTTCTCTCATACTGTTTTGACCAAAATATGTCCGATCGCGGTGTTTTAAGCGGTTAAAGTCGAAATTTGGGTCAGAACTTTTTTTAAAAAAATTCTCGTAAATTTTTAAATTGGGGAAAATTTGAGCTCTTTGCATAATTTAATAGGGTATTGAATGCAGTTTTCCAAAAAAAAATTTTTTGCAAAAATATATCGACCCTTCCATGAAAAATTGCTAAAATCCTACCCTGAACCACAATTTTTTGACCTCCAACTACGTTATGAGGGTGTACTCACTTTGTCATTGCATGTTTTACGCATCGAAAGATGAGTCTAGGATTTCACATAGTATATATGGGGTATTCCATGCCAAATCGGACGCTTGGAAAATTTTTAATTTTATATATTTTAAATTTTTTAGTACCCTTCAAAAACCCATTCCAAGTAAATTTTGACATCTTTTTTGACAATCCGTTCAAAAAATATCGAATTAAAAAAAAAACACGATTTTTTCTGTCTTCACTTCTTTAAAAATGGTCCAAATTCGAAATAATTTGTTGAAATTTTAGTATTTTCTTTAAAGTGTTTTAATAAAGATTGGAAAACAACAAAAAAAAAATTCAAAAACCGCTGAATATATTAATTACCATAATCCCACGATCTACTTAAGCTTAAAATTTTAAGAAAATATTAAGTTTACCACGAAAAATTAAAAAAAATAAATAAAAAAAATCAAATAAAAAATTTTAAGAAAAGATTGAAAGCAACAAAACAAAAAGAGCAATCATTTAAAAATTGCATATTAGAACACTTTAAGAAATATTTAATAAAAAAACAAAAATTAAAAAAAAAAAAAAATGTTGACCATTTTTGAATTTGTTATGATAAAAATACGGAAAACGATAGTTTTTTTTTGAAAATTCCATATCTTTGAAACGGGTAATTTAAAAAAAATTTGAAAACAAACTTGGATGGGGGTTTTAATGGGTTTTAAAAAAATTTAAAAATAATTAAAAAATGTAAAAAAAAAAATTCAAAGTGTCCAATTTGGCACTGAATACCCCATATATATTTAGGGAAATCCTAGACAGATGTTTTGGTGCGAAACTCACGGAATTACAAAGTGAGTATTCGCCTATATTGAGGATGAATTGTAAAAAAATGAGATTCTGAGTAGAACTTTGGGATTTTTTCATGGAACAGTCGATATATTTTTGCCAAAAATTTTTTTTTGGAAAATTACATTCAATACCCTAGTGAATTGTGCAAAGAGCTCAAATTTTCCCCAATTTCAAAATTTACGAGAATTCTTTTAAAAAAAGTTCTGACCCAAATTTCGACTTTAACCGCTTAAAACACCGCGATCGGACATATTTAGGTCAAAACAGTATGAGAAAAAAATCTTTGCATTTTGATTCTACAAAAAAATTGTTATGAAAGTTAATTGCGAAAAACTTTTATTTTAAGAGTTACAGCCAAATTAATCTATAAAGGTTTTTTAGCCCATTTTTGAGGTCAAAAGTTCAAACCGCTTGGCCTGTTTGCAACGAAGAAGTCCAATTTCTGGATAGATATTTTTTTTTAATCCCAACTCAACCGAAAATGAGCGGGGAGCGATAAAAAATACAATTTTGCACATCCCATACATTTTGTGGGTGCTCTAATGAACATGTCTGAAAATGTCTCATCATATATGCCATATATGCCAGATAGACTCAATTTACGGATCAAAAAAACATCTGAAGCAGATATGAGTATATATGGAGTAGATCTGATTATACCCGAGTAAAAAAGTTCCTATATAATTATATATAGTTTTATATATACATATATTATTTTGTAAAACTATATGTATTTTTTGTTGCATCATATGTGATTTTATATATTTGCACTTCTAATTTGTTTCTTATATAAAATTATATAACAGAAAATATGGACTTTTATATAATAACATATGATTTAAAGTTCGTTTATATAAGTAATTACATATGAACTTTAAAATTCTGTCTTCTTTTTTATATAATTTGATAAAACAAAATATTTGAAGAAATTTTATATAAAACTTTATGCAACTGTTTTTAAATTATATGTTATCTTATATGAGTAAAATTTAAAAAAAATCTAAGTCCTTTACATATAATTCAATATAACTTTTGAAAATTTTTCTAAGTCGAGATGTTTTTTTTTTGAAAATTTTCAAAGTCCTAAAAATATTTTTAAAAATTTTTAAGTCCTGGAAACAAATTTTTTTTTTGTCAATTTTTTGCGTTTTGGGGGAAAACATTTTTTTCTTATATATAAATATATTTAATTATATATAATTGCATCAATTTTATACAAAAAAGGGTCCAATTTTCGCATATAACTATATAAAATTATATTAAAATTATATCAAATTTGATCAGATTTGATCAAATTTGATAAGTTTTTATATCGTTTTATCGACTCATTTTTCGCATTAAACTATATATGATTATATATGATGGCTTTATATAATTTTATATGAATATATATAAACTTTTTTACTCGGGTATCCATTTAGATATGATGCATATATGTCTTTATCAAAGGAGATATGTTTTGATACAATTCTTTTTTACACGAGAGGTAAGTACGTTTTGAAAAAAATTTGGGGTTGAGAAACTATTAGGGGTCGGTCATACATTTGAATCCTCCATAGGTACTAGGGATGCCAAACGGGATTGACATTTACAAATCCCGGGATTCGGGATTTTAAAATTCTAATCCCGGGATCCCGGGATTTTTCGGGATTTCGGGATTTTTCGGGATCCCGGGATTTTTCGGGATTTCGGGATTTTTCGGGATTTCGGGATTTATTAAAATTAAGGTTTTTTACGAAACATTTTTAATAAATTTTTTATTTAATTAAATATTCAATTAATTCATAACCATTAAATATTTTTCGTAAAGTTTCACATATTTAGCACAGAAAAACCGAAAATTTAGAAACAGCTATGACCGATTTGAATAGACTCGAGCGATGTGCGTCTGTGAAAGACGCGATGCAGTCGAATTCAAATGATTAGAAAATACTTTTTTCGGTCGGCCTCTTTTTTAGACGTGGATATAAAATATTTGTTTTAATAATGATAAAATTGTGTTAGTAATTTTTTTACAATTCCTCGCGAGGGGAAGGTGTCCCCAACGTCCTCTGCCAATACAAAGTTTGTATTAATTGTCCTGTTGGTAGGCGAATCGCATGTTAACGATTTTCTTCCCTTTGCGATAAATGTTTACAAATACATTTATTACGCTGAAGTAACAGAATTTTATCATTATTTATATTATTTTTTATATTCACGCCCACAAAAAGGGGCGGGACGAGAAAAATGTCGTTTTCTGGCTAGGTGAAACATAAAAATGTGTCATTTGCTAAACAAAAGTACAAATTGGTAAACAAATTTGGGTTTTCAAGGGCTGTTTTGGTTCTTCACGGGGAAATTTTCCCCTCATCCGCTTTAACTCATTTACGAACTAAAACTGTTAAAAATAAACTTTACAGATGGATTACTTAATGATCCCTTATAAATTAAAATCTCGGCAAAATTTAACTGTTTCTTAAAATATTTGACCTTTAGCATTGGCGTAGGAAGCCAACTTTTCTGGGGGGGGGCTAAAGCCCCCCCTAGATTTTGTATAATTTGTTGGTATTTTTTTTAATAGAAAAACCCAGACCTATTCCTGAAGCGTTCCCTTTAACATGCGTCTAGGTGTCCTAGAAACGAATGCCCCCCGAAAGCGGTTAAAAATTCATTTTTTTTTTTTTAAATTTTGATTCTGTAGATTTTTCGGAAATTTAGAACTCCTAGATATGGTTTGAGAATGAAAGATTTTTAATGTTTTCCTATAGTAAAATCATTAGATTATTATGATTTTTTCAAGAAAAAGTTCTGATGATTGCAAAAGATGATGATTATTAGTCAAAATTCTCAGATTCTTTCGTTCAATAACTTTTGTCTATAAAAAACCCCTTAGAATTTAGAAACTTTTTAAAATCAAAGAAGTTAAAATGTTTTCCTGAAGGTAAAACCCTAAGATTCGGTAAAGTTTTTATTACTGACAAAAACATCCGATTCATATAAAAACTTTTTTTAATAATTCAGACTATTTTTCAATGGGAAAAACTATTAGATCTTATATAATAATCATTACGAGTCCTTAAGACTCATTGAATAATCATAACGAGTCCTAAAGACTCATTACATATTATTATTATTTATTGTTGCAAAAATTAATGAAATCATTAAATTATTAAAAAAAAAAAAATTGTGAATGAATAAAATTCCAGACAGGGCTATCTACGCCTATGACCTTTAGGCTCCTTTTTAGACAAGAAAATGTGAAAGTTTCAAACAAAGTAAAAAAATGTTTTACTTTGTTCGGAATTTTTCGATTTTGAAGACATTTCCCTGCAGGAACAATATTGACCATAAAAGGCATCAATTCTGACTCCGACAATTTTCAAATTCGAAAAAAGGAAAATATGCTTCACACTTCTGTATATTAAGTAATACGACCTGAAAATTAAATTGTACTCCAAAAGAGTAAGAGAATTTAAGCCAAACATGCCTCAATTGAAAGATATTTCAAACACCTTTCAAACGATATCCATTTTGTTACCATCGGACAACAAACACTGAAGAAATAGTCAATTTTGATTACAAATTTGACAAAAAAATCCCGAAATCCCGGGATTTTGTGGGATTTCTCAATCCCGGAAAATCCCGAAAAATCCCGGGATTGAAAAAAATAAATCCCGGGATTCGGGATTTGTCGATCCCGA
The DNA here is from genome assembly GCA_963921195.1 of Pegoplata infirma. Taxonomy (NCBI): domain Eukaryota; kingdom Metazoa; phylum Arthropoda; class Insecta; order Diptera; family Anthomyiidae; genus Pegoplata; species Pegoplata infirma. Next base: position 120,443,280 of record OY992536.1, on the reverse strand, counting down.
AAAATCCCGGGATTTCGGGATTCGGGATTTCCCGTTTGGCATCCCTAATAGGTACCCTAGGGACAGTTACAGGCAGGAGCAATTTTATCTTTGTTATCCTTGTATGAAAGATAGGGCTTAGTTTGGAAAAAAATCTAGGGGGGAAAAAGCTCCTAAGGAAGCTTCCATACGAAAACAAAATTTTTAAAAAAAAATTGCTCCTACCGCTTTAACTTTTCCAAGAGTGCATCTAAAGAAGTCAAATGTATGACCGACCCCAAAAGGTTTTCAACTCAAACTTTTTTCCAAAACATACCCTCTATGTATCTTCAACCCTTAAAAAAAATGTGCGACTTTAATTTGGAAAAACGAGTTTTTTGTGCGACTTTTTTTTGTAAAAAACGACTTTTTCTGCGACTTTTTCAAAATTCTCAACGGTAACACTGGTCAGGCGTGAGCGATTTTTATTTAAATCACGTGATTATAGAGTGATTTTCATTTAAATTAAGTACTTACGGTAATAAATAAGTGAATTGAAACTTTTTGAAATCGGACCTACAAGGAAACTATTTCAGGGTGGACACTTAATTTTTAACAAAATTTACAGATGTTATAGATGAATCAAATGAAGAGACACTTGCCTTTTGTTTAAGTATTTGAATTGGAGATGGTCTCTGGTCCCGTGATTCACGCGTGAGCGTGAGTGATTTTCATTTAAATCATTTGGTTACAGAGTGATTTTCATTTAAGTCAAGTGACTATTGCTGTGTTTTTCAATAAGTGGATTTATTTTCGGATTAATCTTATTTAGTTTAAAATAAATATTTTAACATGCCAAATCAAATTTGAAATATTTTTTTCCGTAATCTACGATAAATTAGCAATTATAATCCGAAAAAATGATAAAAAAAAATTGGAAAATGAAAAAAGTTATAAATAAATCAAAATTAATCCAAAGTGGATTAATTTTGATTTATTTATAACTTTTTTAATTTTCCAAATTTTTTTATCATGTTTTCGGATTATAATTGCTAATTTATCATAGATTACGGAAAAAAATATTCCAAATTTGTTTTAGCATGTTAAAGTATTTATTTTAAACAAAATAAGATTAATCTGAAAATAAATCCACTTTTTGAAAAACACAGCATATATTAAGGTAATAAATAAGTGCCTTGAAACTTTTTGGATTCAGACCTACAAGGAAACTTTTTCAAGGGTGGAAACTTCATTTTAAATAAAATTTACAGATGTTATAAATTAAACAAACGAAAAGACACTTGTCTCTTGTTTATGTATTTGAATTGGAGATGGTCGCTGGTCCCGTGATGTGCGTGACTCAAAAGAGTGATTTTCATTTAAATCTCGTGATTGTGAGTTGAAAAATTCTGAGTGAGTGTCTAGAGAGTGAGTCGAATTTTTGCGTGAGGGATGTTTTTTTTTGAAAAACCCCTTTTAAAAATAAAATATTTTTTAGCAGTATTTGCATTCAGAATTTAGTCAAACTTTAAACTAAATAGTACATGCTTAACCCATTGTGGACAAAAATTCATTTTTTTTTTTTTTTGGAAAAAGGTACCTATTTAGTAAAATTAGCACCAGCTGATCTCAAAACTCTTGTAAAAAAATTGTAATGTTCCGTTATTCCAGAAAAGCCTGTATTTCAACTTTTTTGCAATTTTAATATTTGGATTTATTTGCTATTTTATTAATTTACTAGTCGAATAGCCTGTCCCTGCCAGGCGGAACACCAAATCACTTTTCTTAATAGTTCTAATATTTTACCAAACTTTATAAAAAAATATGTTTGTGCTTCAACAATTTAATATTGCTAGATTGAGTTACATCAATATATTTCCCAAACTGGAAAAAAAAATTAATGAGTATAAAAGGTTTTATTGATCAAATTTTAGAACTAAATTTAGCACGCCCATTTCGTCTCTGCGTCCATAAACCAGATATCAAAAATCCATCGTGTGGATCTCTCTCATGGTCACTCCTATATACATCGCAATTTTATCTTTCTTTTTTATCATGAAGGGTTTTTAAATTAGCTAAAATGTTACAAACACAATTTTTCCACCTAAATTTTTCCTTATAATTCTCCGTACACAGTTTAAATATTAAATCTGACTTCATAAGGATATGATCCATTGTCAATACTTTATGCTTTACAATTTTCAGCTTCCTTAGTCATTAGGGGTTTCAGAAATAGTTTAAATATTTAAAAACTAAATTTCGCCGTCTTCCGCCACTCCCCCTGACTTAAAGGCCGAAAATCCGGCTACGTTACAGATTATATATACAAACTGAACAAAATTCACAACGGATTTTTTGTATTTCCGCCCTTTCACTGGATATCCAGGTCAGAGTTGATCTTTGGCATTGTCCGTACCATATGTATTCTAATTTTCATCTTTCAAGGTCATAAGGTGTCTTCAAAATTAGGTAAGATGTAAAAACATAATTTTTCCGCGCCCATTTCTTCTCTTAATTCTCCGTCCCTACACAGAGAGAACAGTTTAGTTGTGCCAGCCGAATTTAGAGCCAACTGCATAGTTTAATAACAACAACCGAAATTTTCGGTTGCCATAACCAAAATTTGTTTTGAAAATTTAACTTCTGTTGGTCCAAATAAATTTCGGTAATCGCAACCGAAAATTTCAGTTGTTGTAATTAAACCATGCAGTTGGCTCTTAATTCGGCTGGCACAATTAAACTGTTTTTTCTGTGTACTTTATGATAAGCTCCATCGTTAGTACTATACTCGTATCCACGCCCCTTTTCCCTCTCAATTCTCCGTCCACAGTCCAAAAATTTTAAGTCTGACTACTTAAGGATATGCTCCAGTGTCAGGACAATATGCTTGCAATTTTCGGCAGCGTAGGTCATTAGGGCTTTAAAGTTAGTCAAATAAAAAAAATAAAACACAATATTGCCTTGCCCCTTTTTCCTCTCAACTCTCCATCTACATTCCAAAAATGTTAAATCGGACTACTTTAGAATATACTTTATAGTAAGGACTACATGTTAGGGACTTTCAGCTTCCGTATTTATTGGGGCTGAGCTTAAAAATACTCTTAAATGTTAAAAAAAAATAATTTTGCCAAGTCCCCTTTTTCTCGTAATTCGCCGCCCACAGGCAAAAAATCCGACTTCGTAAGAATCTGTCCCTGGTGTTTTATTATATACATGCCAATTTTAAGCTTTTAAGTCCATCAATGAGATTCAAAAGGCGCTGGATACACAAAAAATAAGAGAAACACAAAAAAATAAAATATAAGTATATTCAGAAAATAGATGGAAATAAATTTACCACGCCCTTTGCCTTTCTTATGCTCCACCCATACACTGGATATCAAAAATCCAGGCTCGTGTTGATCTTCCACATGAAACCTTCTATATACATGCCAATTCTGTGCATTTTCCGCTTCCTTTGGGGGCTTCAAAAGAAGTTAAAATTATAAAAATCTCAATTTTGTCACTCCCCATTTTCCTTTCAATTCTCCGCCCACAGTCCAAAAATTTTAAATTTGACTACTTCAGGATATGCTTCATCGATAGGACTATACGCTAGAAAATTTTCAGCTTCCTAAGTCATTATAGGACTTTAAAATAGGCAAAAATGCCAATTTTCATCTTCATATATCATTTGGGGTCTTCAAATTAAATATTAAAAAACACAATTTTGCCACGCCCCATTTTTCTCTTAATTCTCCTTCCACAGTTTAAAAAATTTAAATCCAATTACCTCAGGATATGCTTCATTGTTAGAACTAAATGCTATGCAATTTTCCGCTTCCTAAGTCATTTGGGGCTTCAAAAGAAGTAAAAATTTAAAAAAAATCCCAATTTTGCCACGCCACTTTCCCTCAATTCTCCGCCTACATTACGAAAATTTTGAATCCGACTACTTGGGGATATGCGCCATCGTTAGGACTATATTCTTGGAAATTTTCAGCTTACTAAGTCATTTAGGGGCTTCAAAAGAAGTAAAAATGTTAAAAAAATCTAAATTTTGCCACTCCACTTTTCCCCTCAATTCTCCGCCCACATTGCGAAAATTTTAAATCCGACTACTTGGGGATATGCGGCATCGTTAGGACTATATTCTAGGAAATTTTCAGATTCCTAAGTCATTTGGGGGCTTTAAATTAAACAAAAATGTCGAAAATTGTATTTTTGCCACGCCTGCTTTCCCGCTTATTTCTCCGCCCACAGGCAAAAAATCGAAAATCCGGCTACGTTAGGATCTGCCCCAGGTGTTTTACTATAAGCATGCCAATTTTCAGCTTTGTAGCTCATCAGTGGGCTTCAAAAAGCTCTGGATAGACAAAAAAAGAGGAACACACAAATAGGGAAATTATATATATAGATTTCGTTATTTTCAAAATAAATAGTTTCAAAATGTTTAATTAGTGGAATTTGATAATAAATTAAATCTAAAAAAAATTAATATTAATTAATAAAAAAATAAAAAGCCTAAACTAAAAAAATTAAAATTTTTCGTTTTTGCTTGAAACAATTTCTGTGCTGATGCACATTGCATTTAATGCACATGTAATTTCCGGTGGTCAAGGGGAGATATTTTTTAATTGCAGAAAGATGAGACTTAATATTTGTAACAAAATATACCTGAACTTCATCCTTTTCATATTTTTTTGAAAAAGGTGATCAAAATGGGTTATCATGCAGGGGGCCCCTTTTTCGATTGTAGATCTTTTGCCAATTGCGATTACACGGGTAAATTTTTTTCTTATATGGGGTTCACACTAACGACCTTAAACAAGTTGTTTAACAAAACACCAGTAACAGAATAAAAACGTAATGGATACAGAAAAAATAATTTTTTAAACACGTAGCCCTTAAACTCTCAAAAATAGCAAGTGTGAACTGCACATTATGCGTTCTTAAATTCTTATATAACATGACTGTGCCTCTAATAAAACAATAAAATTTTTTTTCTGGATTCTGGTGTTGTGACATAAAACTTTGTAACGTCTGCTTGATTAAAATTTTGGAATTTCCAAAAAAGGACATTAGTATTTTTTTTTTACAACGCAAAGAAGAGTGCAGTGATATTCAATGTACATATATCAAATATTAGCAATGTTTGCAAAAGAAAAAATTTCATCACAGAAAAGGTTTAAATTTTTTAAGATCTACTTTTATTAGGGGTCATAAAAACTGTGACAAAAAAAAATATTTCTTTTATGTTTTTATGGCTTTTAAAATTCAAGTAGCTATTAGCTAACTCCTTTTTGTTATGTGACACAGTGAAGCAAGCCGGTCGGCGCGGCTGACGGCTGAGTCGCTAAGCCGATATTTTTCCACGAGCCGCGCCGCCGCCGATATCATCGGCTGATCGACGGCTCAAACTCCAGCCGATTTTGGCGGTTTTGAAATTAAAAAGAGCATATTCCTCAATTTTGTTCCATTTGGATATTAAAATTTCTAAAAGTCATATTGGAATTCAAACAAGTAAAAAAGTTAAATTCGGCCTTGCCGAATGTAGTGATACCCTCCACAATTTCAAAAAGATTATTGCAAAAAACTTTATTGAAAAGGAAATTACTTTTGAAAAAAAAATTTTTTTTTGAAAAAAATTTCCGCTAAAAAAAATTTTGGTAAAAAAAAAAATCCGCGATTTTTTTCTTTTTTTGTCAAAAAAAATGTTCGTACTTGTTTAAATACCATTTGGTGTTTAATTATGTTCACATATGTAAACCACAAGCCAAATTAGAGCATTTTGTATTTTTAGGTTATGTTGAATGTACTGAAATTTTTGAGGTGTGCTTACATTTTCATTCATAACTTTTGAACCGCTGAACCGATATCGCTCAAATGCAATACCAAACTTCTCGGGAGAACTTCCAATATATATTTTAAGTTTCAGTCATCTCTCTGCAATATTTTGTCCGCGAGAGCATTTTCCACAGACAGACAGACAGACGGACAGACGGACAGACGGACAGACGGACAGACGGACAGACGGACATCGCTAGAATGTCTTAAAATCGATCGGGCATCATGAATATATATACTTTATGGGGTCCCAGACCGATATTTCGATGAGTTACAAACGGAATGACAAACTTATATATACCCTCTATCACTAAGTGGAGGGTATAAAAAGTCCAATTAAAATATAGAAATCACAACTGAAATTAAAAAGTTCGCATTCTCAGAAAAAGTAATAGAGAATTACAATTTCTGAATGACTATTGGCCTTTTCCAAATTTCAAATGAAATTTCTAGGTTTCAATACTTTTTTCTAGATTTCATTTGAATTTCAACTAAACTTTTCTCAAATTTAATTGCCATTGCTGAATTTTAATTGTCTTGTTTTATTTGTGTTTTATATTGTTGGGCTTTATATTTTATAATTTAATAGGTATATTAGTTCGGTTTGAGTCTTTATTATTTCTGAGAAATAATAACTCTTGTTTACAAATTAAAAAAAAATTTGCGATCCACGGCACTTTGCATTTATTTTCAATGTAAAATCTTACGCAAAATCCGAAAATGTTTTAATATTTGAAAAGTTTATGTAAAAGTTATTCATATCTTTTTTATTCAAATTCCCAATAAAATTACCTAACTTTTGCCAGAAATCCGGAATCGGTACGATCAAGGAAACCATCAGGATATTATAAGGAAGTTCAAAATATCCTTTTTATGGTTATATCCTTATAAGTATCCGAATTTTGCAAAAAAATTCCTGTTCAAAACAGATGTGTTAAGTAGACACTCCAATAAAAAGAAAATCTAAAATCCATTAAGTATATCCTGAAATATTTGCAAAAGAAGTCAAAATATTGAACCAAATTTGAATATTTTTTTCATACATTTGTTCGTACCAATTTTTATGATTTTTTTGTTAAAATTAAAAAAAGAAGATTAAATCACATTTCCTAAAAATGTTTGCCTCCTAAAAACGAATCTGACACCAAAAAATTGTATCAAATCGCCTTCTCGAGATATAGCCATTTTTAATTTTTGTGGACCAAGTTCAAATAAATAAAAATATGAATAACTTTAACATACTTTTTCAATATTAAAAAAATTTTCGTTTTGAGCGCTTAGTCCACAAAAAATGAAAATGCCTATATCTCGAGAAGGCGGTTCGATACAACTTTTCTGATGACAGATTCGTGTTAAGGAGGCCAAAATACTTTAGAAAATGTATCCAACATGTCTGTGCAAAAACCGTTAATGTTTATATATTTTTAACGAAAATAGTAGTTAACTTTAATTTTTTTAAATACTTTTTTTGTGATTTCGTGTTATATGTATGTTTTTTAGTTTTGTTTTAATTTTTTTTGTTCGGAAGGGGGGGGCTTTTGCCCACCCCAGAATAATGGCCTAGATACGCTTATGCCTACACCACTCTATGGTACAGGGTACAGATGGTCGCGTGAGTGACTTTTGACTCACACTCACGAGTACTCACACAAACTTCACTCACACTCACGAAACTTTTTTTTATAAAAAAAAAATTGCTTTTTTGGAATGAAAGAAAATATAAAGAGAAAATAAAGCACGCAAAAAAAACGACTCACGCAAACTCACTCACGCAATTTTTTTTCCACTCACTCACAACCACTTGAGTAAAATTGAGTTTCAGTCACACTCAAGCGTGAATCACGCACAAATCTGCTCATGTGCCCATCTCAAGTACAGGGTATTATGAGTTTGTCTTAATGTTTGTAACTATCCGAAATATTGGTCCTAAACCAAACTTCAAGTATAGCGATCGATTTAGAATCACTTTCTGGGTCGATTTAGCGATGTCCGTCCATGTAAACATAGTGAGCACGATACAGGTCGGAACAATCAATTGATTTGACTGAAATTAAATTTATGCTTCCTTTTTCCCAAGGAAGAAGCCTCTTGAAATTAAAAAAATAATCGGTCCATGTTTTGACCTAGCCCCCATGCAAACGCCCCCCAAATTTGGCTAACATTACTTTTATACCCGTAATTTAACAGGTATCCTTTCGAAATTTAGCATGTGAATAAATAAATACCCCAAAAATAACATATTTTGTAATCATATATTTGGAATGTTTCCAAATTATAAAGAAATCTGACCATTTCTACTTGTTGTCCCCACACTAACAAAAGAGCTAACTTAATTTTGGGATACTATTTTCTTCAAAATAGTTCATAAATTTTACCACAATTTAGTAAAATTTAAATAAAAGTTTAGAAATTTAGAAAAGTTTGGAAACTTTCTACCCATTAGTTTATCATATTTATCTTCTAAGATTTAAGAAAGTTTTTTTTTTTACTACTTTAGAAAATTTTTTAAAAGTTGTGAATTTTTTTTTTTTTAACATAAAATGGCGATATCTAAACTAAAAACTAAGATTTCAAACCGAAAAAAGCTTGTTGAGCGGTGTAATTAGACCATTCTTGGACTCAAATTAAGTTTGTGCACTAATTAAAGATGTCACAAAATATAGATCCAATCGGTTCATGTTTGGACTTCGGACACATTTTCCGGAAAACACTGGTGTAGGGTATAAGGTCGGTTTTGACCCACTATAATTTTCTTACTTGTTACCATAACTCCAATAAAATGGTAATTAAACCATTAATTGATCGACCACTTGTTCGGTAGGGTATCGTGATTAATATGCCTAGATTTAAACCGTATTTTACTATACAATAGCGGCGCAGCCGAATTTTTTTTTCAGCCGCGCTGTTCTAAAAAAAACGCGGCGCGCAGCCGAAACGCCGCCGCCGCCGAAAATTTTTGCTCTTCAGCCGCCGCCGAAAATTTTGCATCGGCTTGCTTCACTGATGTGACATTGCATGCAAACGATTACTGATCGATGTAAGGTAGTCAGGTAAAACCTAATAATGTGATGGAAAAAAATGTTTGACGTCACAATTAAAACAAACGAAAATTAGAATACAAAAAACCGAAACAAAACCGAAACGAAAGTAGAAAAAAATGAATTGGTATTGGTTTTTTATTGGTATTGGTTTTGAAGAATAAAAGTATTGGTTTTTAATTGGTATTGGTAGCGGGGAATCGGTATTGGTTATTTATCGGTATTGGTATCGCACAAATAAAGGTATTGGTTTTTAATTGGTATTGGTTTTCAATTTGAATTGGTATTAACGGGTATTGGTATCGAAAAGGTATTGGTACCCATCATTGAAATTTTTGAGATTTTGGTGCATTTCGTTTTTATTTGATATATATTTAAACAAGGCAACCCGACACAAATTTGACAATAAAGCCCAGTTTTTGAAAAATTGAAAAACCAAAAACGCAATTTTCTTAGCTCCATATATGGCTATCCATACAACCCGATCAAAAATTTACGGTTCACATGTTTTTTTTTTCGTTGAACATTTGGTGTGGAATGGCTCATACGTATATTTATAAATAGGTAAAATTTACATCAAATGATCCCACAATTTTACCAATTTCGTTTCAAAAATGTCAAATGTTTTTTGTCATAAAAATGTTGCAGGTATAATTCTTCAAAAAAGGGTTTTTACTTAAACAAGCGCACCTTAGCCTATATTCAACCGATTCTCAATATTTTTTGTTTAAGAAGTAACAGTCATACTTTTCAAACAAAACCAAAAAATTATAAGTAGTATTTGGAAGTAACTGAAACGCCCATTTTTTTATTCCACTCACACTAACACTCAATCACAACCACGTGAGTAAAATTAATTTTCAATCACGCTCACTTGTGATCATGTGTGAATCACTCACAAATCTAATTACGTTCCCATCTCTAGTTTATATGCATATGCACATAAAATTACTACTAGTAATAAGATTTATGAATAATGCTTGAATTACAAGCGTTTCTGAAAAAAATTAAAAATGTCCTATCACAAAACTTAGCATAACTCATTCATTTTTTACCCGATTGTTATGTTTTTTGATGTTTTGAAAAGCTACTTTACTATACTTTTGTACAAAAGCTAAAAAAAAATTTTTAATGATGCACTTTCAACTTAGAGTGTAAAGAATATGACAAATTTTTCAAAAAATGCAGTTTATTTTTACTTAAGCGATCGTAGCTCAGCCAATTCTTGATCGATTTTTAATGTTTTTGTTTTGTTTAAAATGTAAGACTTATACCTTTTAAAAAAAATCATAAAATCGAAAATCGGTTGCAAACTAACAAAGTAATAATTTTTTAAATTTGTAATTTTTTTTTGCCGTTTTTCAACACATTTGCCAATAAAAAACGTACTTAACGAAGTGATTCAGAAAAACTATGAGTATATCAGTACTCTATGGACTCCAACCAACCCGAATTTTCATATGAGAACCCCTGCATATTTTATTGTTGGTCTTTTGTAGCACAGTGTAGTTATCGATAAGAAATAAAATAAAAATTGACCTATAATAGTTATGACATAAGTAATTCACCATAAAACTTATAATAGTTATGTCCTTGTTTTAAAGGTTTTTGGCGAGCTGAATCCGAATTTGGCCTTTAAATTGCTCTATCGCGTCAGATTTTTGAGATATTCAATATAAATTGATATATCAAAAACTTAATGAGCAATTTCAAGGTCAAATTCGAATTCAGGGGGCCAAAAACCATTAAAATAATGATACGCGACCTCTCAGTATGTTCGTTTATTTTTTTATTTTTTTTTTGTCTGGGTTGTCTGAACGGCAATTTCATTCAAATTCTTAAATTTTCCTTTTTAGAAAAATTTTCACAACTCTGTCAATTGTTTTTCGATTTTTTCGGCATAGAGCTCATCGTATTCACAACTAAATTTTCTTTAATAATACGTTTATAAATATAAATATTTTTGAACGAACTATAGCAGAAAAAAATCGATAAACTCAAAAAATTTTCAAAAAATATCAAAAAAAATAGATATTGTTTAAAAAATCAATACATATATTTCTTACATGTATGGACCGATTCACACACATAAAAACCCCTATCATTCTTCTATCCAAAATAGTTAAAAACTTGAAAATCGGTTAAAAACTTTTTAAGTTACACGTGGTTTAGTGAGAAAAGTCCCAAAAAAATGTTTTTTGACAACAACTTTAAAATTTGAGGGTGTCTAGCAAGTTTGATGGGCATTTTTGTGATGTTTTCGACCAGACCTACAACTTTAACTACCTCATTTCAAAAGTGTATTTGATTTTGTGTTTTTTGTAGCACAGTGTAATTTAAGAGAACTATTACAAACTCGTTTATCAATTTTTTTTTTTTATTTTTTTTTTTCAACAATCAATATTTACAAACGTTAGTTGATATCTTAAATTTCCGTATAGAAGCACTTTCAGTGAAAAAGTTAATTGTATTCACAAATATGGGGGTCAATATAACAATTCGTTTTTTTCTGTGTATACATATCTCTCACAGTTTTCCAGAAAATTAGAATATTAAATATTTTTGCAATTTAAACGTGATTTTTCCAAAAAGTGCTCGATACAAGATTTTGTTTTTTGTTGCTAAATTTTTGTTTGACATCCAGAATACATATTCAGAAGACAAAATTATGGTATTCACACATTTTGGTTACAGCTGCCTGGGACCAGCCGTGAGTTTCTTTGTAAGAAATATGTAAAAATCCAAAAAACGGTTTGTAAGCTATATAACTTCCTTGTAAGTACATGACTTTTAACTTCTGTTGACATAAAATTAATTTAATTGCATAACAAAAGCTTAATAAAATCCTGGAGTTTTTAAAGGTTGTTTTTATTCTTCAAGAAGAAACATTCCCCACCCCCCCCCCCCCTATTCCGATTTTGACAATTAATGAACTTATTCAGCTTTTTACAAAAAGACATACTTGTGCTTAAACTCAGGAGTCTATTTTTTTCATTTAAGACTGCATCGTGTATATATACAGACATGGTGACAGTTGCACTTAAAAAAAAAAAAAAAATGGATTAAATTTGAAAATAAGCGACAACAGCTGTGATCTTACTTTTTACCACCATCCGATTGAGTTTCTTCCGTTAAGTAGGTGGAGGGTATTTAAGTTTTAGCCCATTCAAATATACTTATTATCACGCCTCCGTGATTTTATTATCGATTTTACATATGTATAAAAATGCCATAAATAACAGATTCTATAGTTGGAATACAATTCCATTGTAAAATCATAACAATATTAGCCAATTTACCATATAAATAAACCATGTTTTCTTTTTTTATTTTTTACTTTTCTCCTACTACGCAAATTGGATTTGACCTTTTTAAGGATTATTATTTGATCAAATATACAAACATAACTATAATTTAAGCCTTATTTAGCTATTGAAATAAAAAATAAATGGGAAGTAAGAAAGCAAAAAAAAAAAGCGAATAAAAAAGTTATAACCGGCCTTGCCGAATGTGTAGATACCCTTCATATTATAAAAATATATTGATAAAAAAAAGTTTTTGATGAAAAAAGTTTTCAATGAAAAAAAAAAAAAATTATTGATAAAAAAATATTTGATTAACAACTTTTTTGATGAAAAAAAAAAGTAACATATATGGGGAATTCGATGTTAAATCAGACAATTTGATTTTTTTTTTTAGATTTTTCCCAATTTGCTTGCAGTTTTTAATACCCATTAAAAAAATTACAGTTGGATAAATTTTATAAAAATGTAATTTTATATGGAAGCCAATATAGGGAGTGAAGATAGGGCGTAGGTATGTTTTACAAAAATGTTGGAGGGTAAAAATAAATGGGGGTCGGTCTCACTAATGACCCCTCTCGGACGCACCATTGGGTAGAAGCTGATTAAATAAAACAAATTCACAAAAAAAAAAATGTATGGGGACCGCCTTAATAGGTAAATATAGAGGGTAGGTGTGTTTAGAGAAAATGTTTGGACAAAAAAGTATTGTGGGTCGACGTAAAAGTAAATGGGGGTCGGTCTTGAAAATTACCCCTTTATGACGCACGATTGGAGCAGTAGAAATGATTTTAAGATTGGAAAATTGTGTCTAAAATATAGACCATGTCTGGCAATGTTTGCAAAAATAAGTACTTAGATCAGAATTGATAAAGGAGAGGAAGAAGAATAATAATTACTAAAAATAAGTTTGTTTACACATAATTACAATAACAAAGTCTTCTGTTAGAAAAAACAACAGCAACAACCACACTCGAATTGAAAAAATCAGATTTAGTTGATACTTGCTTAACAGCCTACTTGGCGTATCGGTCTAGAGTGATTGTACGTTACAAGCAGTTAATAGCAAAGTATTACAAATGATGATGAGTTCAATCCTTGTCGGCTGCGATCTGTAAATAATTTTCACATATAGAGTTTTATTGACTATTAACTAAATAAATTTGACATTAAAAGTTTTTCTGAAGATTATTATAACTGGATAATATGAAACTAGTAAGAAACAAACCAGGATGTCTAAATTTTTAGAAAAATTAAAATTTTTCTTTCAAACTTTTATCAATTCAAAACCATATACAGTCGAACTCGGTTATAACGAACTCGGTTATAACGAATCCTCGGTTATAACGAACTAATTTCAAAGTCCCGACGTTTTGGCATCAATTTTCACACAAAATACTTCTTTTATAACGAACTCGGTTATAACGAATCCTCGGTTAAAACGAACTGCTTGTTATGGTCCCACGAACAGTATTTCATGTATATTTACATTTTTATAACGAACTCCCATAAATATTTTGTAATGTGTGGCAATCATGTTTATCAAACTCACAAAAGGTTGGAAATTTTTGGTTTATGTTATAATTTCGATAAAATTTATTTATATTTTTAATGTTTTCTTCTCAATAAGTAGTTTATTTACAAACAAAGCATCAAATAAAACAAAATTGGATCTATTTTTTTGGAAATAAAACTAGGTTGACAAAAAATATACCCCGCTTATAGCGAACTTCGCTTATAACGAACTATTTTTACTGGTCCCTCGGAGTTCGTTATAACCGGGTTTGACTGTATATTGGAAAATTACAATAATTTTTTTCAAAAATTTTAGAAGATAGTAGTAATCGTTATCCCACCATCCTAAATTTGTAGAATCGATAGAAGTTTTACACAAAAAAATTTCACCTTAAATGCAAAAAGGCCCTAAATAAAATTTTTTAATTTTACAGGAGAAGCACAAAACAGTATTGAATGGTATTTTAAATTTGTTAATTACTTTGTTGATTTTCAATGAATTTGGCTTAAATTTTGTGACGACGTTTTTTTAATAAATATGAATCAAAATAAATCAAAAAATATTAAAAAAAGTTTTTTGTTTAGTTACGTCCACATTGAAAGAATTATTGTTCATAATATCTACGAACAAATTTCATAAAACCAAATTCATAGAATCTATGAAACAATTCATTGGCTGAATGAATATTCATTAGTATTGTGAAATATTTCATAGAGTTTTATTCATAGATTTTATTAGATTCATAGAAAAATTAATAGAACTAATGAATGTTATTCATAGAAAAAAATTTTATCAATAAGCCTTTTAAATTTTTTAATAATAAAAATAATGTTACAATAATTAAAAAAATATAAAAAATATAAAAAAAAAACATAAAAAACCTAAAAAAAAAAATTATTGCTGCCCTGGCACAGTGGATCGAAAATCGAAAGTCCCGGTCAAAGGGTAAAACTAATCATCCAAATTCATTGAAATTTGTGTCCTACACTGAAAAAAATAACCTTCCTGATATTAATGAAACGGATTCATTATTTTGTTTTCATTACTTAAATGAAGGAATTCATAAGCTGATTGAAATTTCATGCATGTTATGAACAAATTTTATGAAACTTGTTTCATTAGATTTCATAATTTCATTAAAAAATATCATAAGATTTTTTAGAACTAAATACAACTCTGCGTTGCGAATAAGAGAAAGAAAACAGAACAAAAACATACGACGTTTTATTACACCATGCGTGTTTAGTCTAATTGTAATTTTTACATGTGTGTTAACTATTTTCTAATAAAATAAAATAATTTTTATATTTTTTTGCTTTGTTATTGAAACTTGTGTATGTGTTATGCTGGTTATATCTAATTAAAATTACAAGTGAAAAGTTCCGTATAAGTGTTTCTTTTGACTGTTTCTTATAAAATATAATATAATTTGCAACAGAAAAATAGTTTTTCATTAAAATTTTGTGATGAAATGTAGTGTAATTTGTGTTGTTCCATTGCTACGTTGTTGCTACGTTTTGGCAGCACGTGTTTTTAAAGTCATCGCGTTTTTGTCTTTTATAGTTTACCTTATATGACAATTCAGACCAATTTAAGTTTGGAGTAAAATTTTGTTGTGTGTAAAAACTAGGTGAAAACCATAAAAAGTGTGCAATTAAGGGTCATGTCACATACTCAATTCCGTTCGGAAGTGGAATAAGTGGTTCACTCGTAAAACGCAAAGCAAATACTTTTTTTCGGAATGAAACCACTTTTAGCAATTCAATTCCACTTTGATTTTTGAAAGTGATTTCATTCCGAAAAAAAAAAATTTTTTTCAAATCCGATCGGAATTGAGTCTGTGACATGCACCTAAATAAAATTTCAGTGACGGTTACAGTGATGGTTACATCTGACTTACCAAAATTGTTATTAATGCAAATTTTCACTTATGGGTGTATGATACGTGCTGTTTTTAGGTAACTTGTTCCTAACTTTATTAGGGGCTTTCTATGGAAATTTTGATAACTATAACCAACTTTAATTTATCGTAATTCCCATATCAAAACCTTAATAAAGTTAGCAACTAGTTACTTGTAAAAAGCAATTATCATACGCTCATTACCAACTACTATTCCACATTTAATCAATGGATATTTTCATACATTTTATGGAAAACTTCATAAAACGTTTCAAACAAGTTCTACGAATATTTTCATTATTTATATGCAAGTTTTCATTGAAAGGAACATTAATGACACCAGTTTCATTAATCAAATGAAACCTGTCTTCAGTTGAAAACGTGAGTCATTTTTCATTAAGGTTAAGTCAATTTTCATTAATTTCACGAAGCTATTTTTTTCAGTGTAAATAGACTTTGGGTCGCTGAATTCACGTGTACTCTCAAACTTTTGAAATTTGAAATGGTTTACGAGATATTGGGGTTAAATTTTTTTTTAATTTTAGGATTTTTTCAGTTTTTATATAATTTTTCATAGAAGATATGGTATTTATTGTTATTTTAGGGAATTGTTTTAAAACATTGCATGATTGGTTTGCAAAAAAATTGCGCGGAAAGAATAATTCACAAAACGCGACATAACGCGAAAAATAGAAATGAAAGGTTACAAAGATTTTTATAAATTATAAATATCATATGTCCTTATAATTTGGCTCACACTATTTTCAAATTCGGCAATTAATACACTGAAAAAAAATAACTATAAAGTTTTAACCATCAAATATTTCGGCGGGGTTCAAGAAAATGGGTATAAAACCGATATGGAAATTAAAGAGGAGGTAAACACTTTAGTTTTCGGTTCATACTTTTTTTAAAGAACTTGGGTAATTTTTTTTATTCTAACCTAAAATTTTTGTTTTTTTCAGTGTAGATTTTTTGTAACATATTTGGATCGATTTTATTTTTTTGTAGTTAAACTTTTGGATTTGAAGCTGAACTAAAGAAAAATTATAATGATATGCCTTTAATGAAAGCGAATGTTGCAAAATTGCAAAAATAAAAAATCGCCATTTTTGATTTTCTGAAATTTTTTTTTCTGTTTTTGTCAAATTCGGAGTCAGAGCCCCCTAAAACATATAAAAATACTTTTTTCATTAAAAAAAAAAAGAAAAAAAAAATGAACGGGCGTTTCTTCTACACGATCTACTGTGCCTGGCGGGATTCGAACCCAAGACCTACCGACAGGGAAATTTATAATCGACGTCTTAGCTATTAGCGCCACCAAAGGAGGAAAACCTCGCCGACTAACACTTAGTTTTATAATGTTCGTTATTTTTTGCAAATACACAAACATTTTGTTTTTTACAAACACAAACACAGATTTTGGCAGATCATTGTGGCGGAGCATTGTGACAGAGCATTGTGGCAGAGCATAGATACAAACACAATATGTTAAAGCAGAATATTAAACAAAATGGATTTTAAGTGTTATTTTATGTTTATATACTTTAGCTCAGTGGCTAGAGATTAGGCTTCACGAACACTGGTTTTGTTTTCGAATCTCGGTGTGGATAAGTTAAAAATAAATAAATTTTTAAAAATAAAATATTGTAAATAAATAAAAATAAAATAATAAGCAAATAAAGTAGAAATAATAAAATAAATAAAAATAGAATTGAACAATAATTTTTTTTTCATAGTCTATGAACTTTTTCATATGTATCTGGTTTCTATGAATTTGTTTCATAGATTCTATGAAGGCCATCATTGACTTCTGACTGCTAATGATTTTTTTCATAGAACCAATGTACGTTACATAACCGTAATGAATAAAATTCTTTCAGTGCATTGGCGATTTCCCAAAACACATATTTTTTATTTTGACTATAAAATCGCTAATTTTTATTATGCAGCCCTAATTTTTTGTGGAGACGTGTATGTTGATAAAATAATCCAGAACCAATCAAAAAACTGATTTTGAATTTTTTGTTAGTTAGGGCCTTTTGCATTTTAGGTGACGATACATTTTTAAAAATGAGATTTAAATTTTAAAAATCGCATACTAGAGCACTTTTAAGATTTTTTTTTGATTTTTTTTAAAACAAAAATTTTCAAAAAAAAAAAAAATTTGCAATTTGGACCATTAAATCATGATAATGTTTTGCGGAAGATTTGGGTGTACTTGCCAAAGCAAAGATTTTTTAGAAAAATATAATGTTATATTACTTTGCTATTCCATGCAAAACAAATTGAAATATCAGTAGAGGACCCCATTAAAAAACTAAAAGAGCT
Source organism: Pegoplata infirma (assembly GCA_963921195.1). Classification (NCBI taxonomy): domain Eukaryota; kingdom Metazoa; phylum Arthropoda; class Insecta; order Diptera; family Anthomyiidae; genus Pegoplata; species Pegoplata infirma. Next base: position 120,425,409 of record OY992536.1, on the reverse strand, counting down.
GTACATTTCGTAAGTGAGTGCAAAAATAAGTGCAATAAAGTGTTTTTACATTTTGGAGAGTATAAAAGATTCGGAATGGAAAATTTTTATTTTTTTTTTATATTTGGTAAAAAAAAAATATTTGTTTTTCCACGAAAAACAAAGTTATGGGGTAATTCCATTTTAAATCAACGAAAAAAATGCCATTTTCGACCTTACCCTCTTTGAATTGCACAAAAATTAGCATGAATGTTCTACATTACTAAACTAATATAAATTCAAAAATTTTGGGAGTCTAGCTTATGTGGTTCCCGAAATATGGCTCTTCGAAAAGTAGAAAATTCATCAAAAACACACATAAGTGGTCTCCTATTATTGCTTATATCTACAAAAGTTTTAAACGTATAAGCTCGAAATTGGTCTCATTTAATAGGTATTGAAAATATGTTTAAGACTACGTTCAGCAATTTTTTTTTTTGCGAAAGGTCAAAGGTCACTATTACACGATTTAAAGTTTGGGAAGCTATATCTTAAAAAATTAAATTTTTAAAATTCTAAAAAAAATATATGTTGATCCTGATAGTCTCCTCTGCATTTTGTGCAAAAAAATTTGAGTGAGCTCTTATTAGTTCCTGAGATATAGACAATAATGTGAAATTATTTTAAAAAAATTGTATACTATTTTTTTAGTAATTTTTTTTTTATTATTTCTTTTAATAACAAATATTTTTTTGTTGCAAAAATTGTAAAAAACATTTAATACGTTTTTATATTTTATATTTTCTAAGGCTTTAAACTTAAAGGAAGATGCTGATACACGGCTAGTCTGAGCCGGCTGTAACCTAAAAGTGCGAATTCAATATTTTTTTTTTTTTGAATATGCACTTTTAGGTTACAGCTGGCTAGGACCAGCCGTGGATAGTCTTGTTTTGCATTTCGTGATACATTTTTGGGCGAGTTATTGTTTAATAAGTGTAAAATTTTATATAAAATTTAATTATATATTTTTTTAGTTTTTGTTTAATGTTTACTTTTGATATATATTAAATTTCGGTAATGTGGAAGCTTTCCCATTTAACCTGAAGTTATTTTATTGTAATGAACTTTTGTTGGTTATTGATTTAAATATTTACAAAAATTCAAATTTAAATAAAAACCTAGTGCACGTAGGAAAACTATTCATCATTTGTTTAGTTTTTCTCATAAAGTTTTTTATTAAATCGAAAGCAGTGGTTTGAAAAAAATTGTGTTTTTTTTTGTGTTTATCATGACAACGTTTATATTGAAGTGCTGTAATCCTTTTAGTAAATCGGGACATTCTAAATGTGTAAAGAGACTAACAAGAGTCCAGGAATGGATGTTAGATTTTATAGATGTTCCCAACATTTCAACGTCCCATAAAGTTTGTTGTACATGCAGACTTCGCCTGTCGAAATTGAAAAACCACAGTGGTGCTTGTGCCATCCAAGAAATTTCAGAACCGTTTACATTTCAAGAGCGTTCGCAATCTGATGAATCTGATGAAGCATCCGGTACAGAAGCGGTTGTGTTAGACAAATTAAACGAAGCCCTACCATACTTGGAACACTCACCTATCAAAAAGAAAAAACTTATCAAAAAAAGTTACAGAATCCAAAAATTTGAAAGGTTAAGTACTTCTATAAAAAAAAAGCTTTTCCCAGATTTAAGAACTGCTCCCACAGTTTCCCATGTTTGTCCAGAATCGGAAATAGTTCAGCAATTAAAGGAAAAATTCAAATCTACTCAAAAGAATAGCGAAAAAATACAATTGCTTACCCTTTTACCAAAAAGTTGGACATTGCAGAAAATGGTACAGGAATTTGAAATTTCGGACTTTATGGCTCGGAAGGTAAAAAAATTAGTTGAGGAAAAAGGTATACTGAGTAGTCCCAACAACAAACCAAGAAATGTCTTATCAACGAAGGTTGTGGAAGCTGTTCAAATCTTTTATGAACATGATGACGTCAGCAGATGCATGCCAGGGTATAAAGATTCTGTTTCTATGTTTGAGAATGGTGTGAAAATAAAAAAAACTAAGAGATTGCTGCTTGGAAATCTACGTGAAATGTATGCATTGTTTAAAGAAAAACACGAAGGAATGAAAATTGGTCTATCTAAATTTTGTGAGCTTCGCCCGAAAAATGTTGTGTTGGCCAATGCAAGTGGAACTCACAATATCTGCGTGTGCACAAAACACCAAAACGTAAAATTAATGATACACTCCTTGAATTTTAAAAAATTAACAGAAGGCTTAGAAGATTTCCTCCTTGAAACGTATAAAGATTGCTTTGAGAAAATCACGTGCAATCCTTCGACCCCCAAATGCTATTTAGCTAAATGTAAGGACTGCCCAGGAGTAGAAAATCTGAAGCAAAAACTTGGCGAATTATTGGAAACAAATCATGTTGATGAAATTACATTTAAACAATGGATATGTGTGGATAGAGACTCATTAGAAACAATGGTAAAGCAGGCTGATGATTTTCTGGATTCACTTTGCGAAAAATTATTGACACTTTTGCCTCACTCGTTTGTCGCAAAGGAACAAGCAGCATTTTTAAATGCAAAAAAATCATCACTTGAAGAACATGAGTACATAGCAATATGTGATTTTTCGGAAAATGCATCTTTTTTTGTACAGGACTCTTCACAAGGTTTTCATTGGAACAACAGCCAATCTACTTTATATCCAATTTCTATATATTACAACTACAATGGCCTGTTAGAGCATACCAATTTCATAGTTATATCTAATAGTCTTATCCACAACACTGTTGCAGTCCACTTGTTCCATCGCCATATGATAATGTTTCTACAAAATAAGTTTTGTTCAACACCACGAAAAATTTATTACTTTTCAGATGGCTCAGCCGCTCAATTTAGGAATAAAAAAATTTTTGCTAATTTATGTCATCATGAAGATGATTTTGGGTTTCCAGCCGAATGGCATTTTTTTGCCACAAGCCATGGAAAAGGTCCTAGTGATGGTCTTGGTGGAACCGTAAAGAGAGAAGCTCGCCGAGCCAGTTTGCAGCGTCCAATACAGGACCAAATTACTACCCCGCTTCAATTGTATGAGTGGTGCCGTGAACATCTTTTAAATTGTAATTTTGTATTTTTAACAGAGGAAGATTATAAAGCAGAAGAAGACTTTCTTAAAAACAGGTTTATTGGTTTGAGAACTATACCAGGAACACAAAAATTCCACTATTTTGCTCCTGAAGGAAAATCAAAACTTAAAGTAAAACTGTACTCCGAAGACCAAGAATTTTTAATTGAAAATATTTACAATTAATTAATCGCATATGTTTGTAAAATATATATATGTAAAATAAATATTTCTTATTTTTAACTTATTTTGTCTAAAATAATATATGTATGAATTTAATATCACGCAACTAAATTAAAAAAAAAAATATATACAAAAAAAAAAATATAAAACTTTTTCAAACAATTTCACATTTTTATCAATATCTCTGGAACTAATAAGAGCTCACTCAAAATTTTTGGCACAAAATGCAAGGAATACTATCAGGATTAGCATATATTTTTTCCAGAATTTTAAAAATTTCATTTTTTGAGATATAGCTTCCCAAACTTTAAATCATGTGACAGTAACCTTTGACCTTTCAGAAACAAAATTTAACTAAATGCAGTTTAAAAGCTATTCTCAATACCTTTAAAATAAGACGAATTTTGACCATGTAAGTTAAAAACTTTTTGATATATAAATTATAATGGCAGACCACTTATATGTGATGTTAATGATTTTTCCATTTTTTGACGCGCCGTATCTCAGGAACTAACGAAGCTGGAAGCCTAAAATTTTAGGTTTATCTTAGTTAAGTAAGGTGCAAAAAGACAACTAAGTTTCATAAGATTCAAAGGTGGTCGGGAAAATTCATTCGTTGGTTATAAAAATTTTAACCCTATGTTAAAAAAAAATTTAATGAACCAAAAATTGTTGGTGAAAAAAAAAATTTGATGAAAAAAAAAAATTTATGTAAAAAAATTTTTTTTTTTGTTGAAAAATAAAAGGATGTCTAAATTTTTAGAAAAATTAAAATTTTTCTTTCACACTTTTCTCAATTCAAAACCATATATAACAGATCAAAAAATTATAATACATAATTATAATTAGAGCCTGAGCTCGACTGTCTTTACAGAAAACAATAATTTAAAAATAATTTTGTTATTTCTTATTCACTAGCTGGTGAAAAACAATTTTATTCACCACGAGGTGAATTATTATCCAAGTTACAAACCCAAGGTATTAAGATTTTTGGTTTAAGAAAATGAAAATAGTAATTCTTGTTTTCTTTTTCGTTAATTGCTAGATTATATAGTCAAACTGAGGTGGCGTCCTGCAACTTTTTTAAAATTAAACACCAGCCTAAAAACATTATCATGTTAAAAAAAATATTTGATGAAAAAAAATATTGATGGATAAAACAAATGTATAAAAAAAATGTTGATGAAAAAAAAAATACACACAAAAAAAAATAGCAAATGAACGACTTTCATAGTATTTATGAACAAATTCATACAATTTATTATCTTTTTCATAATACTTATAAAGTTTTTCATAGTATTTATGAAATTTAAAAGCTATTTAACATTTTTCATAAATTCTATAAAAAATTTTATAAGTATTATGAAAAAGTTAATAAATTGTATGAATTTGTTCATAAATCTAGGAAAGTCGTTCATTGGAAATTTTTTTTGTGTGTATTGATGAAAAAAAAAAATATTGATGAAAAAAAAATATTAATGAAAAAAATATTAATGAAAAAAATATTGATGAACACAAAAAAAAATATTGAAAAATATGTATGAAAATTTTTTTTTTTATGAAAAAAAAATGATAAAATAAAAAAATTTACGAAAAAAAAAATTATGCAAAAAAAAAATATTGATGAAAAAAAAAAATATTGATGAAGAAAAAAAAAATATTATTAAAAACAATAATATGTTACGCTTATTCGCCAGCTGATGAATATTTTTTATTGAAAAAAAAAAAAATATTGATAAAAAAAAATATTGGTGAAAAAAAAAATTGATTAAAAAAAAATATTGATTAAAAAAAATATTAATGGAAATTAATTAATTTTTTTTATTCACCAGGAGTTGCATTATTATTGAAGTTACAAACCCAAGTTACTAAAATTTTTGGTTTTAAGAAAATGAAAGCAGTAATTCTTATTTTCTTTTTTGTAAATCGTTAGCTTATACAGTCAAACTGAGGTGGCATCCTGCAAATTTTTGTTTTAAATTAGCCACCAGCCTAAAAACATTATTATGTTAATAAAATTCACAAAAAGCTTTAAGACGCCCAAAAATAACTTTTTTGTGAACCTCTCAATTTTCATCAAAAACTATCCAAAAATTCATTAATGTAACCCAGTAAAATTAAAACAAAAAGTTCAAAAATCAAGTATTCAAAAATATCGAATAAATCGGCACAAAAAACCTGTTTCTCAAATAACTCTCAAACAGCCTTTTTTAAAGAAACCGGTTGAAAAAACCGGAAAAAACTCTATTTGTGTCTAAATCAGAACACATCCGTTTCAAAAGTTATGATAACCCCCCATATACTTAATGGAGTCCCAGACCAATATTTCGATAAGTTACAAACAGAACGACAAACTTATATATACCCTCTACCACTAAATATAACTGCAGGGTATTAAAAAAAAACAACCCTCATTTACCATAATTATGAATGCCACTTTTTTGCAAAACGATTTCTTATACAATTTTTACACTCTATAAATATCCTTTTTTTTGCAACCGTTTTTTTCTGCACTTCTTTTGATTTTCATAATACATAATTTTTAGTTATTTATGGCCTCTTATAGATTTTGAATATAACTATATTACAAAGAAGGTATTAGAATTTTGTTGCTGCTGTTGTTGTTGTTCCAGCTACCGTAATCATATATAGGCCTAAGGATTTGTTAAGGAAAGCTAAATAAGGCTAAGAAGTTTTTTTTTTTTTTTTTTTGCAGGAGTAGGAGTTTAAAAACCAATTTGTTTATTCCTTTATTTTTTTTTTGCGCAAGAAAAGAGACTTAAATGTTGGTTGGGAGTATGAAAATGTGAATTCAAAGATTTAGTATGGAAAAAAAAAAACTTCAACACTAAAAAAATATGATAAAGATGTTTGTTCAGTAATGCGTGTAATCCAATTTTTTATAAACATTTTATAACAAATACCAAATCATGATACATCCATAATACGAGTATGTATTATAAATATAAAGATATTGTCAATAGGAATACTTGAAAATTTTCATATTGAATGAATATGAAGGATTTTCTTAGATTTATATAAAAATTGATAAGATTTTTAAGACTTTTTTTTTTTTATATAGAGCAGTTTATAAAATATAAAGTGTTTTTATTTAATGAATAGAGTTACACCATTCTTTAGTAAAATGTTTAAATGATCAACTAAACATAAACAAACAAATTTTTGATAAAAAAAAAATTTTAAAAAATGAAAAAAAAACATTGATAAAAAAATTTAATGAAAAAAAAAATTGATGAATTTTTTTTTTTTGAAAAATTATTATGTTACTTTTTATTCACCAGCTGGTGAAAAACCGCTTTATTCACCACGAGGTGAATTATTATCCAAGTTACAAATCCAAGTTACTAAAATTTTTTGTTTTAAGAAAATGAAATTAGTAATTCTTATATTCTTTTTCGTTAATTGTTAGCTTATATAGTCAAACTGAGGTGGCGTCCTGCAACTTTTTTTTTGAAATTAGACACCAGCCTAAAAACATTATCATGTTAAAAATAAAAATATGTAGTGGCGTTTTAGTATTTTTCTTGGGGAGGGTGTCAGTGGTCATAGGGTTGACAAATTTCCCCTCGAAATATATTTTTACAAATTCATTCCTATACATTTTCACTAAAGAAATACATGTTTATAATTATTTTAACATACAAATACAAATAACTGTTGGAGCAAATTGTATAAAAATGAAATTTTGTATGGGAGCCTACTTAGGGAGTGGAGATAGGGCGTAGGTATATTTAAAAAAAATGTTGTAGGGTAAAAATAAATGGGGGTCGGTCTCACTAATGACCCCTCTCGGACGCACCATTGGACCGGTAGAAGCTGCTTAAATAAAACTAATTTACAAAAAATCAAAAAAAATTGTATGGGGACCCCCTTAACAGTTAAAGATAGAGGGTAGGTGTGTTCAGAGAAAATGTTTTAACTAAAAAAATATTGTGGGTCGGTCATACATTTTGTTGCTCTAAGGCCACTATAAGTAGGCTGACCATACGTACTGATTTGATCAGTACATGTACTGATTTTTGATCACGTGTACTGATCAAAAGACGTTGTCCTGATTTGTACTGATTTTTGGAAATATGTACTGATTGTACTGATTTTTGAACATTTCAACATAAAAAAAATTTTGTTCGAAAATTTTATACAAAAACTTATAAAATAAGTCATCGGAGTAGTTTTCTATAACTTAAGTATGACAAATCAATTCTAAAAAGTTCAGATTTCGTGAATCAAGAGGTTCATTAACGCAAAAATATATCTGAGCATGAGGTTATTTTGATCCTATAAATATGAAAAGGTTTATGGGTCAATTTCAAAAAAAACGTACACAACGATTTTTTTTTTTTTGTTTATTTTTAAAGTTTTTTCAATTCGCCTGTAAGAGTGGCCAATTTATGCAGAAATTGATGAAGAATCCGGTGGTACTTTTAGGCTCTCAAAAAAATCAATATTTTTTGATTTTTTTTAGGTTTTCTATGATTTCTATCTTGAGCGTCACACACCAAATATGTATAAAAAATCGCTAAAAATGCAAAAATATTTGAAATTCAAGCTTACTACGATGTTCTTTTGTTTATCAAGATTGACTTTTGCGAAAATCACCTTTTCGATTACAAACACAAAATCACGTTTCACCTTGATTTTTCATTTTTTTTTTAAAGGGGCTAGTTACTTTAAAATTTTAAGATGAAAATATGTAAATTTTTCTTTAAAAAAGACTTGAGCTTAAAGGTTACTTGCAAAGAAATAGGCTTGTAACAATGTATTTAAAAAAAAACTGCAATTATAAGCGTTTTAAGGAAAAAAACTTAGTGTGACGCTCAAAATATTTTGTGGCGATCAAGAGATTTTGTTGCACGTAAACAAGAAATAATGCCAAATTTAAAGTTTAACGAAAAAGAGTTTATTCTTTTACAAAAATTAATAAAAAAAAACAAAATTCTTCAAAAAACTGAAATTTTCATATAAAAAAAAATTTCATAAAAAAAAAAAATTTCATACAAAAAAAATTTTAATACACTTTTTTTCATTGTTTTTTTTTTTTCTTTTTTACCTAAAATAGTAGTGTTAAGTGCTGGGACACAAAAAATACGTTTTTTTTTTAAATTGACCCATATATCAAAAGTGATGCTCATGAAATCTTTGCCTATTTTGGTTTTTTTTGTAGGCAATTTATTTCTCAAATTCACAAATTATAAAAAAATGAGTTGAAACCATGTAAACAATGATTGTCAACTTCAATTTTTTACATAAAATATATTAACTTTTAAAAAAATTAGCGTGACGCTCACGAAATTTTATCGCGCCCTTACCATGGTGTTCACAAAACTACGCAAATGCACACTTTTTTTATAAGATTTTTTTTCGCTTTTTCACTTTTGTAATAATTAAACTTTGTACTTTCCTTACGTTATTTACTTCAGTTAAATTCAAATTGAAAACTAGTAATATTACTTGAATTATAAAAAAGTGACGCTCAATGCAAATTGTGGGGACAACCATTATTGGCAACGCCAAATTCGCACTAATTAATTTTTGACGACTATAACTAATCAAAACACAGGAAAGAAACGCAATAATTCGAAAACTGTTATTTAATGTGGCATATTTACTTTTTTCTTGATTTTATTTTATTTTGTTTACTAAAAATTCTAACGGGGGACACATGCTTTTGTATGGAAGGAGTCAGAGGGAGAAACAAAACACCATTCTGAATAAACAAAAAAACAAACATAAAAATTTGAGAATAACGTTTTTTTGTTACATATTCCTTGCTGAATATGTAACAAATTTGTTTTTTTTTGTTTTTTTTTTTTTACCTAAAATAGTAGTGTAAAGTGCGGGGACACAAAAAATGCGTTTTTTTTTTTTAAATTGACCCTTATATGAAATGGCGCCCATAATCTTTGAGGTTTTCTAAACGAAAAGTTCACGGGATGATGGATTTTTTATATTTTAACATGATAATGTTTTTAGGCTGGGGTCTAATTTTAAAAAAGTTGCAGGACGCCACCTCAGTTTGACTATATAAGCTAACGATTACACAAAAAAGAAAATGAGAATTACAGTTTTCATTTTATTACAACCTTAAACTTCGATAATTATTTAAAATTAATAAATAAAATAAAAAAAACACATACTTTTAGGCGCCGCTACTCGATTAACGCAGTATTGCCATACCAAATATCGCATTTCCAATTAGATTAGTTACCATCATCGCAAAACTAACCAGTATATTTGAAAATAGAATATCTACATGCAGAACTACATACTACGTTTTTTGTAGTAGAGATGCGAACGTGACACGTGATTACGCGTGATCATGAGTGAAATTTACGCTTGATTAAAAAAAAAATTTCGTGCGTGAGATTGCGTGAGTAATTTTGGCTTCGTCAGTTTGCGTGATTGTTGTGTGCTGTCTAAAACAGAAAACTACACCATTTACAGATGAAATTCGAAAAAGATCAATTGTTATTCGAAGATTATATTTGTAATTCGAAGATTCCGTTTGTAATTCGAAGATTCCATTTGTAATTCGAAGATTCCATTTGTAATTCGAATACTCCAATTGTAACTCGAAGATTCCATTTGTAATTCGAAGATTCCAATTGTAATTCGTAAAAGATCAATTGTAATTCGTAAAAGATCAATTGTAATTCGTAAAAGATCAATTGTAATTCGTAAAAGATCAATTATAATTCGAAAAAGATCAATTGTAATTCGTAAAAGATCAATTGTAATTCGTAAAAGATCAATTGTAATTCGAAGATTCCAATTGTAATTCGTAAAAGATCAATTGTAATTAAAAAAAGATCAATTGTAATTCGAAGATTCCAATTGTAATTCGTAAAAGATCAATTGTAATTCGTAAAAGATCAATTGTAATTCGAAGATTCCAATTGTAATTCGTAAAAGATCAATTGTAATTAAAAAAAGATCAATTGTAATTCGAAGATTCCAATTGTAATTCGTAAAAGATCAATTGTAATTCGAAAAAGATCAATTGTAATTCGTAAAAGATCAATTGTAATTCGAAAAAGATCAATTGTAATTCGTAAAAGATCAATTGTAATTCAAAAAAGATCAATTGTAATTCGTAAAAGATCAATTGTAATTCGAAAAAGATCAATTGTAATTCGTAAAAGATCAATTGTAATTCGTAAAAGATCAATTGTTATTCGAAGATTCCAATTGTAATTCGTAAATTATCCATGGAAATTCAGTTGATGTTTTTCGAATTACAATTGGAATCTTCGAATTACAATTGATCTTTTACGAATTACAATTGATCTTTTACGAATTACAATTGATCTTTTACGAATTACAATTGATCTTTTTCGAATTAGAAATGATATTTTACGAATTACAATTGATCTTTTCGAATTACAATTGATCTTTTACGAATTACAATTGGAATCTTCGAATTACAATTGATCTTTTTCGAATTACAATTGATCTTTTACGAATTACAATTGGAATCTTCGAATTACAATTGATCTTTTTCGAATTACAATTGATCTTTTACGAATTACAATTGATCTTTTTCGAATTACAATTGATCTTTTACGAATTACAATTGATCTTTTACGAATTACAATTGATCTTTTACGAATTAAAATTGATCTTTTACGAATTACAATTGATCATTTACGAATTACAATTGGAGTCTTCGAATAACAAATGGAATATTCGAATTACAATTGGAGTATTCTAATTACAAATGGAATCTTCGAATTACAAATGAAATCTTCGAATTACAAATGGAATCTTCGAATTACAAATAGAATCTTCGAATTACAATTGATCTTTTTCAAATTACATCTGTAAATGGTGTAGTAAGAAAATCGTCATCATATTGAATTTAAAGGGTAACTAATACAAAATTGTGATTAAAATAAGCTTTTATGATTAATTTTAGGAAATTAAATACCTTTTGTACAAGAATTTGACATAAAGTCAAATAAAATTTAGTTTATTTTATTTTCGTGAGTCTTTGTAAGCGTGATTATTTCGTGAGCGTGACAAAAATTTTAGCTACTCACGTGAGCGCGTGTAAACGTAAGCAGAAAAAACTATTTTGTAAGTGAGCAATACTTTTATTTCGTGTGCGTGAGTAAGCCAAAATCACTCACGCGCCCATCTCTATTTTGTAGTATGTGTCTATAATATTGTCGGATAACCACAAGCAAGAACATAACACTGTTTATGTTGGCATTTAAATGTTATGCGGTAGCCTAGCTGAAGTGTGTCAGACTCGGAAACAGTGGGTCCGGGGATCGTCTCCGTGATCAGTCAACATATTTTTTTAAATTTCGTTTTTTTTAGCTTGTTTATTTTTTTTTTTGTTAAGACCAAATTTTTTTTAAACCTTTATACTTTTTTTTTATTAAATTATAAAAAAAGTTAGAAAAAGGTATTGTTTTAAGTATTGGTCATTGTTAAGTATAATTTAAAATTAAAAGACTATTTGATTTGTATAAAAAAAAGGAATAAATAAAAGCTTATCAAAATAATAAAAAAAAATAATTAGAATCTTATAAATCAGTTAAAATGTTATATATTCAGGTTTCTCTAAATTTTCCAGTAGTTTTTGTTTTAAATTTTGTGATTTTTCTGAATTTATCTGCATTTTTTTGACTAATTTTTGGTTTTGTCTGGATTGTTTCTTAGTTTTTAATTTTTTTTCTGAATATTGAATTAATCCTGCAAGTGTATTTAAGAAATTACTTGGAGTTATTTTTTTCTGAGAAAATATCGTTTTTGGAAATATGTGATGTTTATTCGTAACAACTTTTTATTAAATAAAACATTATCATGATTTAATATTTTGGGCAAGAGTACAAAACTCTGCGGCATTTTTTAGAAAGATAATGTAATTGCATCAATTCAAATGATACTGAGATGTTCGATGAGGTAATGTCTTCAGAATTTATTGACAATCACTCACAATATCACTCAAAATACCCTTAAATTCAAAACCTGTGGGTTTTTGTTTGTTTTTGAAACGATCAACATTCAAATTAAGTTCTTTGAAGTCAGTTAAATTTTTTGCAAGATAACGACAACAATTTAAGGCAGTTGTTTTTAAAACTTGTTTTTTTAACAGCTCTTTTCAAACAGTTGTTTTTAAACAGTTGTTTTTACTGAAATACTAATTGCCCAAAGTTTGTTAGTTTAACCGAATTTTTTTGAGTGCTGAAAAAATTATCAGTGTTTTGCTATAAAAAAAAATTAGAGAGGTATTTTATCAAATTATAAACGTAACAGCTTGGGCGTACTGATTTGAGTTCAGGAAAAAATGGTCACCCTAACTATAAGGGCAGTTAGAGCGGTTTGAGCAAATTTTAAAAAATGTCGTTTTGTGTGGGAGCCCCCTTAGAAATTGGAGATAGAGTATTAGTTTGTTCCAAAGAAATGTAAAGACGTAAAAATTAATGGGGGTCGGTCTTATAAATGACCCCTCTATGACGCACCATTGGAGCAGTAGAAATGATTTTAACCCTGCTGTTAGGTTAGAAAAAACTTACGAATGTTAGGTTAGTGGACCATTTGGTCCATACTTCAATATTCAAACAAAATAACAATTTAATATTATATATGTAAATATTTTGGATCATTTCTACCTAAATACAATTATTTTAAGATTAACTCAACGTTAGGGATGGGTTCGTGAGTGAATTTTGGGTCACGCTCACGCAAGAAATATTATAATCGCTCATAAATCACTCACTCGATTTGTTTCTTTACTCATGCTCACTTACTACTCACGTCAGTAAAACTTAAATAATTTATGCTCACGCGTGACTCAGTTGATTCGTAATTACGCTCACCCCAATTCACGCAATACTCACTTACAAATACACAATTTTAAGGAAATTAAAAAAATGCTGTTCATATATTAGCAGAACGTTAATTTTAATTTTAACTGATTGCTAAACGAAAAATAAAAATAAAACTATAAATAAAACTGACAACAATACAAACAAATATATTGAATCACGCAAGAAAAATGGCACTCACGCAAAAATTAGGCTCGCTTTCTAATCACTCACACATAAAAGTTTTGGAATCACACTCACTCAAGCATGATTCTGGTTATTAACTTGACTTTCGCTCGGCCGTGAGTCACGCGTGATTCACGTGAACCACGCAAATCACGTGATTAGCACCCATCTCTACTCAACACAGCTAATGAAAACATTTGTTGAGGGATTCCCTTTTTTCATATTCTTTACTTTAGAGATTGTTTTGTATTACAATTAAACAAATGGTGCATATGTTAGTTTTGTTTTTTCCTATAATTTCTAATGATTCATCTCATTTAGGTGACGTGGATTTTGCTGATCAAATGGTTGGTTCGTTCCTACAGCACAAAACGCACAAGGAATCGATGGCCTACCGTTGTATTTGCAAACATACTTGATATCCCAGCAAAATCTTAAACATGGTAACGGCTATGTTATCCATTACCATGTAATGCATAGCCAAAAAAAAATTTTAAAATGTACATTAATTTTCGCCTACCGCTTACCATAGGCATTCACTATATTTATTTTTAATGCATTATGTAAAACTCATGCATTACTTTGAGTGACATCCCAAACAAAAAGATTCAATCAAGTATAGGGTATTGAAAGGTTGCCTTATTCTATACTGGATTAATGATTTTTGTTTGGGATAAGACTCAAAGTAGCGCATGAGTTTTACATAATGCGTGAAAAATACAAAAAAGTTATGCCTATGGTAAGCGATAAGGAAAAAATGCATATTTTTGTTTTTTTTGTTATGCATTACATGGTAATGCATTACATGGCCGTCACCATTTTAAAAGTTTTGCCACAATACCCGCTTTGAATGCGTGCATTCTATTTTCTAAAATCGACGTTTCATGGGCTCCAGCTATCGAAATCCAGGAGAAAATATACTATGGACCAAATGGTCCCTTAACCTATGAAACGTAACTTTTTATTTTTCTCAGTCTTGGTTTAAGTCAGAACCTAGATTTTTTGTAAGTATCATTGTTTTATAAAAATACCCCATGAGCAAAAACTAAGCCAGTATATATCACCGTTCAAAAGTTACAAAGGAAACAATCCAAAAATTGGACCAAATGGGCTTAACCTAACAGCAGGGTTAAGATTGAAAAATTACAATAAATTTTTTTCAAAAAATTTAAAAAAATAGTAATATTTGTTATCCCACGATCCTCTTGGGCAAAAAATTTGTAGAATCGATAGAAGTTTTACACAAAAAAATTTAAAAAAAAATCGAAGAGTACAAACATTTTAAAAAATGAGATTTAAATTTAAAAACTTAAAAATCGCAAACTAGAGCGCTTTTAAGAATTTTTTGGGATTTTTTTTTTTTGAAAAAAAAAATTGAAATTTGGACCATTATTGAAGAAGTTATGAGTAAAGAAAGAAACTACCAATTTTTAAAAATTTCGAAGTTTACTTAAAACTGTAAATAAATTGGGAAAATCTAAAAAAAAAAAATTTCAAAGTGTCCGATTTCACATGGAATGCCCCATATACTTTATGGGGTCCCCGACCGATATTTCGATGCATTACAAATGGAATGCCAAAGTGAGTATACCCTCATACTGTGGTTGGAGGGTATAAAAATCCACAAAAAGCCCAACAACTCCCCTGAACTTGCCCCTAGAGGGGTCAAGTGTGAAACCGATTAATTTTCCTCTCAAACACTTGGCCAAACATACCTAAGCCCTAGGTATCTCCACTCTCTAAGGGGGCTCCCAATCAAAAACTCAATTTTTAAAAATATTTTCTTCTACAGCTCTAGTTGTCCTAGAAATGACGCTATTTATTTTTTCAACATTTTTTTTTTTTCAAAAATTAATGGAAATCAGTCTGCATTTCGCATCCCTAAGAGACACCATGGGATCTTACCGCTGATTTCATTTAAAAAGATTATAAAAAAATAAAAAATGCATGTGGACTTACATAAGGGTTAAAAATTTGTTTGGAAAAAATGTTGGGGTTGAAAAAATAATGGGGGTCCGTCTCACATTTGACTGCTCTAGACCATTTGCAAATGTATTTCAGAAATTATCAATTGTATTTCAGAAATTATCACTTGTATTTTATAAATTATCAATTGAATTTCAGAAGTTATCAATTGTATTTCAGAACTTATTGAATGTATTTCAGAAACTATCAATAGTTTTTCAGAAGTTATCAATTGTATTTCAGAAATTATCAAATGTATTTCAGAAATTATCAATTGTATTTCAGAAACTATAAATTGTATTTCAGAAGTTATCAATTGTGTTTCAGAATTTGTTAATTTTATTTCATATATGTATTACCAATTGCATTTCAGAACTTATCAATTGTATTTCAGAATTTATCAATTATATTTTAGAAATTTTTAATTTGTACCTATTTCAGAAAATATCAATTGTATTTCAGAAATTATCAATTGTATTTCAGATATTTTCAATTGTTTTACGAAGGTTAGTTTCAGAAATCCAATTAATAATTTCTGAAATACAATTGATAATTCTGAAATACAATTGATAGTTTCTGAAAAACAATTGAGATTTTGTGAAATACAACTCATTATTTCTGAAACGCATTTGATTAGTTCTGAAATACAAAAGATAACTTTTGAAAACCAAGTTATAATTTCTGAAATGAAAATCATAAATTCTGATATACAATTGATAACTTCTGATATACAATTGATAATTACTGAACTACATTTGGAAATGGTATGGATTCACTCTTGCGACAGTTAGAGCGATGGGAGCAAACTTACAAAATTGTTATTTTGTATGGGAGACCCATTAGGAATTGGAGACAGGGTATTGATATATTTAGAAAAAATATTTATTACTAGAAATTAAGTGGGGTCATTCTTGCTAATACCCCCCCCCCCAGGAGGTACCATTGGGCCGTTATGAGCTGTTTTAATAAAACAAATTAATAACAAGTAGAAAAGTTAAATTCGACTTGGCCGAATCTATGAATACCCTCCACAATGCCCTTTTTAAGTGATAGTAAATTTTCTAACGTGAAAAAAATAACATTTTTGGTTAGAAATATTGTATTTTCTGTAAAAAAACTTTATTTTATTAATTTAAAAAAAAAAAAAAAAAATTACAAATTTTTTTTTTGAGTGTAAAATTTTTTTTGAGTGTATTTTTTTTTGTTTTAGTGTAAAAAAACTTTTTTTTATTAATTTTGGAAAAAAAAAAATAATTCACCAATTTTTTTTTTTTGAGTGTAAAATTTTTTTAGAGTGTATTTTTTTTTTTTTTTTGTTTTAGTGTAAAAAAAAACTTTTTTTTATTAATTTTTGAAAAAAAAAAAAAAAAATAATTTACCAATTTTTTTTTTTTTTGAGTGTAAAATTTTTTTTGAGTGTATTTTTTTTTTGTTTTAGTGTAAAAAAAAAACTTTTTTTTATTAATTTTTGAAAAAAAAAAATTATTTACCAATTTTTTTTTTGAGTGTAAATTTTTTTTTGAGTGTAAACTTTTTTTGAGTGTATTTTTTTTTTTTGTTTTAGTGTAAAAATATTTTTGTGTGACAAAAATACCTTTTAAAATATTTTTCTGACTTACAAATGTTTTTAAAAAATGTTTAACAGGTTTTCAACACGTGAATTTAAGGTGAAACTAATCTGAAATTTACGGTTTGGCTAATAACTTTTGAACCACTGGACCAATTCGGCTGAAATTTAAAACGAACCGGACCAGAGGAACGGCAAATATATATGCCACACTTCAGCACCCTCAGAATTGTGGTTCGAAAGTGACCGTGTATTTTATCTCGTAAATTCCAGAAAAACCCTTGCCGAAATTCACTCATTTGCTTATAACTTTTGAACCACTGGACCGATTTCGCTGGATTGCAATACCAACCTGACCAGGTAAATGTCCAACATAAATGCTAAACTTCAGGAGCCTTCGTAAAGTCTTTCAAAAGTTAGCGTGTTTTCAACAGACAGACAGACGGACAGATGGAAGGACGGACGGACGGACGGACGGACGGTCGGACATCGCTAGATCGTCTTAGAATCGATCGAGGATCATGAATAAATATACTTTATGGGGTCCTAGACCAATATTTCGAGGTGTTACAAACGGAATGACAAAATGACAAACT
Source organism: Pegoplata infirma (assembly GCA_963921195.1). Taxonomy (NCBI): domain Eukaryota; kingdom Metazoa; phylum Arthropoda; class Insecta; order Diptera; family Anthomyiidae; genus Pegoplata; species Pegoplata infirma. The sequence continues at coordinate 120,407,967 of OY992536.1, read as the reverse complement.
TATATATACCCTCTATCACTAGAGTGGAGGGTATAAAAAAATAAAAAAAAATTATAGGGATCACCCTAAGGGTTGAAATAGAGGGTAGGTATGTTCTAAGCAAATTTTGGGGTTGAAAAAATATTGGAAGTCGGTTATACATTTCTCTAAGGTCACTTCTAGGACAGCTAGATCGGTAGGAAAAATATTTTTAAAAATTGAACCTTAAGTGGGAGCCCTCTTAGGGAGAGGAGATAAGGCTTAGTTATATTTGGGATAAACGGTCAGAGGGAAAAATAAATTGGGGTTGATCTCACATAATACCCCTATAGGGGCAAGCCTAAGTGCATTATGCGGCTTTTTGTGGATTTTTTCGTTTTACGCCCAACTTTGGCACTGATGAGCGACCCTAGATCCTATACGACCTCACTATTTTTTAGCTCATAAATTTTTTGTTACAAACCTCACAAAATGTGCCGTTTTAGCGTTCCAAATCTTGATGCTTAAAATCTCATACAACAATATCCAACCCTTAGTAAGTATCCATGATATAATAGTCACAATTTTCCTGAATTTTTTTTTTTTTGCCTCAGCGCCACAAGGGCATTATAGAGGCAAGTTGGCAAAATATATAATATTTATATTAAATAAATTCAATAAAAAAAGTTGTTGAATTAAAAAAAAAATACATTTTTAGGCAAAAAATAAAAAAAAAATGTAAACCCGGCTAAAAATAAATGTGTATGTTCATATATGCATATATATAGATCTTTATATGATCATATATGAAATATATGGAAACATATATGTGACCATATATGCAAGAAACGATCCCATATATGTGGCCGTATATAAAATATGTGCCATATATGATATCATATATGAAAACATATATGTTATCATAAAATGTTAAATTTTAGTGCATGTGTATGAAAATATCAACCGGAATTACAAAATAAAAGTTTTGTACGATTGAAATTATATTTTATTACCATATTTATATCTTAATACCGATTCGTATCAATAATTTAAAAATATTGTTTCCTAGTTGCAAAATATTCTGATTAAAAATGTTGCTTTTACATAAAGAAAATGGAAAAGGTAAGTTTTTATTAGAATTTTAAATGAATTTAGAATTTTAAAATCATATGTATTATTTTTTTCCAGTTCATCGTCATAACAAGTATAAGCGTGGACATTTTATTCCAAAACAAGATCATATTCAAAATGAGTAAATGAACATATGTCGCAAATACAATAATATAGAGTGCTTGGATGTTGAAGAAAATTAAACTACGCACCTTCGTTAATCTCGTGCAACTTCGTGGAGAGGGCATATGCACCACCATTATGTTTTCACTGCGATTGCAATACTGCAAACTATTTTGAAATCCCTTAATGTCGCCATAACAAATTGGAATGATAGATCGTATAAGCAGTTTTGAGGCCGAGTAACGTTAAGCTCACTCAACTTGGAGAAGAGGACATATGAACCACCAGAAATGTTATCACTACGATTCCAACACTATAAATTATTTTGAAATCCCTTACTGTAGCAAATTGGAAATGGAAAGAACGTATGTATAAGAAGTTTGAAGACCGAGTTACTAGAAAATTTAACCATGCGGAGGTACGTTAAGCTCGCTTAACTTGGAGCAGAGGGCATATGCACGACCATAACGTTATCACTACGGTTCCAATACTACAAACTATTTTGAAATCGCTTACTATCGCCATAGCAAATCGAAATGAAAAGAACGATCAGTTTTCAGGTTGAGTAACGATTTAGGAAGGACAACGTTTTTATACAATTACAAGAAAGCTGTCTATAAGCGAAAGTGACAATCTGGCACATTGTCACCATGATGTAAGAAGAAATAGTTTTTATCCCAGTCCTTCAAATGTCCTTACAAACATGATGTAAGTAGAAATAGTTTTTATACCTATCCTTCAAATATTCTTACAAACATAACCCAGCAAGATAAAATACATACTACTGAATATATTGCTTTTAATCGAAGTCTTAAGTAATTATTTGCTTGCTTGCTATGAATTTTGATGCATGCATTTAGTAGTAGCAAGTTCTTTTTTGCTGGAATAAAAAAGAAATGTGTAATAATTTTTAATATTTTTTCAGATGGATTTCTGAAAGACAATATATCTTTCCTTAAAAAGCATTCCATAGTCTTTAGCATCCAATGGGCTTAAGCATCCCATGGTCTTAACAAAATACACTCCAACATGTATGTAACTAGCAGTATCTAGCCAATCTTTAAAGGTAGATGGTTGCTTCGTTAAATGACATCCGTGTTATCATTAACCTATTAGCACTAAATGATATCGTTGGTAATACTTTAATACAATAAAAATTCTAGAAATATCTCAAATATTAATATTATTTTATATCCTTTTTTAGATTTCGACTATAAATATTGTAAAAAAGAGGCTTATACCATAACAAAAACGCTAAGTCTGAAGATAATCGGAATTAACAATAAAACAAGAAACACAAAGGAAATCAACGATCCTTTAATAAGCCCTTAAATATCAATTGAAAAACTTGATATATAAGATCTTTTATGTTTAATTTATTTTGTTGACTATCAAAATGTATTCTCATATCTATAAGTTAAATTATTTATTTTTATATGTTCACCAAAAATGCAAACGATAGTAACTAAAAAATGAAAATCATAAAATTAAAGGGTTATGAAAACACCAAAATTAATAAAAAAAATATTTTTAATTTTAAATTATACTTATGTACACCGTTTGCAATTCTGGTGAATATATACATAATAATCTATTACATATAGTTTAAAATGAAAAAAAAAAAAAAAAAATAAAAAAAAAATATGAAAAAGAATGTAAAACAAATTTAAAACAACATCATATATGATCCCATATATGATTCAATATATTATCCAATATATGATTCAATATATGATCTAATATATGATCACATATATTGGATCATATATGACCGTGTCTTATATAAGCGCCAATTTTGGAATATGTTCATATATGAGACCACATTTGATACTATATATGATACTGTATATGGTCTCATATATGATATCATATATGATTATATACAACATTTTTAGCCGGGAAAGCAAAAAAAAAAGTATATATATCATTATAACAATTGATCACAAAAAACTACTAGCAACTTTGTGAAAAAATTTACAAAATTACGGTTTTTTATCAGAACATTTTAAAGTTCACTAAAAATACAAATAAAACTTTTGATCTAAGCACTGTTCTAAAATTCATTATCAAAAATAAATTTAATAAGATAAATCTTTAGATTATTTTCCGTAATAAGCCTTCTTACAAAGTTTTTTAGTCTAATTAGGTGACAAATACGGATCCTGAGCTTCATTCTCGCTTTCGCTTGAACTATCTTAATTCCTAATTTTTAAAAACCTTATAAATATTTCCATACTTTTTTAGCTTATGAGTTGTTGGTGTGAGGTAACCACATTCAAGGAAAGTTTGTGAGTCAAAGAGTTTCAACAAATTTTAAAAATATTGTAATTAAATAAAATTAAAACTCATCAGGCTCCTCTTGTAGGCGGTCATCAGCATTGCAGAAACTTAAAATTCTGTATATCCATTTAAGGTTAGTATTGTCGAAGTGTGTGTATGTGTACGTGTGTATACTATGTAGTAGTAAATTATGGCATAAAATTCCATTGCTGTAAAGATTTATTGTAAACATATGAATAGTGGCATTTACTTTTGTGTGTGTATGAGAAAATATGGTATAATAGTAGGATTGACATTTTTTTAATAGCTCCTTTTGTTATTGGTTCAATAGGTGTAAAGGTAAAAATCAATAAATCGTATTTTTTTTCTATTTCTAGGAAAAGTAGTTGCATGTAAGGGATTCGTGGAATTTAATTTAATTAAATTTTTACAAAGTGTACAATAAAAAATATTAAAAAATTCTTTGTATAATTATGTATTGAAATTCTGTTTTTTAATAGTTCGATATTAATCTTTTTGGGTAGGTTTAGCGGAACAGTTAATTTGTACCACTATATTAGAAAATCGCGTCTCTTTAGTTTGATCGCTACAGTCAACTAAAACTATAATAAATCAACAAACATCTTACAATGAGTTTAAAATATGGTTGGTTCTTCTCTTAGAAAATATTAACCCTCAAGCTGCCATTTTAATGGGTCTTTTTGCCAGTAGTGCGTAGTCGTCAAACGTCAAAGGGCAAAATTTTTCTAAAGAAAAATTTTTTTTGTTGTTGTGTAACTATTATTTAAATCACTTTGGTAGAAAATCTGTGGTCGTCAAAGGGTTAAATATGCATAAAATTTTTAAAACTCAACTTCCTTTATCAGTAATTCATACATATTTCTTTTTTTTGTAATTTTGTATAAATATTTATGTATGTGTTTTTTTGCATAAGGAAAACTTGTACATAATTTCCTTTTCAAGTGTTTATAAAACATTTGTCATATTAATGTTTATTTTATGTGGAAGCAAAAAAAAATGTATTGCGTGCAATGTTGCATGCAACATATGAACCGCATAATTACGTGGCAAAAGTAAAAAAAAAAACTTGTCAGCTTTTAAGAAAACTATGTTACAACAAAATGGGAAATTATGAATATGACAAATTTATTACAAAACTAAGAAATAAATTTCTTAACTCTTATAAAACAAATGTAAATGCATTTATAATGAGGGAAAAGGATGTATATTTTTAAGGGTGGGCTTAAATTCAAAAAAAAATAAATAATTAAAAAAAAAAACATAATTAAAAAAAACATATTTTTTTTTTCTTTTCTAAATTTTGATTTTGTTTTTCAAAATCATTTTTGATTTTACGAAAACGCCCATGTGTTTTTAAAAAATCTTTATTTTGTCATTTCTTGGTGCATAAAAATATTATTTCCTTCTTGAACATTTAAATAATATTTCAAATTTTCCATTTCAATAAATTTCACGTATAAAACAACGAAAAAGTACCGAATTTAGCTGTTATTCAAGTATTTAAAAAAAAAAAAAAAATAAATACGCAAAGGTATTCCGGTCAGACCACCGACGAAATACAAATCTCAAGAGCCAACTGAATCTGATTTAACTGAATCAGAAGCTTTTTTTTATGATTTTAATAATCTGAAAAAGCTCATATCGCTATGCTTTAAATTTATTTATATTTTAAAGTTTACCCAATTTTTTTGATTTTCGTAAAAGTACTTAAAATTTTGTCTCATTTCTTAATCATGTTACGCATAATTATGCTGACAATAATTTGTTGTTGTCAATTACCCGCACTTTATATGGAATAAACAAACGTAACACTTGTAACATGTATTTGTAAATATTTAAAATGTAAAGACAACGTTTTTTTTTTTTAATTCAAATTTGTTATGTGCTTTAAAGAGATAAATGCGACCAACTCTTTTTAAATCAGTTAAACGAAATGTCGCATATGTGCGTCGCATTTAAAAAAGGAAAAATTTATATAAAAATAACAATATTGACACTACAACTTTCGATAGTTCTACTCTCAAAAAAATACGTTAGTAGATTTACTAATTTTTTTTTTTGCTAATGCTAGTTAGCTAACCTTTAGCAAATTTTTAGTTGAGATTACCATGTTAGCAAAAAAATCTCGTAAACTTCATTTAGCACATTAGCAATTTTAAACAAACTTTGAACTAATTTCTTTTGCTAAATTTGAAATTGAGTTGACAACATTTTTACAAGATTTTTTGCTAACATTAGCAAAAATAAATGGTAAATTTTTTTTTATTTTCAGAAAACTTAAAATGGTGCTATCTCGGAAACTAAGCCAGATAGAGCAAAATGGAGGGCATTTTTGGTTCTTAGAATCTCCATACTTTCGCGGGTCCTCTTCACATGTGTGGACCCTAATGGAACCTTACTTTGGATCCAAAAAAAACTAGCATTCCCGAAAATTTTAAAATGCTCATATCTCGGTAAATATTGCCGACACAACAAAAAGTACAAAAGAATTTTTGTAGCTCTCAACACGTAGAACAATACCGCAAAATAACCAAAAGCTCTCCGAGTAATATTTTTGAAGTTTTTTAATTCTCAAGACCCCAGTGATCCCCTAAAATCACGTATCTCAAAAACTAAGCAAGGTAGAGCGAAACGCACACAAATTTTGGATCAAAAACTATGACGATTTTTAAGGAACCCAACTAGATCTATGTCCATCGGGGTCTGGACCTATCGGGTCCGAACCCAATGGGGTCCTCAAATGTGTATGAACTAAGTTGAAATAAAAAAAAATTCAGTTAACTAATTTTTGGCAAAACATTTTTGCTAACTTTACCAAAAAAATTGTGGGTTCAAAATCAGCAAATTTTCTTGTAGGTTTACAAGCTTTTTTGCTAACACTACGGGGTTTTTTTTTTTTGAGTGTATAGACTAGCACCATCAGCGCTCTTTGGTTATCCACACTTGTAGTTACAGAGATGGGAAGTTTTCATGATTTTGCAAGGATTATATTTGGATGAATTTTTATTGACACATTGACGCGATAAAAATTTACTTTTAAAAAGCGATTTTTAAAATATTTTTGACGACTTTTCAATGGCATTTGTGGTTTAAAAAAAAAATATATAAATTTGTCTTTAAAATTCAAAGTCAAATTATTAAAAAAAATTATCTTATAACGAGCGTAATTTGAGATTTTTTAAACTAAGTTCATTAGAAAGTATGACGTTTTTATACCCTGCACTCTAGTGATAGAGGGTATATATTAGTTTGTCATTCCATTTGTAACACCTTGAAATATTGGTCTAAGATCCCATAAATTTTAAGACGATCTAGCGAAGTCCGTCTTTCCGTCAGTCTGTTGAAAACACGATAACTTTTGAAAGGCCTTACGGAGGCTCCTGAAGTTTGGCATATATGTTGTGGTCAGGTTGGTATTGCAATCCAGCGAAATCGGTCCAGTGGTTCAGAAGTTATGGACACAAGACTGAATTTCGGCAAGGGTTTTTTATGAATTTACGAGATAAAACACACGGTAACTTTCGAACAACAATTCTGAGATTGCTGACGTATGGCATATATATTTGCCGATCCTCTGTCCCGGTTCGTTTTAAATCTTAGCGATATCGGTCCAGTGGTTCAAAAGTTATAAGCAAAACCCTGAATTTCAGATTGGTTTCTTCTAAAATTCACGTGTTGAAAAACCCGAGTTTTAAAAAAACAAGCTTTAAAAACAATTATAAGCCACAAAATTACTTACATAGTATTTTTGTCACTCAAAAATATTTTATTTATTACACTTGAAAAAAATTTTACACTCAAAATAAAAATTAGTTTTTTTTTTTTACAAAAATGACAAAATAAAAGTTTTTTACTCCAAATAAAATATTTCTATTCAAAATTGTTAACTTTTTTTAAATTAAAAAATTTACTATCCTTAAAAAAGGGCATTGTGGAGGGTATTCATAGATTCGGCCAAGTCGAATTTAACTTTTATACTTGTTTACATTTAAAAACATTTTTCAAAAAATGAAGCGAGAGTTCCTTACTGCGAAAATATTTTTTTATGTATACAATAACACTCAAAAGGTACAAAAAACGCGTTATAACAAGTAAATAAATAAAAAATTATTTTCGCAATAAGGAAATCTCGCTCATTTTTTTAAAAAATGTTTTTGAACGTACAAAACTTCGTGCTTTCTAATAAACTTAGCAAAAAATATCTCAAAATACGCGCTTTATAAGATCATTTTTTTGTAATAATTTGACCTTGTATTACAAGGTCAAATTTATATTTTCTTAATAAACCTCCAATGCAATTGCAGAAGAAGAAAAGAAGAGGGTAAAAGGAGAGTGAAAATGAAATAATCTGAAAAAAATTTCTATAAAAATGTCCAAAGATCTAAAAAAAATTTTAATGAAAAATTTAAAAGAATCTTAAAATTTTTCTAGAGGAAAAATGTTGCGAATGTTAAAATTTTTGTATATGAAAAAATTTGAGTTTTTTTTTATAGAAAAAAAAAATGAGAATTTTTCTATAGGAAAAATCCTTAAAAGTTTTCTCTAGGAAAAATTGGGAATTTTTTCTATAGGAGAAATTTTTTTATAGAAATTCTTCTATGAAAAATGTCTAAGAATCCTTAAATGTTTCTGTACGTTCGAATTTTTCTATAGGTCTGTTTGTTTACCCAAATTTCTTACTAATTTTACTACAACTGGAAAATTTTGTTTACTTTTTGTATTGAAATTTTCCAGCTGTAGTAAAAGTAGTAAAAATTAGTAGATTGTAGTAAGGTAAACGAACAGACATTATGTGATAAAAGTCTCAAAACATTTAAACTTTTCTTTATAAAAAATACAAAAATTTTTCTAGACGAAATATTTGGGAATTTTTCAAGAATTTTTTTCCATTTTTCTAAATGAATAATTTGGGAATTTTCTAAATAGATAATTTGGGAAATCTTATAATTTTGACTATTTTTATATGAAAAATTTAACAGTTTTCTATAGGAAAAATCTGAGAGTTTTTTATAGGAAAAATCTGAGAATTTTCTATATTGAAAATTTGACAATTCTTCTGGGTAAAAAGAAAAGAGGAAATGAAATCATAAGTGAGAATTTTTTCTAGAATTTTCAAGAATCTCAAAAGTTTTCTTTAGAAATATTGTTTTTAAATCCTTAATTTTTTTTATAGAAAAAAAGTAAAATTAAAATAAAAATTTTCTATAGGAAAAATAAAAGATTTTCTTCAGGAAAAATTTGAAAATATTTTTTACCCAAAAAATGCAACAGAATCTTTGACTTTTTCTTTAGGAGAAGTTATACAGAATCTTGGACTTTTATAGGAAAAATGTCTCGGAATCAAAGTATTTTTCCTAAGGAAAAATGTCTCAGAATCTAAGAATCCTAGAATCCTAGAAAAAATTTCCGATTTTTTTGATATTAAAAATATCTTAGAATTTTTGAGTTTTAATATTAAAAAAATTATCCAAAATCTATGACTTTTTCGATAGGAAAATTACTCAGAATCCAAGTCTTTTTCTATAAAATTTGCCTTAGACTCTGAGAATTTTAGAAAAATCATTCTGAGAATTTTAGAAAAAAAATCACAGAATCTAAAAAAGGTCTTAGATTTATTTGAAAAATAACTCAGAATCTAAAACTTTTTTGTATTAAAAATTTAGGAGGCTCTGAGACTTTTTTATGGGAAAAATGACTCAGAAACTAAAACATTTTTTAGGAAAAAATTTCTTAAACTCTCTTCTAAAAATATTTCTCAGAAAATGCTTGGCTATCTTAGACATTTTCTAGGGAAAAGTTTCTCAGAAAACAAAACTTTTTTAATAGTAAAAAATTTTGGTGTAGAGTGATCGTTTCGGCATTATACACCTTTCTTTGTAGAAAAATAGAATAGAAAATTTTTTTTAATATTTCAGAACCTAAAAAGTTGTTAATGGGGAAAAAACTCACTAAATCTGAGAATTTTTCTTTACGAAAATTTTTTCAAAATATAGAAATTTTTGGTGTGAGAATTGCATAAGTACCTGAGAATTTTCTATATGAAGGTGTATCAGAATTTAAAAATTTTTGTATAAATTCTGATTAATTTTATTTAAAAATAAAAAGTGTTACATTCTAACTTTCAAATATTATATTTTTAGTAGGTTTAATCGGCACCATGAAAAATTACCCCAATGCAAAATGGCCCCAAAACGAAAATGAAAAATGGCCCCAAATTTTTATATGGAGTACAACAACACGAAAATTTGGGGTCATTTTTCCTAGTTTTTTGGGGTAATTTTTCCTTTTAATTTTGTGGCCATTTTTCATTTTTATATGACCCCAAAATTAATAGGGCCATTTTTCATTTTTTGATTTGGGGTTATTTTGCAGAATGAATAATGGCCCCAAATTTAATAAAAATAATAAAATTATTTCTACATAATCCCCGTCGTATTTAAAGGCTGTAGGCAAAATCGCCCAAAGAAAAATAGCCCAAAAAATTTTAGGAAAAATTGCCCAAATGCAAAATCGCCAAAAAAAATATGAAAAATGACCCAAAAAGAAAAATATGAAACTTCGCCCAAAATTAACGAAAAAAAGCCCAAAAAAGAAATGAAAAATGGCCCAAAATAAAAAAAGATTTTTTCTGACACATTTTTTTTTCAAAACACATTCTACACAGAAAAGCTTTCTTTTGCGGAGAGGGTGGATCTAAGGCATGGAGTTTGTAATCCCTAAGCCCGGCCGAAGGCCGTCTACGCAGGAGAACTTTAACACAAAGACAAAAACTTTTAAGATAAGACCATATGTTACGTGGTTATTATTTATTTTTATAGATCGTTGTATTGAGAATACAGCCCGTAAAATGCATATGCAATTGATGTAAAAGTTTTAAGTGTGAAACTTAAATTTTAACGAAATAAAAAAAAATGGAATTATTTGTGATGAAAGCGCCGCAGGCGAAAAATTTTACCAACAAATTTTAACAAAAAATCGCGCGATTTTTTGTTAAAATTTGTTGGTAAAATTTTTCGCCTGCGGCGCTTTCATCGGAGTTGTATGCTGTTTTTAAATTCACTACTTTTGATTTTATACTGCGCTGCTATAGATTAATATATAGCGTGGTAATCTGCATGTAAGAACAGGGGGTATTGAGTTCGATTCTCACCAGAGCATTTGTATGTTAGCAACAACGGAAAGGTTTTGCTTCAGCTTATTCTTGGTTAGTTAAATAGTATATAATTTATAAAAAAATACGATATGCGTTTACTGTTTCTAAAAATAATAATATACTGATTTATTGTGACATACATATTTCAGTTTTGACATTTTAAGATTTTGACAAAAAATAAAACCAATATAAAATTGGGCAATTTTTCATATATAATTTTTGGGTAATTTTTCGTAATGAAAAATCACCCAATTTTTAATTTCGAAATTTTACCCAAAAACTATGAAAATTTGCCCAAAAATGTTGGGTAACTTTTCATATGAAATATGACCCAAATTTGTATGAAAAGTTTTTGGGCGAATTTTCGTTTTCTTTTTTGGGCCATTTTTCTTTGGGTGATTTTGCCTACAGCCGTATTTAAATTAAGACTTTTAACAATTGGCATGCATTCATTAATATGTGTACAAAATCTGTTTGAAATTTTTTTTTTTTTGCTTTAAAGTTTTTCTGCGTAGCCGGCCTTAGGTCGGACTTAAGGATAACAAACATTAAACTCACCCTCTCCGCAAAATAAAGTTTTTTTTGCGCAGCAGTACTTTATATTTTAATATTTTAATACAACAAAACAAAAATCTGAAGTGACAAAACAAAAAGTAGGAAGGAACTTGGATAGATATTTGAAATGTTAATTTCATTTTGGTATAGGTTTTAAGTGGTTGCTTATGCTTTACGTCAGCACACATGTACTCTGAGGTCCGTTGGCCTTTCGGTATTATAAGAACCTACTTAAATTTTATTTCCAAGTTACTTAAGTTAATTATTTTATTTTTGTTAAACTTTAAAATCATATAGGTGTGAAGAAAGCGCCGCAGGCGAAAAATTTTTACAAGAGATTTTAACAAAAAATTAAAAAAAAATCGCGCGATTTTTTTTTAATTTTTTGTTAAAATATCTTGTAAAAATTTTTCGCCTGCGGCGCTTTCTTCACATCAATATGATTTCAAAGTTTTTCAAAAGAAATATGTATTATTGCTACTGCCATTATACAGAATCCCAGAAACGATAAGTCATCAAAGAATATATTTGATTCCAACTTCTTCGATTGGGTTAATAAAATAGAATATATTTTTTACCTTTGTTAAATTCACTAAATTATATGGAAGTACTTACACGGGTGCTTTTAAGATATGAATAATCATGAGAACTATAATGGGTGCCAAAATCAAATCATACCGAAAATCAAATGATGTAAACCCACCATAAGCAGCAGCCCGAAAGCGTTAAAAATATCTCAAATATAATAACTCAAAAGTTTTAAATAAAAAAAAATAATTTCATTGGGAGTTATTTTAAATTTATAATTATTAATTACAATTTATAATTATTGACTGAAATTAAATGAAATTGACTGAATGAAAATTTTATTTACAATGCACGGTGGTCAATTCCGGCCAAAAATCATTTTATTTTTTTATTAAATCTTGATGAACTTTTGATGCTATATTATAGCTAATACTTCAAAACATACAATTTAAATCCTTGTTTGGGCCTTGTAACACTATATTATTGTCCATAGTGGTGCAAAGTTTAGTATTTTTTGCTTCTCATTTCAGCTTTTTTTAAAATGTATATTTTAGTTTTCAATAAAAGTTGACTATGCATTTTTCTTCACATTATTTTTGTAAGTTCGGACATGGATTTTTAATTCCTATAGTAAATAATCATTCCATGTGGTTTTTGCAGATTTTGTGTGCGTTTTTGTCTCAAAGTGATGTGTATGAAAATTAGATAAAAATTACAAAAAAAACTCTAAAAAAAATAAATTTTGAAAGACCATAAAAATCAATTAGAGGCTATTAGAGGTTAGCTATAAAAAGCAGTTTGTACTTTTAACTATTAAAAGTAAGTATTTTAAATTTCAGCCCCTACTTTTACCGATTCTTTAAACCAGAGCATTTTTAGTGGACTCGTTTTTTACAAATGGTGGACTTTTTTAAACCTACAGACTCCACCAAAATAGGGAATGTGAATAGATACTAACTTAAAACCCATAGATTTGCGTTAAAAAAAAACTTAAAAAAAGACGAAATAAAAAAAAAAATGTGGTTTAAGGGGGGTTAGAACTAAAAAAACAGCCTTAATGTTAGCAATTTTTAAACGGCTAAAAAAATAAATACGTAATACAGTCGAACCCGGTTATAACGAACTCCGAGGGACCAGTAAAAATAGTTCGTTATAAGCATAGTTCGCTATAAGCGGGGTATATTTTTTATCAACCTAGTTTTATTTCCAAAAAAATAGATCCAATTTTGATTTATTTGATGTTTTTTTGTAAATAAACTACTTATTGAGAAGAAAACATTTAAAATATAAATAAATGTCATAAAAATTATATTAAAAACCAAAAATCTCCAACTTTTTGTGAGTTCGATAAACATGATTGCCGCACATTCTGAAATATTTATGGGAGTTCGTTATAAAAATGTAAATACACATGAACTTTTATTCGTGGGACCTTAATAAGTAGTTCGTTTTAACCGAGGATTCGTTATAGCCGAGTTCGTTATAAAAGAAGTATTTTGTGTGAAAATTGATGCCAAAACGTCGGGACTTTAGAATTAGTTCGTTATAACCGAGAATTCGTTATAACCGAGTTCGTTATAACCGAGTTCGACTGTAGTAGTATTATTTAATTCTGTTTTTTCATTTGAAAGAAAGAACATTTTAGCATTTTTAAAAATTGCATAACACAAAATTTGGTCAACTAGAATTTTCAGGGTTGCCAGTTAATCGTGAGTTTTTTTTTTAAGGGAAAAATTGGCTGCATTTTTACAGCGAAAACTACTAAACCGATTTTGATGATATTTTTTTTTTTTGATTTGTAGATAACTAAATTTTCAAGCACTTAACGAGGCCATTTTTTTTTTGGAAAAAAATTGATTTTTGTTGAAGATATGCTAACGTAAACTCAAATAATAGAAAAACTTCAATTTCTTCTTTCATTCAAATATTAATTACGTCAAATTTTAAAAAATTGTCACGATAAGTATTAGAAAATTAAATAATCTACAAATCCAAAAAAAAAAAATGTCATCAAAATCGTTTTAGTTGTTTTTGCTGTACAACTGCCATTTTGTCCTTTAAAAAATAGCATTCCACAATTAACTGGAAACCCTGGCAATTCTTTGTCTTTTAAACTTTTAAAAATATTACGATTATTAATATTTCAAATAAAAAAACAGAATTAAAAAGTATTGCGTATCTATTTTTTTTAAAAATTGCTAACACTATGGCTGTTTTTTTTAGTTCCAACCCCCACCTTAATTAGTTTGATACATTTGACGCGTCCATGCTTAGTTGGCCAACCACTATGTTTTTATGTCCAACGTTTTGAAAAGAGATCAGATATATTATTCTTAATTCGGATATTAAATTATTGCTGTTTATATGCAGACATGTTTGATACATTTGGGACGTCCATGATTATTTGGCCAACCACTGTATTTGTAGGTCCAACATTTGGGCAAGGTATCAGATATGTTATTCTTAATTCGAATTTTAAATTTGAGCTATTTACATGCAGAAATAAAGAAGTTATTGATTTTTGGCCGGAATTGACCACCGTGCAATGGTTTGGGAAAAACACATATTTTTTTTGGGGTCATTTTTCATATTGCAATTTGGGGCCTTTTTTCATTTTCAGAAAAATGGTTCTAATTTTTTGGGGTATTTTTTCACACAGAATTGGGGCCATATTTCATATTTCAAAGTGGGGTGAAATTTCATTTTCAAAAAGACCCCAAAACTGGGGCCATTTTTCATTTTTGGCGTTGGGGCCATTTTGCATTGGGGCCATTTTTCAGGGTGCCGGTTTAATCTATTTCGAGGTCATTATTTCCTTTACTTATGTAGAATTTGATATTCTCATAGAATACTTTTTTGAAAACTATTCTATGTAAAAACTTCCCATCTCTGTAACTCTAAAAAAAATATTTCAACAAAAATGTATTTCAACTTTAGACTACGTACTCTTATCCTAGAATTTTGGAAAACTATACTTAATTTGGGTTTTTGTTGTGGACCGTGTACGCGTTATAACCGCTGGCTGTCCGCGATTATCATTGGCAGCTATTCCGCGTATATGTGGAACGTACCACTCTCCGCAACCTGTGACGCATTCGGTATCACTAATCTGTGCTTTCCATAAGCAGGCAATATATCATACATCATCAAAAAAATTAATGTCTATCAGCCTTGGTGGTATTTTTGTCTGTCGTTATAAATGGTGCCTTGTGAGTCTTGAAATTCGTAATGTTTGGTATAACCCTAATGTAAAGGTACAGCATACATAGACGCAGTCTTACCTTTGCTTTATACATTTACAATTATCAGTGCGTAAGAGTAAGTACTTTTTTTCGTTTCGGTACCTGTTTTTTTAAGAAAATTACTTTCATTTGGATTTCTACACGAAATGTCACTTAATGTCAACACAACAAAAATTATACCCATACATACATATATACAACGTACTTATCTGCAACTTGCTCTTTGTTTATATAAAATGTAAATGTACAAAAGTCAGAGTCTTAAAGGTACTATTAAAAAACAAAACAACAAAAAATTTTAGAATCAGAATCGTGTTCAAATCATAGAGTTATTGATATGCCACGAATTGTGGAACCAAATAAGGATTACACCGTCATTAAACATGAACCGGATGATATACGTCTGAAAGTAAAGATCAAATGGAATACAACTGCACTTACAGGATTTCATTTCGTGATCGTGTTTAATTTTAAAGGACTTTAAAGTTTAAAAGAATACATTTTTAAAATATTTTTAAAATATTTGTACTTGTCCAAGGATGACACAAGGATAACTGAAAGAGGAGGATTTCCCCAAATTTTTTAATTTTTTATTTTGCCAGATCAGGATAAAAGGATATAAGGAGTCATTAGAAAACTTTATCAAAATATTTTTTTGAACATTTTGAATGATATTAAATTTTTGAAAGTACGTAACTTACCTTTATCCACGTGTCGATTAATTCTTACAAAAATGACCAACACAAATAAATTTAAAACAGAAAAATAATATTTTTGAAAATTATTCTATGACAATACCATAGTTTTAATTAGTAAAGAAAATAATGACCTCGAGCTAGAATAAACCTAATCAAAATATATTTATTAGGTGTGGTGTTTGGAATTAAAAAAAAACAATTCATTCTTTTAAATTCTGTTAGGTGTTAATATTTGTTTGTTAAAACAACAACATCAGCAAACTTTCTGAAATGAGTTTTTCGTTTTTCTGTTCTTTTGTTTGCCATTTGTTTTTGTTTTTTTTTTTTTATATTATTCCCTGTTTTGCTTTTTGTTCTGTTAACATAAATATCAAGGTAGAAATATAATAATAAAATCAAGTCATTACGGGAACAAAAATTTTACAGTTTGTTTGTCAGTTAAGGGTTGGTTTGTTTGGGTTGTGTTGGCTCGATGATTTTTTTTTTCCTTTTTTCAATTTAATTTCAATTTAAACAAGTTCATGAAGTTATAATAATATACTTAAATACTTAAATGAAATTCTCAGCATTTTCTTTAAATTCAAAATTCTGATGACTGCCTCAATTTACTTAAACTATGTAAGAGTAAAAATTAAAAGCATGCAAAGAAATATTTTTAAAATTAATTCCGTTTTATTTGGAAATAAATTCTAAAAAGTGGAAAATGAGTTAAATATTGTTAAATAATTTTGCTTTTATCTATATATATAAAAGAGTGTGGTGACTGACTGACTGACTGACTGACTGATTGGCAATAATCATCGCCCAGCCCAAACCGCTGAAGCTAGAGACTTGAAATTTGGAATGTAGGTTTGGCTCCCGACAAAACCACCCACTAAGAAGGGATTTTTGGAAATTCCGATTTTAAGGGGGGCAAAAGGGGGAAAATAGGGCCCTTTGGAGGATTTTGTATCTTTTGAACTAATAGTCCTAGAAACTTCAAATTTAAACTCTAAGATCCTCTCGCGGAAATAAAATTTCGAAAAAAATATTTTTGGAAAATTCCGCCTCCAAGGGGGGAAAAAGGGGAAAATAGGGCAAATTGGTACATTTTTTATATTCTAAACAAATGGTCCCAGAAACTTGAAATTTGAAGTCTAGGATCCTCTCGCGGAAATAACGTTTTGGAAAAAGTAATATTTTGAAAATTCCGTTTCTAAGGGAGGGGGAGGGGGAAAATAGGGCAAGTTGGTACATTTTGTATTTTCTGAACTAATGGTCCTACAATCTTGAAATTTTGAATGTAGGATACTCTTGCGGAAATAACATTTTGAAAAAAGTACTTTTTTGAAAATTCCGGTTTTAAGGGGGACTAAAAGGGGGAAAATAGGGCAATTTGGTGAATCTTGAACTAATGGTCCTAGAAACTAGAAATTCGGACTATAGTATCCTCTCGGGGAAAAACATTTTTTTTACTAAAATTTTTTCACTCAAAATTTTTTTTCACTCAAAATTTTTTTTCACTCAAATTTTTTTTTTTTACAAAATTTTTTTTTACTCAAAATTTTTTTTCACTCAAAATTATTTTTCACCCAAAATTTTTTTTCACTCAAAATTTTTTTTCACTCAATATTTTTTTTCACTCAAAATTTTTTTTTTTACAAATTTTTTTTCACTCAAATATTTTTTTTTACAAATTTTTTTTCACTCAAAATTTTTTTCACTCAAATTTTTTTTTACAAATCTTTTTTTTTACTCAAAATTTTTTTTCACTCAAAATTTTTTTTCATCCAAAATTTTTTTTCACTCAAAATTTTTTTTCAATCAAAAATTTTTTTCATCCAAAATTTTTTTTCACTCAAAATTTTTTTTCACTCAAAATTTTTTTTTTACTCAAAATTTTTTTTTACTAAAAATTTTTTTTACTAAAAATTTTTTTCACTCAATTGTATTTTCTTCAGTTTTTTTTACTCAATTTTTTAACTTAGAAGGTGTTTTCACCTATTTTTTTTTTTTTACTCAATTTTTTTTACTCAAAATTTTGTTCGCTTAATTTTTTGACTCAAATTTTTTACTCAATTTTTTTTCTCATTTATTTTTTATTTTTGGGAATTTATTGATTTAATCACTTAAATTTAGGGGGAAATAGGACAATTTTGAACATTTCGATCTTCTGAACTAATGGCCCCAGTAACCTAAAATTTGGACTATAGGATCCTCTCGCGGAAATAATACTCTAAAGAAAGTATTTAAAAATAAGAAGGGGAAATGGGGGAATGAGGGCAATTTGGTACATGTTCTATCTTTTGACCTACTGGTCCTAGAAACTTAAAGTTTGGACTGTAAGATCCTCTAACGGAAAAAACATTCTGAAACAAAGTTTTTTTTTTTAAATTCTAATTCTAGGGGGTTGAAAGGGGGAAAGTAGGATAATTTGGTACATTTTGTATCTTCTGAACTAATGGTCCAAGAAACTTAAAAATTTGGACTATATGATCCTCTCGCGGAAATTATGTTCTGAAGAAAGTATTTTTTGAAAATTTTTCATTCAAATTTAAGGGGAAAAGGACGATTTTGAACATTTTCAATATTGTGAACTAATGGTTCCAGAAACCTGAAATTTGGACTATAGGATCCTCTCTCGGAAATAATATTCTGTAGAAAGTACTTTTTTAAAAAACACTTTTAAGAAGGGGGAAAATTGGACAATTTGGTACATATTTTTTTTTCTGACCTAATGGTCCTAGAAATTTAAAGTTTGGACTATGTATAAGATCCTCTCGGGGAAAAAACATTCCAAAACATTTTTTTTTTTCAATTCCGCTTCTAGGGTGGAAAAGTGGGATAATAGGACAATTTGGTACACTTTGTATGTTCTGAACTAATTTTCCCAGAAACTTAAAAATTTTGACTATGGGATCCTTCGCGGAAATAACATTATGAAGAATGTTCTATTTTAAAAATTTCGCTTCTAAGGGGGGAAAAGGGGGAAAGTAGGGTAATTTTGTGTCTGCTGAACTAATGGTCGTAGATCCTTGAAATTTGGACTGTACGATCCTCTCGCGGGAATAACTTTCTGAAAAAAGTACTTTTTGAAAATTCCGGTTTGTATTTGCTGAACAAATAGGACTACACGATCCTCTAGCTTGGACTCCACGATCCTCTCGCGGAAATAACATTCTGAAAAAAGTACTTTTTGAAAATTCCGCTTTAAAGGGGGAAAAAGGGGAAGGTAGAGCAATTTTGTATCTGCTGAAAATATGGTCCTAGATACTTGAAATTTGTAGTGAACGATGCTTTCGCGGAAATAACATTCTAAAGGAAGTACTTTTTCGAAATTCTGGGGGAAAATGGGAAAAGCAGGGCAATTTTGAATCTGCTGAACTAATGGTCCTTAATACTTAAAATTTAAACTGCTCGATCCTTTCGCGAAAATAACATTCTGAAAGAAGAACTTATTCAAAAATTCCGCTTCTACGGGGAAAAAGGGGAAAAGTAGGGCAATTTTGTATCTGCTGAACTAATGGTCTTGAAATTTTAACTGTACAATCCTCTCGCGGAAATAATATTCTAAAGGAAGTACTTTTTGAAAATTCCGGGGGAAAAAGGGGGTGAGTAGGGTAATTTTGAATCTACTGAACTTATGGCCCTAGATACTTGAAATTTTAACTAAACGATCCTCTCGCGGAAATAACATTGTTAAAGAAAAACTTTTTTAAAAATTACACTTCTACGGGGAAAAAGGGGAAAGTAGGGCAATTTTGTATCTGTTGAACTAACATTGTTCAAGAAAAACTTTTTTAAAAAATCCGCTTCTACGGCAAAAAGGGGGAAAGTAGGGCAATTTTGTATCTGCTGAACTAATGGTCCTAGAAACTTAAAATTTGAACTGTAAAATCCTATTCCGAAAATAACATTCTGAAAGAAGTACTTTTTTGAGAATTCCTTTTTAAAGGGAGAAAAATGGGGAAAGAAGGGCAGTTTCGTATCTGCTAAACGAATGGTCCTAGAAACTTGAAACTTTCGCAGAAAAACCTATTGTAAAAAGTAATATTTTAAAAAATCCTTTTATAAGGGTGGGGGTGGGGGGTAGAAGGGGGTTAATAGGGCAATTTTGTATCTTCTGATCAAAAAATATACTTTTTTGAGAATTTTGGTTTTAAGGAGGCCCAAAAAGGGGAAAATAGGGCAATTTGCTAAACTTTAAACTAATGGTCTTAGAAACATGACATTTGGAATATGGGATCATATCACGGCAATAAATTCTAAAAGATATAAGCTTTTCAGGGGGAGAAAGGGGGAAATTAGTGCAATTTAGTATATGCTAAAGTAATGGTCCTAGATACTTGAAATTGGACAGTACGATCCTCCCGAGGAATACTTTTTTAAAAATTCCTCTTTTAAGGGGGAAAGTGGGGAAAATAGAGCAATTTTGAATCTGCTGAACTAATGGTCCCAGATACTTGAAAATTGGACTGTACGATCCTGCCGCGGAAATAACTTTTGAAAAGAAATACTTTTTTTAAAAATTCTTCTTTTAAGGGGAAAAAAGGGGAAAGTAGGCCAATTTTGTATCTGCTAAACAAATAGTCCTAGATACTTGAAAATTGGACTGCACGATCCTCTCGCGGAAATAAAATTCGAATGGAGGACTTTTTGGAAAATTGCGCCTCTAAGAGGGAAAAGGGGGAAAGTAGGCAATTTTGTATCTGCTGAACTAATAGTCCGGGAGACTTGAAATTTGGACTGTACGATCTTTTCGCGAAAATAACATTCTGAAAGAACTACTTTTTTAAATATTCCGATTTTGAGTGGGAAAAGGGGAAACGTAGGGCAATTTTGTATCTGCTGAAATAATGGTCCTATATACTTGAAATTTGGACTGTACGATCCTCTCGCGGAAAACCATTCTCAAGGATGTACTCTTTTGAAAACTCTACTTTTTAAGGGGGGAAAAGGGGGAGGTAGGGCTATTTTGTATCTGCTGAACTAATGGTCCTCGAAACTTGAAAATTAACTGTACGATCCTCTCGCGATTAACTGTACGATCTCTGATGAACTAATAGTCCTACATACTTGAAGTTTGGACTGTACGATCCTCTCGCTGAAAGAACATTCTAGAAGAAATACATTTTTGAAAGTTCTCCTTCTAAAGGGGGAAAAGGAGGAAAGTAGGGCAATTCTGTGTCTGCTTAACTAATGATCCTAGATACTTGAAATTTGAACTGTACGATCCTCTTGAGGAAATAGCATTCTAAAATAAGTACTTTTTGTGGAAAGTTCCGCTTCTAAGGGGTAAAAGGCGTAAAGTAGGGCAATTTCGTATCTGCTCAACTAATGGTCCTAGATACTTGAAATTTAGACTGCACGAGCCTCCCTCTTGGAATTAACATTCTGAAAGAAGTACTTCTTTTGAAAATTCCGATTTCAAGGGGGAAAACGGGGAAGGCAGGGCAATTTTGTATCTGCTGAACTAATGGTTCTAGATACTTGAAATTTGGCTGAACGATCCTCTCGCGGAAATAACATTCTTAAGAAAATACTTTTCAAAATTATGGTGGAAAAAGGGGGAAAGAAGGGCAATTTTGGATCTGCTGAACTAATGGTATTAGATTCTTGAAATTTGAACTGAACGATCCTTTCGCAAAAATAACTTACTTAAAGAACTTTTTTAAAAATTCCACTTCTAAGGGGAATAAAGAGGAAAGTAGGGCCCTTTGGGTACATTATTTATCTTTTAAACAAATGGTTCCAGAAACTTGAAATTTTAACTCTAGGATCATCTCGCAAAAAAAAATATCTTGAAAAAAGTAGAAGGGGGAAAATAGGGCAATTTTGTATCTTCTGAACTAAAACTTTAAATTTTGATCTTCTCGCGGAAATAATTTTTTGAAAAATTACCTTGAAAATTTTGGTTTTAAGGAGGGAAAATAGGGAATTTTGTAAATTTTAAACTAATGGTCTTAAAAACATGACATTTGCAATATAGGATCATCTCGCGGAATAACATATTGAAAGAAGTACTTTTTGAAAATTACTTTTTAAAGGGGGAAAGAAGGGCAATTTTGTATCTGCTGAACTAATGGTCCTAGATATTGAAGTTTGGTCAGTCAGTACGATCCTCTCGAGGAAATAACATTCTGGAAGAAGTACTTTTTGGAAAAATCTGCTTCTATGGGAGAAAAAGAGGGAAAGCAGGGCAAATTTGAAATTTGAATCTTCTTGCGGAAACAACATTCTAATGGAAGTACTTTTTTAAAAATTTCGCTTCTACGGGGAAAAGGGGGAAATTTTTCCAATTTTGTATCTGCTGAACTAACGGTCATAGATACTTGAAATTTGGAGTGTACGATCCTCTCGCGAAAAAAACATTCTGAAAGAAGTACTTTTTTGAGAATTTTTTTTTATGGGTGGAAAAGGGGGAAAGTTGGGCAATTTTGTATCTGCTGAACTAATGGTCCTAGATACTTGATTTTTTAACTGTTTTGTATCTGCTGAACTAATGGTCCTAGATACTTGAAGTTTGGACTGTACGATCCTCTCGCGGAAATAACATTCTGGAAAAAGCACATTTTTAGAAATTCTGCTTCTAAGGGCGAAAATGGGGAAAGTAGGGCAATTTAGTATCTGCTGAATTAATGGTCCTAGATTCTTGAAATTTGGACTGTACTATCCTTTCGCGGAAATAACATTCTAAAATAAGTACTTCTATAAAATTCTGCTTCTAATGGGGAAAAAGGGAGAGAGTAGATATACTTAAAATTGGTGCTTTACGACCCACTCGCGGAAATTACATTCTGGAAAATTTTTTTTTTTGAATTTTCGCTTTAATTTGGTACATATTGTTCCTTATGCACTAATGTTCCTTGAAACTTAAATTTTGAACTATGAGATCGTTTCGCCAAAATAAAATTTTTTGCTACTTTAAATCTACTCAAAATATAATATTTTAAAGGTCGAAACTAACAATTTTTATGTTTAATTAAAAATTAATAAGAATTTGAAGTAATAAAGTTGTTTTTTTTAGTTTTCAGCTAACCGGTAACGAAGTACCGGGCAAGTTAGCTAGTTTTGTATATGGGAGTTAAAGGTTCATGCTTTAGAACTTATTTCATATAGTGTGTTGAAACTTAAAAAAATATTAAATGTAGCACACGATCTCGGTCCATTTATGGAGGACATCATAAATTTTTTGAATATGCTAATTAAAAACAAGTAAAAAAGTTAAATTCGGCCTTGCCGAATGTAGTGATACCCTCCACAATTTCAAAAAATTATTGCAAAAAAATTTTTTTTAAAAGAAAATTACATTTGAAAAAAAAAATTTTTTGAAAAAAAATTTCGTGAAAAACAAAAATTTGGTAAAAAAATCCGCGATTTTTTTCTTTTTTGTCAAAAAAAATTGTTCGTACATGTTTAAATACCATTTGGTGTTCAATTATGTTCACATATGAGGCATTCCACACCAAATGTCCCGCTACAGAAAAACATGTGTCCCGTAAATTTCTGAATAGGTTGTTTGGATAGCCCTATATGTAACTAAGAAAATTGCGTTTTTGGTTTTTCAAATTTTCAAAAACTGGGCTTAGAAGGCGTGGTCAAATATTGGAAAAATGGTAAAATTTGTGGCGAGTTGCCTTAATTAAATATTTATCACATTAAAACGGAATGCACCACAATCTCAAAAATTTACATTCTTATATAGTTTTGTATGGGCTATCGATTAAAATTTTTTTTTTGAAAATTTTCAGAACCCGTTCTGAAATTTTCCATTTTTTAAAAATGTCAATTTATTAAAAAACATGGCATTTTTTTTTTTTTTTTAATTTTTTTTTAAAGTTTAGATGTTTGTCCATCCACACAAAAAAATTCAGAAACACGTTCTTCGTTTTTTTCGAGAAAATTGCATTTGAACTGTAAATTTCATAACAATTTTGAAATTTGCTTGTATTTCTTTGTTTTAACGTTGCGAATGAGTAATATTTATGCAATTAATAATACTCATTCGCAACGTTAAATCAAGAAAATACAAGCAAATTTCAAAATTGTTATAAAATTTAAAGTTCAAATGCGATTTTCTAAAAAAAAAACGGAGAACGTGTTTCTGAATTTTTTTTGTGTGGATGGACAAACATCTAAACTTTAAAAAAAAAGTTTAAAAAAGAAAAAAAAAGTGGCATGTTTTTTAATAAATTGGCATTTTTAAAAAATGGAAAATTTCAGAACGGGTTCTGAAAATTAAAAAAAAAAAAATTAATCGATAGCCCATACAAAACTATATAAGAATGTAAATTTTTGAGATTGTGGTGCATTCTATTTTAATGTGATAAATATTTAATTAAGGCAACTCATCCCAAATTTGACCATTTTTCCAATATTTGACCACGCTTTCTAAGCTCAGTTTTTGAAAATAAGAAAAACCAAAACGCAATTTTCTTAGTTCCATATAGGGCTATCCAAACAACCTATTCAGAAATTTACGGGACACATGTTTTTCTGTAGCGGGACATTTGGTGTGGAATGCCTCATATGTCAACCAGCAGCCGAATTAAAGCATTTTGTATTTTTAGGTTATGTTGAGTGTACTTAAATTTTTAAGGTGTCCTTGCATTTTCGTTCATAACTTTTGAACCGCTGAACCGATATCGCTCAAATGCAATACCAAACTTCTCGGGAGAACTTCCAATGAATATGTCAAGTTTCAGTCATATCCGTGTAGTATTTTGGTCGTGATCACTATTTCCACAGACAGACAGACGGAAATCGCTAGAATGCCTTAAAATCGATCGGGGATCATGAATATATATACTTTATGGGGTCCTAGACCGATATTTCGATGATTTACAAATGGAATGACAAACTTATATATACCCTCTATCACTAAGTGGAGGGTATACAAAATAAAATGGGGTAAAACTTTCGCCTAATGCACTTCAAAATTGCATTTGCATATAAAATGCACTCTTAAAACACGAATAATTTTGCGTGTTATAAAATATCAAAATAGACTTAAGTACTTCTCTCGTGCGCTTTAGGTCGTTTAAATACGAAAAGTAGTAAAATGCAGAAGATAAAAGTTTTTATCGTTTTTTTTGAATATTCTGATTAATTTTTATTAAAAACTAGCTGAAGAGCCCGGCGTTGTCCGGGTTGACTTAGACATGAATATCTAAATAGCTTCTGCCCGGTGCCATCTATTGGTGTACTTGTCCTTGTATTTTAAAAGTTGAATCAAAATTGCGACCTTGAGCATCAGTGTTTGTAATAATTTTTGCCCCAAAAGAAGTCATTTAAAAGCATGAATTAAATTTTCTGGTCTTTTTGAGAAAAATTTTGGAATCCGCACTTTCACCCAATAACAATGTTTTCAGTGGTTCCGGCGGTGAGTTTAGTGGTGGCAACACAACTTTTCCGGAACAACAGCACATTTCGGGTGATTCATATTTAAATTTGAGTGCGTGTCAGTGATTACATTCATTGGACATTTCACCAATCGCGATTTTCTCATTAGCACTGTAATTTATGTCTGGTTCGTAAGCGAAAGCCATACGGTTAAATGAGGTGATCGAAGCAGCTCGGGTTATACGCATTCTTTCGCGATTTGCTAATCTATTATTATCAGTATTGCGTTGTCTATCAATAACTCTTCAGATCTCAAGATGTTAAGATCGTTCTTCAGGTTTGAGCAGCACGAATTACATGTACTCGGTTTGAAAGCTCGATATTCCATTGTAAATGTTGATCATGTGTAGAATTTGCTCGTTGATCTCTTTCGGTTCGGGCGCGTCGAATGAATTGAAATTTAAATTCTTTTACAAATTGTTTTAAGAAAATTTTTAATATATTGACAATTTTTTATTTTTGAATGCCCATAAAAGAAATTGTAATGAGGAAAAATACATTTTAAGTTTGAGTAAAATGTCTCCAAAAATATGAACATATAAATAGCATCACCTTGACGCCACATATCGGGTTCATTTATACATTCACAATAATATGATGAAGAAAAATACATACCATCTTAAATTCCGGGAAATTAAGACTAAAATTAAGAAGTTTTTAATAACTTGAGCCCCAGCGCCATCTTCCGGTTCAAAATTTTTATCAGGAAATGTATTTCTGTTTTAGAAATATATTTTGTAAGTTTAGCAAAATTGTACCATAAATACAAAAACAAAAGAATTTTGTAAATAAATTCTCCCCAGCGCCATCTACCGGGTCCAAATTTTATCAGGATACTTATTTTTGTTTAATAAATATATTTTGTGAATTTGAGCCAAATCGTACCATAAATAAAAAAATTGAAATGTTACGACAACAGCGCCACCTATCGGGATTAAACTTAAGAGAAACCTGGCTCCTGACTAAACTTATATATTGTCCAAGTTTGGTGTCAATCGGTCCAGCAGTTCTTGAGTTTTTGTAACACGTACCCGGCACAAACGTTTTTATATATCTGTGGAGATTTGACAAAAGCATTTACTTCGATTTAAGTTCTTTAATCAAAAATATATTATATCGACTTTTTCGTATACAACAAAAACTTTTTCCATCATTTTTTTTAAAGATCTCAACAATTGGAAATATCAGGTTATCAGATCTCTTGAAAAATGTTGAGAAAATCGTCCAGTTCTTACCATTTCAGTCTTTTAAAAAAAGCTCCAAAAATATTTTTTTTTAAAAATATGTGCTTTTGTCAAACGTCCACAGATATTAAGATAAAACTTATTTTATTCGACCTTAAAAATATTATATTTTGAGTAGGTTTATTCTAGCTCGAGGTCATTAATTCCATTACTAATTAAAACTATGATATTCTCATAGAATAATTTTCAAGAAAATTATTTTTCTGTTTTAAATTTATTTATGTTGGTAATTTTTTCGAATATTTTCGGATTGATGAAAGAAATCTTGTAAATGGATCCATAGAGAATGTGTGTGCAAAATATAACAAAAATCTGAAGTCCCTGGGTCAAAAAATTTCTAAAATCACAAAAAAATGGTGAAATGGACGATATATACACAGAAAAAAACGAATTGTTATATTGACCCCCCATATTTGTAAATACAATTAATTTTTTCATTAAAAGTGCTCCTATACGGAAATTTGTAAAATCAACAAACGTTTGTAAATGTTGGTTGTTGAAAAAAGAATTTTGTTTTTTTCAACAAAGAAATTCAACAAACACAAACACAATTTGTCGATCTGATAAAAGTAAACAATCTTATTTTTTTTTTCAACAAAGAAATTCAACAAACACTATTTGTTGATCTCACAAATGGATTTTTTTTTCAACAAAGAAATTAAACAAACACAAACACTATTTATTAACATGATAAAAGATTTTTGAAATAAAATTACTTGATTGAATTTTGTTAAAAACAAAGTCGAAGTATTGTGTTATGGACTAACAGGCGGCCGTTTTCACCAAATGTTTGGTTGATATTATGTTTGGTTAATTTACAATTGAAGTTTGTTGATTTAAATTTGACGATTTCATTTTCTGTGTAGATAGATAAAAATATCTTGTATTTATCATATCAGAACAATTTTTGGAACTTGTTTCCAATTCTTCAACAAAAATGTAACTGATTTATGGAAATCTGAATTTGATAAAGTTTTAATGAAAATTTCCATAAAAAAAATATTTTTTAGTTAGTTCTGCTATTAAAGATCTGTAAATTTTTGCAAAAGAAATCCTTATTTTTTTTTATTTCTTATAGATTTAAAAAAATATATGCAGTAAAAGTCTCAGATTCTGTGAAACATTTTCTGTAGAAAAAGTCTCAGATTCTGAAAAAATGTTCTTAAAGGTCTCAGATTTTTCTTAAAGCTCTTAGCTTCTGAGATATTTTTTTAAGGAAAAAGTCTTAGATTCTGAGACATTTTTTTATAGAAAAAGTCTCAGATTCTGAGACATTTTTCCTATAGAAAAAGGCACCATGAAAAATGACCCCAATGCAAAATGGCCCCAAAACGAAAATGAAAAATGGCCCCAAATTTTTATATGGATTACAACAACACGAAAATTTGGGGTCATTTTTCCTAGTTTTTTGGGGTAATTTTTATACCCTCCACTCTAGTGATAGAGGGTATATATAAGTTTGTCATTCCGTTTGTAACACATCGAAATATTGGTCTAGGACCCCATAAAGTATATATATTCATGATCCTTGATCGATTTTAAGTCGATCTAGCGATGTCCGTCCGTCCGTCCGTCCGTCCGTCCGTCCGTCCGTCTGTCTGTCTGTCTGTCTGTCCGTTGAAAACACGCTAACTTTTGAAAGACTTTACGGAGGCTCCTGAAGTTTGACATATATGTTCTCCATTTACCGGGTCAGGTTGGTATTGCAATCCAGCGAAATCGGTCCAGTGGTTCAAAAGTTATGAGCAAAAGAGTAAATTTCGGCAGGGGTATTTTTCGAATTTACAAGATTAAAACCACTATAACTTTCGAAAGACAATTCTGAGGGGGCTGAAGCTTAGCATATATATTTGTCGTTCCCCGAGGCTGTTTGGTTTTGAATTTCAGCAAAATCGGTTCAGTGGTTCAAAAGTTAGAAGCAATGCACTGAATTTCAGATTTGTTTCACCTTAAACTGTTGAAAACTCGTTAAACAAGTTTTAAAAGCATGGTGAAATACCAGTTTTGTAAAACTTGTTGTTGTTTGTTTTCTTGTCGTGGGGTGCAGTTTAGTTGTTAGACAAGTAAATATTTGTTATTGTTAGTGTAACTGTATGTAACGGGAAAAAATCAAATAAAGTATGTGTATGATTGAATGTTAATTTGTTTTTGGTTTTTAAAGAAGAGGATGGTAATAAAAAAGACGAAAATATGTGAAAGAGTTTTTTTATATAACCTCCAACCACAGTATGGGGGTATACTCACTTTGTCATTCCGTTTGTAACGCATAGAAATATAGGTCGGGGACCCCATAAAGTATATATATTATTGATCTATGATCGATTATAAGTCATTCTATGAATGTCCGTCCGTCCGTCCGTCCGTCCGTCCGTCCGTCCGTCCGTCTGTATAAAACACGTTTCTGTCCAAAATAAAAGAGCTAGACTCCTGAAAATTGGCACGAATGTGTCTCATGGTCATAGGCCGGTCAAGTTCGGAAATGGGTAAAATCGGATCAGGGGGAAAAAAGTTCCCCCTTTAAGAACTAAAAAAACGTCTCAAAATTCACTATTTTTTACAGCTTTTTTGCATTTTTGTTAAACAAATAAAACCTTTTTATGTCAGAAGGTGCTCAAAGTCCTGCACTTAGACCTCGGGGGCTACAAAATTTAGTTTTTTTTGGTCCGCCCCCTTTTGTGGGCGTGGATTTAAAAAAATCATACAAATTATGAGTAAATGGTATTACTAAACTTCAAAAAGCATAATAAATAAATAATTAAACATTTATCTCGATAGGGAAGGTATTCCCAACTACCCCCACAGAGCCCCCCCCCCCCCCAAAAAAAAACGCCTCTGATTTTTTTTTATATATTTTAACATGTTGGAGGGTATCAAAGATTCGGCACAGCCGAATTTAACACTCTTACTTGTTCCTTTTAATTTTGGGGCCGTTTTTCATTTTTATATGACCCCAAAATTAATAGGGCCATTTTTCATTTTTTGATTTGGGGTTATTTTGCAGAATGAATAATAACCCCAAATTTAATAAAAAATAATAAAATTATTTCCACATAATCCCCGTCGTATTTAAATTAAGACTTTTAACAATTGGCATGCATTTATTAATATGTGTACAAAATCTGTGTGATTTTTTTTTTTTGCTTTAAAGTTTTTCTGCGTAGCCGGCATTAGGTCGGACTTAAGGAAAACAAACATTAAACTCACCCTCTCCACAAAATAAAGTTTTTTTGGGCAGCAGTACTTTATGTTTTAATATTTTAATACAACAAAACAAAAATCTGAAGTGACAAAACAAAAAGTAGGAAGGAACTTGGATAGATTATTTGAAATGTTAATTTCATTTTGGTATAGGTTTTAAGTGGTTGCTTACGCTTTACGTCAGCACACATGTACTCTGAGGTTCGTTGGTCTTTCGGTATAAAGCTTTAAAAGCATATAGGTGTGAAGAAAGCGCCGCAGGGGAAAAATTTTTACAAGAGATTTTAACAAAAAATTAAAAAAAAATCGCGCGATTTTTTTTTAATTTTTTGTTAAAATCTCTTGTAAAAAATTTTCGCCTGCGGCGCTTTCTTCACATCAATATGCTTTCAAAGTTTTTCAAAAGAAATATGTTTTATTGCTATTGCCATTATATAGAATCCTAGAAACGATAAGTCATCAAAGAATATATTAGATTCCAACTTCTTCGAGTGGGTTAATAAAATAGAATATATTTTTTACCTTTGTTAAATTCACTTAATTATATGGAAGTACTTACACGGGTGCTTTAAAGATATGAATAATCATGAGAACTATAATGGGTGCCAAAATCAAATCATACCGAAAATCCAATGATGTAAATCCACCATAAGCAGCAGCCCGAAAGCGTTAATAATAGGTCTGTTTGCGTTCTTTCCTAGTAAAAGTTATCAAGCAACAAAATTTTAGAGAGTAAAAATAAAATCGCTCTCAAAAAGGAAAAATTGTAAAAAATACGCGAACAGAAATCCGTAAAAATTTGCAAGTTAGTTAAACAGCTGATTTAAATCAGCTTATAACAAATTTTGTCTTCATTTGTAAATTTTTAGTTTGATTGTATTTAGTTTTTAACTTGTGAATAAAAGATATTTAATTTTAGGATGTATTTTTTTTAATAATTCGTTGATATTTAATCATATTTTGTACACAAAAATGTAACTGCAGAATATTTTGTTTTTTGTTTACAAAAATATAATCATATGTTTTTAAAACATATGTTTTTTTGTGCTTGATAATTCTTGCTGGCAAAAATTTATCCAGTAAAAACTTGCAAGTTTCTAAAATAGAACTGTCACTTTTTTCTCTCATTTTCTCTCTCGTTACTGGGTTTTTAAAGTACGCGAACGACTTTTAGATAAAATTTGTGATAATTTGTACAAATTCGTACAAATTATTGAGTTCGCGAACACAGCTAATATCTTTCATGTCGTTAATACAACTCAAAAGTTTTAAATAAAAAATAATAATTTCATTGGGAGTTATTTTAAATTTATAATTATTAATTACAATTTATAATTATTGACTGAAATTAAATGAAATTGACTGAATGAAAATTTTATTTATAATGGTTTGGGAAAAATAATTATTTTTTTTTGGGTCATTTTTCATTTTGCAATTTGGGGCCTTTTTTTATTTTCAGAAAAATGGTTCTAATTTTTTGGGGCATTTTTTCACACAGAATTGGGGCCATATTTCATTTTTCAAAGTGGGGTGAAATTTCATTTTCAAAAAGACCCCAAAACTGGGGCCATTTTTCATTTTTGGCGTTGGGGCCATTTTGCATTGGGGCCATTTTTCAGGGTGCCATAGAAAAAGTCTCAGATTCTGAGACATTTTTCCTATAGAAAAAGTCTCAGATTCTGAGACATTTTTCCTATAGAAAAAGTCTCAGATTCTGAGACATTTTTCCTATAGAAAAAGTCTCAGATTCTGAGACATTTTTTCTGTAGAAAAAGTCTGAAATTCTCAGATGTAGGGTATTTAAGTTTCTGCAAACGCTAGAATAAGGGTCTTGCTTTTAGCTATTTAAGCCCATTTAACGAAACAGTTTATTGTAGTTAATAAACTACGGCAACGTAGTTTTAGCTAGAATATATTGTCAGTTATTTTTCATGTCCCGCTAATTGTTTTGGCTGAACTACACCCAAAAAAAGAAAACGATTTTCGAATTTCAGCTAGCAAATTTGCTAACAAAAATATTTAAATACTTAAAAAAAAAACATGACACCGCAATAATGGAATGGTTTAACTTTAAACTAATTTCCACATTAAACTTCACATTCGCTTTTGAGTGTATTATCATTGTTTAGTGTATCTTTTTCATATTACTACACAAAAACATGTTGAATTTCCATGTTTATTTGTGTATAAATAAAAATATATTTTGCAGTAAGTACATATTGAATGGTGATGCCCAAAACATATGTTAATTTTCCCATGAAATTTCATTCAAACGGTTATATTTTTTTTGTTTTGTGTATATTAAGAGTTTTTAGTAAGTAGTAAACTGCATTTGTATTGAAATGTCCACAGAAAATTAAGTATTGAACAAAATGTTAAAAACAAACTAATGCTTTTTTACACCGAAAATTGAGTACAAAATATAATTAAATGGGTACTTTGTACCCTACAATATTTTGTATGAATGATAATGGTATTTTTAGTTTTATTAACAACTAAAAGTAATGAAAATTTCACTAAATCTGGCTTTCTTCGATCAATGAAACTGATTTTATTAAAGTTCCTGTCAGTGAAAGATTACACGGAAATAATAAGAAAAAAAAAATCGTGAAAAGTGATCTTAAAATTTGAAACTATTTATGAAGTTTTTCAAGAAATGTATGAAATTATTCATTGATTATTAGGTTAGCGAAGAAAACCTTACAATCGCAGCTACATCTTACATAATTTTGTAGATATATGGGAACAAACACATACAAAGCTATAACAAATTTGTGTTTGTTGTTATTGTCTTGTATGTGTTTGTTTCTTTATGTGTACATAATTATGTTAGGTGTAGCACATACAAATCAATAACAAATTTGTGTTTGTTGCTATTGTTTTGTGTGTGTTTGTTGTTATTGTTTTGTATGTGTTTGTTGCTTTATGTCTGCATAATTATGTTAAATATGTTGCGTTAGTTGTTATAGTTATCTTTGAGTTTGTTTCTAAATGTCTACATAAATATGTTAGGTGTAGCCGGGGAGTTAACTTGTAACTGATTCGTCAAATGTAAGATTGATTCCGGATATGTAAGGCATTCTTATTTTGGAAGACTATGAGAAATTGTAATCTACAATAGTGCGTGTACCACAATTTTTTGGTAAGTCATATGTAACCGTTATTGACATTTTCATTTATTTACGTGATTGAAGTAAACAAGGTGAAAGAATACACTTTCACATTTTTTGTTTAAGGTTTGTATTTAATTGTTTTACACAAACTCTTACTCTAACTTAAAATAATAAAATATAGTCAAAACCACCAGGGCGGTCTTAAGGTATAATGGGACAAGAAATTGGGGGCCCGCTAGAAAGTAAAAAGTCGCATGACCAAAAGCAAACATTCTTTTGCTACAAATTAAATTCATTTTAATTCCTGTTTTAAGAAAAAGAAACAAAATACATATTTTGAAAATCTGATACGACTGCTGAAGAAGTTGAATATTACATAAAAACTGAACTCAAATCTAATGCAAACATTTTAGTCCAAAAATTCACATACTCTCAACCAAGAAGTATAACGTCATTTAAGGTAACTGTTCCTGATGATATTTTTAATGATATTGTCAATCCTCTTTTCTGGCCTGATCATGCCTTCGTTCGAGAATATGAATTCAAAGAAAGTAAACGTAGAAACAATGTTGCACGCTTGCCTTTACGTGAAAATAGTAATCCAAAAAACTAATTCCTGTTCCTGAAAGTCAACTCTTCATAATTTATCAAAACGTTCGTGGACTAAACACCAAATTGTCAAAATTATTCATTGAAAGTTTTAATTTAAATCATCATGTTATAGTTTTTACGGAAACCTGGTTAAATTCAACCATTTTTAACTCTGAAATATTTTGTAATAAATACTTTATCTATCGTCGTGACAGAATTACAACTACAACTGGTGGCGGAGTTTTGATTGCTGTCTCCAGTCTATTCCCATCTGAAGAAATACAACTCACATCTGAACAAATATCTGCAAATATTGAATTCATTGCTGTTATGGTTAAATTAAATTGTAAAAAAATCTTTATAACGTGTTCCTACATTCCTCCTGATTCTGATATATCTGTTTACATTAAACATTTTGAATTCATAAATTCTGTCGTATTGAAGACTAACCCTGAAGACTCTATATTTGTTATTGGTGATTTTAACTTACCTCGTGTTCAATGGCAATTTTCATCCGATACTGATAATTATTTACCCATAAAATCAAACGATGACACCGATAATTTTTTTAACAATTTATTCGATCTATGTTTATTTCAAATTAATGGCATTTTTAATGATAATGGTAAACTTCTGGATTTAGTTTTTGTCAACGAACCCAAGGACTGTACAATAAACCGAACTCATCCTATAACTTTGCCTGAGGACCGATACCACCCTACTATCGAAATCAGTTGCAACATTCAACATATTCTTCAACGCAATTCGATGAACCAAAATATAAAAGTTTTTTGTTTTAAGAAAGCAAATTATAACGATTTAATTAGCCTCTTCAATAATACAAATTGGCTTCAATTACTCTACATTCCAAACGGATCACAAGCTGCTATCGACAATATGATAACATTATTTTACAAAACTATGTATGATTATATGGATCAATGCATCCCTAAATTTACACCGCAAAAACTGTCTGGCCCACCTTGGAGCTCACGACAACTTTCAAGACTTAAAAATTTAAAAAATAAACAATATAAAAAATATAAAGAATCTGGTTCCATTGTTCAACTTGGAAAATATTCTGTTACTCGTGCTGAATATAATCTACTTAATACAAAACTATACAACGAATATTTAACTAAAATAAAATTCAACTTCAAACGCGATCCTAAATCTTTCTACACATTTGTTAACTCTAAAAGAAAATCTACTGGTTTCCCAACAGTCATGAAACATTTAAATCAGGAATCTTCTGATGATCTTATTATAAGCAACATGTTTGCAGATTTTTTCGCCACCACATATTCAGATGCCCAATACAACAATTCTACTGACTACCCATTTAAAATAAGTTCTAACCAATCAATATCATTGTCTCCTATTGATACTTCTCACATTATTACTTGTTTGAAAGGTTTTAAATCATCATTTTATAGTGGGCCTGACAACGTACCAAGCTGTATACTTACAAATTGTGCTCCAGCTGTTGCTATACCTTTATCTATTATTTTTAACATTTCAATAAAGCATGGTTATTTCCCCAAATTTTGGAAGGAATCTTACATCATTCCCCTTTTTAAATCTGGAAATAAGTCTAACGTAATTAACTACAGAGGCATTGCTAAACTAAGTACAATTCCAAAACTTTTCGAAAAATGTATTACTGATTATCTAGTTCACCCAGTATCATCATTACTCACACCTTTTCAACATGGTTTTCGTAAAGGGCGCTCAACAATGACAAATGTTCTACAGCTAACAACCATAGTAAACCGAGGATTTACAAATGGACAATTTACCGATGTGATCTTTACGGACTTTAGCAAAGCTTTTGACAAAGTCAATCATAAACTTTTGCTCGAAAAATTGCACTTAATGGGGTTTACTGGTCTTGTTTTGAGTTGGTTAAAGTCATACCTTCAATTCAGAACGCAATCTGTCCGATACATTAATGCTACTTCAAGGAATATTTTGGTAAACTCTGGAGTACCGCAAGGTAGCCATCTTGGACCTATTTTATTTCTATTATACATTAATGATCTGCCAGAAGTTATCAATTACTGCAATGTGTTAATGTATGCTGACGACGTAAAACTTTTTCTAAGCTCTAAAAATTCATTTGATCAAGTTCTTTTACAAAGTGACCTTGATAGTTTCTTTTCTTGGTGTAATATAAATTTAATGGATTTAAATTTAAATAAATGTAAACACATGCATTTTTCCAGGAGATGTGATGCTTCTAATTACTATGTGTTAGGTGGCTACCAATTGGAATTAGTTGATGTGTTTTTAGATCTTGGAATTTTATTAGATGCCAAACTTAATTTTATCCAACACATTGAAATGACTGTCAATAAAGCTCGAGGTGTGTTAGCTTTTATAAAACGATGGGCTAAAGAATTTTCTGATCCGTTTGTTACCAAACAGCTGTTTATAACACTTGTACGACCTATCTTAGAATTTGGTTCGATTATATGGGATCCCCAATATAATAATCATATAAGTCGTATTGAATCTGTACAAAAACAATTTCTTTTGTTTTGCTTAAGGGACTTATACCGAAACGATTCGTTTAACTTACCTTCTTATGAAACAAGGTTATCTAGAATAAGATTGCCAACGTTAAAAAGTAGGAGAACAATGTTAAATGTGACATTTTTGATTAATTTGATAAATGGTAATGTTTGTTCCGAGTTTCTTTTAGAAAATTTATCATTCAACGTACCTCAACGTACTCTACGCTACTTCAGTCCGTTATATATAAAATTTTCCCGCACAAATTACGAAAATGCTGATTCATTTAGGAGAATGTGTAGTAATTTTAACGAACTATATAATTTTATAGATTTTTCAACTAACATTGATCAAATAAAACGCAATATTATCATGTTTTTAAATAATTAGTTAATATGTAACTTTTATGTTTTTCTAATCATTATGTAAATTATATTATTGTAAGCTGTATTATGTTTCTAGTCTGTAAGGATTTATTCCATAGACTTAAATAAATAAATAATAAAAAAAAAAAAAGGGATATTGAAGCTCGAGGTTATTTATCTTAACTAATTAAAACCATGATATTCGTGTAGACAGATTTTGTTTTAATGAGACCTTTTCTTCGCCAGAATCTGAGACTTTTGCTATACGAAAAATATCTAAGAATCTAAGACTTTTTCTATAAGAAAAATTACTCATAATCTGAAACTTTACTATACGAAAAATGTCTCATAATAACTTTTTCTATACGAAAAATATCTCAGAATCTGCACTATTTATTTAAAAAAAGTGTCTCAGAATTCGAGAATATTTTTATACGCAAAATGTCGCATTGTCAGTATTTGAGACTTTTTTTATACGAAAACGTCTCCGAATCTGAGACTTCTTTAGTACGAAAAAGTGTCAAAATAAATGTCTTAGCATCTGAGACTTTTTCTATACGAAAAATGTTTTAGAATCTTTTTTTTTTTTTTTTTAATTTCTTTATTAATGCAATCTATCACTTTTTGATATTAAACATTAGATTTGAGTTAAATATATTAATAATATTTTTTTTTTTTCTTTTAAATGGTTATGAACCAGTGATCATACCATGATGTTAAAAAGGTTTTACTATGGCTATTTAAAGAATTGTATGTCTCCATTTTGAATGGAAATAGTTTCATCTTAAGAATGTTGTGGTATTTCTCATGAGGTTGGATGCAAATGGGTTTGGATGTTGTTCAATTCTATTTTTGTATGATGCCAGATGAGTTTTAATTTCGTCTTTTATGAAAGGTATTTTGAGATCTTTGTGGAGTTGATTATTTGTTACATACCAAGGTGCGTCAACAATTCTTCGAATTGTTTTTGATTGAAAACGTTGAAGAATTTCAATGTTTGAGGTGCAGGCGGTGCCCCACAACTGGATGCCATAGGTCCAAATAGGTTTGAGAATACATTTATATATTGTTAGCTTGTTTTCAATGGAGAGTCCGGAATCAATTAGAAACCCGAATTTTCTTAATTGGATATCTAAAGCTTTACGTTTAGTTTGAATGTGTTTTTTCCACGTTAACTTTATATCTAGGTGAATTCCAAGATATTTCGCTTCTTCCTTTTGAGGAATTTCAGTGTCATTTAATTTAATAGGAGGGCATGTCTGACGATTAAGTGTAAATGTAACTTGGACAGATTTCGACTCGTTTGCTTTTATACGCCAAATTTTAAGCCATGATGATATATCATTAAGGCATTTTTGAAGAGTTAATGATGCGTGTTCATGATTTTTGTCTACAGCTAATGCAGCTGTATCATCTGCAAAAGTTCCGATGATGACACCTTCAGACTGGGGAAGGTCGGAAATGTAAAGTAGGTAAAGTGTGGGTCCCATAACGCTACCTTGATGCCTTTGCTGTGATTAAATCATATCCTGGAGCTTTATTTATTTTTAATTTGCTGATTACGTTATAAACTTCAGTTTTTGTAAATTTTTTTAATCGGTAAATTAAGTTGATGGGTTTCATTTAAAACATTTTTGATTTGTTCGGGGACTTCATCATTATTTTTTAGAATCTGAGACTTTTTTTATACGAAGTATGTCTCAAAATCTAGGACTTCTATACGAATAACGTCTCAGAATGTAGACTCAAAGTCTGAGACTTTTTTCTATACGAAAAATGTCTTAGACTTTCTATATGTCTCAGAATCTGAGACTTTTTCTATACGAAAATGTCTCAGCATCTGAGACTTTTCTATACAAAAAATGTCTCAGAATCTGAGACATTTTCTATACGAAGCATGTCTCAAAATCTAAGACTTTCTTTACGAATAACGTCTCAGAGTCTAAGATTTTTTCTATACGAAAAATGTCTCAGAGTCTGAGACTTTTTCTATTTAAAAATGTCTCAGAATTTGAGACTTTTTCTACACGAAAAATGTCTCAAAATCTGAGACTTTTTCTATACGAAAAATGTCTAACAAGGGAAGTGTCCCTAGTGTCACCCGCGGATCTTTATGGAATTGGTTTTATTTTGTAGAGCAGAAAATATAAAGGGACACGTATTTTTTTAGCGGTCCAAGTTCATATTTAGGGGGTAAAAAGGAGGGGGGAAGACAATGCCATTTTTAATTTTTTTTCGTTTATCTCCTATATTATGCAAAGAAACCTAGTCACGTTACATACCAAATGAAAGGCCTTTGGAAAACCTATCTACGTGTGCTAATAACGTTTTCAAACTTATAAACTTTAGAATTTTTTTTTACGAAAAATATTTCACAATATGAAACTTTTCAGGTTGATTTGAGACCTTTGAATTTGAGACCTTTGAATTTGAGACTTTTGATTTCTCTTATGGAAAAAGACTCAGATGTATGCAAAAAATTTGTAAGATTCTGAGAAAAATGTGAAATTTTCTTTAAAATCAAATTAAAAACAAGTGAGAGAATTATGTTCGGTTGTGCCGATTTTTTTATATCCTCTAAAATGAAAAAAAAAAAAAAAATCCAGAGGCGTTATTTTTTGGTGGGGGTTGGTGGTTTGTGGGATATGTTGGGGGAGCCCTTCTCCTTGTACTAGATGTTATCAACGAGATTTATTATGACTCTAGCAATTAATTAATCCTAATAAATCATTATAATAAAATACATTTTTTTATTTTAAACTTCGTTTTATATAAAAGTGTTGCAATTGCTTAACAAAAGTACAAAACCCCTGCACAAAAATTCCGTTTTTTTGAGGTTGATTTAGGGGGAACTTTTTTCCCCTTGGACCGATTTTGCCCATTTCCGAACTTAACCTGCCTAAGACCATAAGACATATTCGTTTCAAACTTAGGAAGTCTAGCGCTTTTATTTGGGACTGTATCGTGTCCTCTACAAACGGACAGAAGGACAGACTGAAGGACATCGCTAGAATATCTTAAAATCGATCACTGATCAATAATATATATGGGGCATTCCAAGCCAAATCACTCACTTTTAGACCCGACCCCTTTCGATTTATTTTATTTTTGGATATGTTTTAGTACTTATTAAATGCAACTTGGACACCAATTTTCAGCCTTTTATTTCAAGATGGTGTTGAGTAATCAATTTTACAAAATGGCGATTTTCTCAAAAAAATTAAGAAATTGAAATTTTCAATTAATTTTGACCATTACAAAATATAGATATTTTAAAAAAAGTTGGACAATGTTTTGTTGGTATTAAAATGTAGTTTTAGAAAAAAAATATGAAAAAATTATTCGAAGTAATTATCACTTATTTTTTGACGTTTAAAAATTAAAATCGACTTTTTGAAAAAGTCCGAAACTTTCGATTTTTTGTAAAAAACTATAAAAATTCTACTCTAAATTTCGCAACTTTTAAGCCATAATTCGAGATGTGATCACAATTCTTTATATCTTTTTTAAAATTTTTAAAATTGCACCTTTTATTTCAAGTTAAGTTTTAATTCAAGTGATTACAGAATTATGATGTGGAGTAAAATGCCTTTCTATTAAGGTACTAAAACCTAAAATCGGTTGAAAATCAGCGAAGTTATTATAACATCCCCAGGCATCTAGCGTGTGTCATACCACTTGATTAAAAAATACGAGTCCCTTTTTTTAAATTTATCGAAATTTTCTACTGTAATAAAATTTTTTCATTATTCATGTTTCAGTGTAATATTTTATTGGTTTTTTCCAAATTTTAAAACAAAAAAAAATTTTTTTAAATAGAGATTTCAAAAGGGTGTTGAAAATGCAGGCATTTTTAGCATTAATTTAAAACATGTTAGCAAAACACAATACGAAAAATACTTGTCATCTAATTAAATTTGAACTTGAAGAATAAAAAAATGTTATTACAGTAGAAAATTTCAATGAATTTCAAAAATTGGATTGTGGTCTGCCATACGTTAGATGCCTGGGGAAGTTGTAATAACTTGGCTGATTTTCAACCGATCTTAGTTGTTGGTACCTTATTAGAGAGACATTTTACTCCGTATTATAATTCTGTAACCACTTGAATTTAAACCAGTGTTGGCTACCGTTACCCTTTCAATACCGTTACCGATTAAAAACCCTTTAATTTTGACTACCGTTACCGTTACCAATACCGAAATAAAAATATTTAAATACCGTTACCGCTAAAAAACCATTACCTTTATTGGGATTTTTACCGGTATTATATCGGTTTTATTTCGGTTGTCATAAAGTACGGATAAAAACAAAGTAAAATATTTTTAATCTACTATTCGCATTGTTATATGGACAAAAAACAATTAGGAAATCGGCCCAACCAATGTCACATTCGCAATTAACTAAATCTTGAAAAAGAAAATGTGAAAATCGGTCCAACCAATGATCACATTCTCAATTCAAGAAAACTGAGTGCCGCGTAATGTAAACATTTTTTAGTACGATGATGAAAGAAGAGACAAACCTGAATTGTATTTTAAAAATAACAGAATTTTTTTGTACTTTTACTGACTCTGGTTGCTAACTTCAAAATATTTTTTGTTCAAAACTTATTATTTTGTAATTTTACAAACACTTTTTGATGTCAATTTTTTATAATTTTTCTCTAATTTAAATTAAAAAATTTTTAATTTTATTGAAAAACAAACGACATAACAAAAAAAATAATTGCCGCTTTAAAAAAATTGAAAATTTTCTTTCTGTAAAATTATTGCGTTGCTAATTTGTTTTGCTCTGTTTTCCCCCTGCCATTTTTGATAACTCATAGCGGATGAACCCGATGTGATAGCGACTTCAAAATAAGTCAAGGGTAAATCTTAAACATTGCTCTTAAGGATGCTGAACTCATTTGGACAGTCGCCTTAACACTTAGGGCACCAACTGTCAATCAATGATGTCTTAGTTCCAAACAGAGTTTCGAACGAATTAATTCTATTGAGAATTAATTCCCAAAAAGTTCAATTCTGTTTTGAAAAGTTTTGAATTATAATTCCTTACTAGCATTCAACACGAATTAATTCAAAGACTTAATTCTCAAAGCTTAAATCAAATTGAATTAATTCCCAAGAGAATTAATTCCTTGCAAGCTAATCATTCAATTGAATGATCAAAATTGTTCATCATTCAAATCTATTACAAATTGAATGATGATTTTTTTATTATTCCCTTGCAAAAATGTGTTGCTTGTGTGCATTTTAAGCATCTTCGTGTGTAAACGATTGGCTGTTGTTTTGTCGACGTCTCGTCTGCTGCTTCCCACACAAGCATAAATGTGTGTGTATGTGTGTTGCGCTTCACTGTTTAAAATTGAATGATAAGAAAATTTCACCATTCAATTTGTAGTAGATTGATTTGGATAAAAAATAGTTCATTCCTTAAGAATGATCATTCTTAAGGAATGAATTCTGGCAAGAATTAATTCAGTGATTTTGAAAGTTGAATGATTTTAGGGAATGCCAAATTCTATTTTTTTAATTCGAATTAGAAAATTGAATTAAAGAATTAATTCTTTCGAACCTTTGGTTCCAAAACCATTTTTCTGCTTCAAATCATACGAAAAAAAATCTTTTATGCGAATGGAACGTCACCTTATGCACATGATTGCAATTATTTTTTTGGTCACAAATCCGGTTTCCAATCTTATCCATTAAATCAGGTTTTTGAGAAATTTTGGATACACTCAAAATAATTCTACAGTAAAAGGTTTAGTAACTGATATTGTACCAAAATCTACTAATAAGTTACTAATTTTAGTATCTTCAAAGTACTAAACTTAGTAATTTTTACTGGTTTTGAATAATATTAGTTAAAAATTTTAGTATTGGTTACCAATTTCTGCACTAGGTCCTTTTGGACTAAACTTTAGTTAAATTTTTAGTATTGAATACCCACGTTTTTATTTTGGGTATACAAAAAACCGCGTCTTCGGAATTTTTTGACAACTCATAGCAGATGAACTCGATGTGCTGACGACTTAAAAATAATTCAACGGTAAATCATAAACATTGCTCATTAAGATGTTTAACTCATTTGATCAATCGCTTTAACCGTTGGAGCACTAATTGTAAGGTATTTTCCCCGAAATTTTTTTTTAATACTGGGTAATAAGACGTCATTGAAAGACAATTGGTGCCCAAACACTGAAAAAAAAGATATAACTAAATTTAAGGAAAAAATGTCTTTGAAAATTTATCATGAATTTTCCTAAAATTTAGTTAAATTTAACTTAAAAATGAGAAATTTTCTTAACTATGAGGAAAAAATTTTAGTTCATTTACTTATAATTAGTTCAAAGTTTTCTTTAAATGTATTTTTTAAATATTAGGAAAAAAATTCTTACTGCGAAAGAAATTTTCCACAAATTTAAGAATCGTATCTTTATTTTTAAGACATATGTCTTAAAAAACAATTTAGTTCAAGTTTAGTTAAAATTTACTAAAAAAACATCATCGTTTTTCTCTTCTTTGAATTGAGGAAGTGTACTTCTTAGAATTTAGTTAATGACTTCTGAGAATTCAGTAAATAACTTCTTAGGCCTTTATTCATAATACTTAAAGTGTACTTAAAGTAGGTTTATTTGACAAATATTCATGCAATATCAGTCAAATAAACCTACATTAGATTTAATTTACTCATTATGAATAGCCCAGTTAGAATTTAGTTAAAAATTCAAAATGGCGATATCTCGAAAACTAAGCGAGATAGAGCGAAACGGATGAAATTTTCAAAAGAAAGACTACAAAGAAAAATATGGAATAGCCTAGCTCTGCATATCTGTCGGGGTCTCAAGACCCTAATTTTAGATCTAAAATTTGAAATTCCCGAGATTTTATATATACACATATCTCGGTAAATACTGCCAACACGAGAAAACGTCCAACGGCATTTTTGTAGCTCTTGACTCGTAGAACACATCTACATTTTATTTTATTTATACGTTATTGTACTGCCATAAATTTGCATTTTTCCCGTTACAGTATTCTTGTAATCTTGCTTGCATTGCTAAAGCTTTTTTCACTATCTATGATGGTTTCATCGTTTTTTGATAATATGAGGGTGGGTTCCAAAGAAAATGTTTTTAATATGGTCAGAATTCTTTCTAAAAGAGTGTCTGGATTAACTGTCTGTCACTTAAATGCACAGAGCTTAAACAACAAAATGGATGAGTTTCGATTAATATTTGAAGAATCTAGTATAGATATTATATGCGTATCGGAATCTTGGTGTATAACGGATGTTCATGACAATTTTTATAATATACGTGGTTATCAACTATATCGCGCAGATAGAACTACTCACGCTGGTGGTGTTGCCATTTATATAAAATCTAACATACACTGTAAGAAAAAAATTATCAATAATACCAAAGATCACAAAATAGAAGACATGTATCTCGAAGTTTATGGTGAAAACCAAAAACTTTTATTGGGCACTGTATACAGACCAAACAAGAAAATTAAAATGCAAAAATGGTTGACTGATTTTTCTGCATTGACTTTGGGTTACACAGATGTTATTTTAGTTGGCGATTTTAATTATAACATTTTAGAAAAACAAGATTTAATGGAAGATATGAGTGCTCTTGGTCTAAATTTGGTTAATTATTCAGCACCAACACATTTTACAAAAACTGGTAATTCTCTAATTGATCTCTGCTTCGTTAGTAACATGTCCCGATTATTGTTATATGAACAATTATCAGCTTCTTTATTTTCAAAACATGACCTTTTATTTTTAACTTATGATTTTCACACTAAGATTCAAAACTTAAGTGAACAAATTTCATTTAGAGATTTTAAAAATATAGACTACTTGTCACTAGAGACTGAGCTGTCAACGATCCCATGGAATAATGTTTTCTTTATGCCCACAGTAGATGATCAAGTATTTTTCCTTCATAACAATATGGATCTTCTTTATAATAAACACATTAAAATAAAGACAAAAAAGATTCGTAGTGAGCAACCTTGGTTTTCACACGAAATAAAAATAATTATTGATGAAAGAAATCATGCTTTTACAAGATGGAAAAGATTCAAAACAACAGAACTTCACGAAATTTTTAAATCATTAAGAAGAAAAGTAACCACAAAAGTAAGAGCCGCCAAATCTATTTTTTATGAGCAAAAGTTCAAATCTGCAGTCTGTTCTAAAAAGAAATGGAAAGAAATCAGAAACATGGGAGTTATAAACAAAGATAATAATCGTAAATGTACAATTGATGTTAATCAAGTTAACCAAGACTTTGTTAATATACCGATGCCAATTTCTGATATAAACCATTACCATGATCTTTTTGCCACTAACGGTATTACAGCTGATGATCAGCAACTATTGCCATGTTTTAACTTCACACATTTTACGCAAGAAGATGTACTTGAATCTTTGCTGCGAATAAAATCTGAATCTGTAGGCCATGATGGAATTCATCCAAAGTTTGTAAAACTAATACTCCCGTACATTTTACCGCATATAACACATGTATACAATAGTATTATCACGACCTCCACTTATCCAACTATGTGGAAGCA
This sequence comes from Pegoplata infirma, assembly GCA_963921195.1. Classification (NCBI taxonomy): domain Eukaryota; kingdom Metazoa; phylum Arthropoda; class Insecta; order Diptera; family Anthomyiidae; genus Pegoplata; species Pegoplata infirma. The sequence continues at coordinate 120,363,302 of OY992536.1, read as the reverse complement.
TGCCAAAATCATTCCGATTCCGAAAACTAATAAAGATTATCGTCCAATTGCAATATTGCCATATTTATCTAAAATTTTTGAACGTTTAACTCACACACAGATGAGTAAATATTTATACCAAAATTCACTACTTACTGACAGACAATCAGGATTTAGACCTAATCACAGTTGCATTACGTCATTAATTGAGGTTTCTGAAGAATTAAGAATGAAAATTGATGATAAACAAATCTCTTTTCTTGTTTTACTGGATCATTCTAAGGCATTTGATACAGTAGATCATTCTATTCTTTGCCTTAAATTGAAGAACATGTGTAATTTTTCATCAACATCAGTAAAACTGATATCGTCGTATCTATGTGATAGATCCCAAGCAGTATACTCTTGCTCCAATGTGTCTAACAGTTCTTTATTATCAAGGGGTGTACCACAGGGTTCGATACTGGGCCCACTTCTATATACAATTTATGCCAATGACTTACCATCTCAACTCAAATATTGTGAAATCCAAATGTATGCTGATGATGTTCAGCTTTTTATCAGTTGTGAACCATCCGGAGTTGTAGAGTGTATAGATAAGCTAAATGAAGATTTGGCCAGTATTAATACTTGGGCTTCTAGGAATGGTCTTTGCCTAAATGCTAACAAGTCTAAAGCAATGATAATTGGTAATAACAAACATATTCCTCAACCCATACCATCAATACAAATAAACAACACTGCGATTGAAATAGTTGAAACAGCAAAAAATCTTGGAATTATTTTTAATAAACAACATGATTGGTCTGATCATATTAATGTGATCTGTGGAAGAACGTATGCAATGTTACGAAATCTTTGGATGACACAATACTATACCCCATTAAAAATCCGAATGCTATTGGCAAAAACTTACCTGATACCAACACTTATGTATGGGTGTGAACTTTTCTTGAATTGTAAGTCAACAAGTAAGAAAAAACTGAATGTTACATTCAATAACATAGCTCGATACGTGTTTGGTCTTAAGCGTTATGCCAGAATCTCACGATATTCAAGACAAATATATAATATGTCATTTAATAATCTGTTAAAATGCCGTTCTCTTATATTCTTGCACAAAATAATTTTTACAAAAAAACCGGAGTATCTGCACAAAAGACTAACATTCTCAAGGTCTAACAGGGGAAAGAAGATTAATACTTTTCGATACCGCAGTGAAATATCCAACAGACATTTCTTTATAAATGCCATTCGACTTTGGAATCAACTTCCTCAAAATATTCAAATATTATGCAATGCAAGTCACTTTAAACGTCATATTTTTACTCACTTCAGTTAAATATGCTTTAATAAAATTTTAATGATATTTTGTTATGTTTATACTATTATTGTTTTTTTTTTTTTTTATATGTTAATTGTTAAGTGTAATAGTTATAAGTTTTTAGTTTTAAGTTTAGTTCTTAATATCACTTTATGTTAACAACATCTAATCAGTGCTATAAAAAGACTTGTTCTTGTTGTACTGATGTACCGATAAATAAATAAATAAATAAATAAAAATAAATAAATAACACTTCCGCAAAATACCCGAAAGCCCTCCGATTAATAGTTTTTGAGTTATCCGGTTTTTAAGATTCTCAAGACCCTATCAGGCCCCTTATTACCGTATCTCAAAAACTAAGCAAGTTAGAGCGAATCGGACACAAGTTTTGGTTCAAAATCTATGGGGACCCTTAAAGGACCCAACGGGGTCTAAAGTTAAATGGGGTCCGAACCCATGGGTCCAGGGTCTAGACCCAATCTATTTCTAAAATATGAAGTATAATTTTTCCCATTTTCTAGTTAAAATTGGCTTAAAATTAAATAACTTTGTTTTCCTTATTTTTGGGAAAATTATGAACTAAAACCAAGAAAATAAATCTTTGGAGCCAAATCATTCCCTCTTTTTCTCAAAATTGAGTTAATTTTCCCAGATTTTAGTTCACTTTTTTTTTGAGTGAAGGGTTAACACGACTGACCAAATGAGTTCTGAATCTTAAAGAGCTTCACCCTCGATTTTTTTGAAACCGCCATCACATCGGGTTCATCCGCTATGACTTTCCAAAAATGTCCACAAAAGGCAATTTTTTTGAACTTTGACCTCAAATTTCTAAAAAAAACCTAAAGTGATGGAAAAGTTTGGAGAATGGATTTTTGACCAGCAAAACTATTGTTATTAAGTGTATAAGGTCGCGTCTAGAGTTGTCAATTATTCGACTTTCAACTTTGTTCGAATAATTCAAATAATTGTTTTTCCTCGTTCGATCAAACGATTAAAGATCAAAATTTATTCGATTAATCGAAGAGAATAACGAATAAAAAAATAATTTTAAAAAATATTTTTATTAACAAAAAAAATAAACAATTCATATAAAAAATCTTAAAATAAGAAAGTTGAAATTTTTATTAACGAAAAAATGCATATAAAACTTAAAAATAAAAGAGTTAAAAGTTAAAAACCCGACTAAAAAAGTTTAGATATAGTAACATATTATTTAGTATATTTATATATGACCATACACAGTACTTTACATAATTATATGTGAATGTATCTGGTATCAAGTTTTACACACAAAATTTAATATGGTGCCATATAAAAGGATATCGAATCATGTGTTGCTCCACATACAATATACAAAGCTTTATTAAATTTGCGTTTTGGAGTTAAGAATTTCATTAAAAATTATTTAAAGAAAAAATTTTTTTCCAAATTTTAAAAATTTTTCCAAATTTTGAAAAATTTTACAAGTCCCAAAAAGTTTTGGAGAATTTTCTAAGTCCCGGATACAATTTTTTTTTTTTTGCAATTTTTTTGCGTTTCCCGATAAAACTGGCTACATGGGATAAATTTGAAAACTATGAGATAAACAAAAAAAGTTATACAAAATTCTACATATTTCATTTTATGATATAAAATTATATCAAATAAGATAAACCCAATATTCGGATCAAAAATGATCATATTTAATCTAATATAACAAATTTTAAGCTATTTTGATCCACCAATTTCATCATCTAATCTTATCCAAATACGTGTTGGGCCGTATTAAATTATATATGGCTCAATTTCAAATTATATATGGACCTGTATATTTTTTTTTAGTCGGGAAAACTTAAAAATTGAATAACTGAGATCACTTTTAATTGATGGATGTCGATTTTAATACTTGTTGAGAAATAGAAATAGGTGATATAGTAAGAAGAGCATAAAAAAGTTTATCTATTTTTTGTGTTCTTTTTTCAGATTTTTCCAAATATACCATATCGTCTGATATATCGCTGAAGTCCTTTTATTTTCTGAATTTTGAATACTTTGAATTGAATTATTTAACTCGCATAAAATATTATTATTTTCATTACTAATAACTTCCTCTATTTCAATACTTTTATCTGAATTATTGTGATTACTTTCAACATAAAATAATCTGGAGTATAATTCATTTGCATATTCTTTTTTTTCGCTTTTTGGAGAATATTTAAGAAACTTTTATTGCTCGGAAAATTTCCAGAATTTAGAAAAAATAACGTATTTAACACTTTTATACGTCTCTCATTAATTCTTATTTTAATGCGTTTTAGTAAGTCTGATGCAAAAGAATTATTAATTTTTTCTAAATTATTTATTAAAAACTTTATAACTCCCTCTAATTCTATAATGGATGTGCTATCCAGGGCTATGGCTACAATATATTTTAACTTTCCTACATTTTGTATAAAATCTTTCAAAATTTATGAGAATAAATCAAATTCGAAGCAATTTTTATTTTTTTAATTAAAAAAAAATTGTTCGATTAATCGACATTAATTAATCGATTTATTCGTTATTCGAAAATCGTCATTTTTTAATTATTCGAACAAGAGTTGGGTTTTGTTTGATCGATTAATCGAATTATTCTTAATCGACTGACAACTCTAGTCGCGTCCCAGTCGCATTTTCGATGTTTAGTAGTGTAATTAATAGTTAGTATAGTTAAAAATGCACTTAATTTAACAGTTTTTTTTTAATTTTATTAAATACATTTTTGAGTTTTTTCGTGTTTTTAACAAATTTGTGACTTTTTAACACTTTGGGTAAATTTTTTCATAATACCGGTACGTACCGGTATCGATGTTTCGGTAACGGTTTATCGTTACCTAAATAATGGAAAATACCGTTACCTTTACCGTTACCGATATAAAAAATATGTAATACCAATACCGTTACCGATACCGTTATTCGTTTCGGTTGCCAACCCTGATTTAAACTTAACTTAAAATACCAAAAAAATTGAGAAAACAAAAAAAAATCATATTTTTCCTTGTAATCCGTTTTCTAAACTTCAAGGCCCATGTGGAACGCCTTACCCATGTCCGATCGGTCTTAATTTTTGTGAGGCGTATTTTTACATCGAAATGAATATATCTAGGGTAAGTTACAGTCAGTATCTACCAATTTAATTTTTTTGGAGCACCTTATAAAATAAATCAGAGCCAAAAAATAAAAGGTGCAATATTAAAAAATTAAAAAAAAATAGAAAGAATTATGATCACATCTCGAATTATGGCTTAAAAGTTGCGTAATTTAGAGTAGAATTTTTTGTTGTGTTTTTACAAAAAAAATGAAGGTTTCGAACTTTTTCAAAAAGTCGATTTTAATTTTTAAACGTCAAAAAATAAGTGATAATTACTTCGAATAATTTTTTCATATTTTTTTTCTAAAACTTCATTTAAATGCCAACAAAACGTTGTCCAACTTTTTTTAAAATATCTATATTTTTTAATGGTCAAAATTAATTAAAAATTTAAATTTTTTAATTTTTTTGAGAAAATCGCCATTTTGAAAAATTGATTACTCAACACCATCTTGAAATAAAAGGCTTAAAATTGGTATCCAAGTTGCATTTAATAAGTACTAAAACATATCCAAAAATAAAATAAATCGAAAGGGGTCGGGTCTAAAAGTGAGTGATTTGACTTGGAATGCCCCATATATACTTTATGGGGTCCCCGATCAATATTTCGATGCGTTACAAACGGATTGACAAAGTGAGTATACCACCATACTTTGGTTGGAGGGTATAAAAATTATTAAATACATCGATTCAATTACATACATTAGTATTTGAATTTCCTCCGAGCACGAAAATTGTAAAATTGATTACTCAAGTAGTCCAATTACCAAAGTAATTGGTTCAATTTTTTTAGTAATTGAACCAATTACTTGAGTAATCTATATTACATTTTTCATGCTCGGAGAAAATTCAAATACTAAAGTTATTGAATCGGTGTATTTAGTAATTGATTTTTTTTTTTTTTTTAATTTTATTTTTTTCCAATAGAGGGCGTAATTTTGAATCAAAATTAAAAAAACTGAAAGTAGTTCGTTTCACACAAAAATTTTTTTTTTCCATGAACGATTTTCATAGTATTTTTGAACAAATTCATACAATTTATTAACTTTTCATAATATTTCTAAACTTTTTCATAGTATTTATGAATAAATTATAATATGTGAAATTTAAGAATTTTTAACATTTTTCATAAATACTATGAAAAAGTTTATAAATATTATAAAAAGTTAATAAATGGTATGAATTTGTTCATAAATACTATGAAAATCGGTCATGGAAAAAATTTTTTTTGTGTGTTCTCACATAATCACCTTTCATATTGACCAATTTTGTTTTTCTTTTATGTTATACAATATTTTTTATTGGACAAAACAACAAAAAAACAGTTTTTTTTTCTGTGCCTTAAGATCGAAATACCAAAAAATCCAGCCTTAGTGGGATTATTTACCGGAAGCAGTATCTACATTTCAATTTCCAAACACCTGAAATTTTTATATGGAAAATCTGATACTTTTATTATAAGAAAAGTGTTTTAGAATCTGAGAATTTCTTTATAGGAAGAAATTTTGAAATTTTCTTAATGAAAAATGTATCAGATTTGTAGACGTTTTCTATTGAAAAATGTCTCGTACTTTTTTAACAGATTTTTTTTTGTAGAAACATCTTTTTCTTGTAGCCTTCTTTAAAGTCGATCTTAACTTTAAATATTTGTCCTACTTATTTTTGAATAATGAAAGCATAGACGGACATATGAACGAAATATGACAGCAGGCAAATTTTAATGGTTTTATAATAAAGAGTATGATAATGGTTGTTGGAATGTAGATATACGGGGTGTTATGATGCTATCAATGAGTAATTTCAATGATGGGCGTTGATAATTAAATTTATGCAAATCTTATATTTTTTTTTTTCGTTTTTGTATTTAATGGTTTTTAGAGTAAAAGTACATTAAAATGTAATAAAAAATATTATTTATATAGGGCAGTAAAAAATCATGTTGGTGAGTGTTGAGGCAATAATTTTGTTTATGTTTCTTTTTATATTTATATAATGAAAAGTGTTTTTAATACCGAGTTTCTTCTAATGATTTTTTCTATAAAGTAGTTAAAAGATTTATGTCAGTATGCAGGGTTTTCTTAAAATTGAAAAAAAAAAAATAATAAATTTTAAAGTAACAGTCAATTTATAGAACTTAAATATTCTGTTTAACTTATTTAACAAAAATCTACTTGCAGTAATTACTTTTTTTAAAAAATTCCAAATTAAACTTTTATATAAAAACATCTGCATTCGCATTTCCTTATTTTAGTTTTTTGAGTTTTTTAAAACTTTTTTGAAAGTTTTTTTTTCGGAAAATTACAGTTGATTCGAATTTTATTTGTTCGTTTTTTTTTTCTTGCTTTCTCAAAATTCACATCACATGTAGTGATGTGTTAAAGTTTAAGTTTTGCCGACTTTTTGAGCAACTCAACAAAAAGTTTTCTTCAATATTTTGTAAATGAAATCAAACAGTAAAGTTTATGCTGCAGACCAATGCTTATCAATTGTCGAAAATTTGAGGGAAGTATGCCAAAAAAAATAATTTTGAAATTTAAATTTTTTTTGTGCTCGTTCAGATAATCCGATGAAACGCTGAACAGGAATAAAAAATATAAAATAAACGGTTTTCGAGACATCGCTATTTGAAATTTGCAAAATATGACTGGTTTTTTTCAACGTTTAAGAAATAAAAAAAAAATTTCAAAATTTTCTTGACCATTTCATAGAGCAAAATCCGATAATTTCAACCCGCAGAGCCTATCGATCTAAGTTTTCGGTTTTTGGAAAATTTTCACCAATATGTAGGATTTTTTAAAAATCAAAAAATATCTTACCATACTTTTGTAGTAATTTTGGCATGCTGAATAGGTATATCGGCTTTCAAGATATCGCGATTTTATCAAAGAATTTTTAAAAATTGCGGCTTTTTCCTACCTTTACGATATTTAAAAAAAAAAAATCCCAAATTTTTTTTTGCACTGACTATTTTATATACATAACTTGAGAAAAACATTCGTTTAAGCTTAATTTGAGGCAACTCAGATCATTTGAACACATGGCGCTTTGATCAAAGCTTAGAGATTTTGGTGAACATTTTCTAAAAAAACAAAAGTTTAATTAAAATACAGGTTTAAATGATCGGATTTGCCTTAAAAGAATGTTAAATGAAAGTTTGCCTTAAACTCTATAAAAGGGTCATGTGAAAAAATTTTTAAGAAAAACCGAAAAATTTTCAAAAATCCAAAACTTTGATCCCCAGATGCCACGAGCTAAATTAATCCTATTTTAAACAATTCAGCACATTATGTTAATTAATTTTGATCTGCTGAACACAAATATGAAAAACTTTTAAGATCGATTGAACGCTTTTCGAGTTAGTACTATTGGATTTTTGCAAAAAATGGCAGTTTCTTCCTTCGTTCAATAAATAAAAAAAATTAAATTTGTTTTCCTTTGCCGTTTTGTGTAAAGATTTACTGGTGCGATACGCGTCCATATGTTATGATAACAGTAGGTAGTCTAAAGTTCAAATAAAAACTTTTTTGTTGTAATATTTTTAGAGTTACAGATATTTGATATTTTGGTGATAAAAATTTATTTTTAAAAAACGATGTTTAAAGTATTTTTGACGACCTTTGCAATGATATTGGTAGTTTTTTAAAAAAAATATAAATTTGACCTTAAAATTCAAGGTCAAATTATTAAAAAACAAAAGTATATTATAAAGCGCGTATTGTGAGATTTTTTAACTAAAAATAAGTTTATTAGAAAGCTTGACGTTTTTTAAATTTAAAACATTTTTAAAAAAATGGATCAGGAGTTCCTTACTGCGAAAATATTTCAAATGTCGTTCGTTGGTAATCGCATCACTTGAAAACGGCTGGACCGATTTGGAAAATACTTTTTTAACGTTCGTCAAAGTTCAACTTAGGTTTTAACGAAAAGTAAAATTGACCACGCCCACTTTTTTTGATTAACAAAAATCATCGGACGGATGGTTCAGTTTGGCTAATATTTCCTACTGTTCGTCCTAGTCCAACTTAGATTTTTACGGAAAGAAAGATTACCGACGCCCCCTCTACGCCGATTGGCTGATTTGGCGTTTTTTAAATATTCGTCATAGTCCAACTAAGGATTTTACGAAAAAAAATTTTCATGCCCTTTTTATACCCTCCAACTACTGTATGGGGGTATACTCACTTTGTCATTCCGTGTGTAACGCATCGAAATATCGGTCTAGGATCCCATAAAGTATATATATTATTGATCAGTGATCCATTCTAAGATTCTAGCGATGTCCGTCTGTCCGTCCGACCGTCCGTCTGTCTGTCCGTCTGTCTGTAGAAGACACGATACAGTCCAAAATAAAAGGCTAGACTCCTGAAATTTGGCACATATATGTCTTATGTTCATATGCTGGTTAAGTTCGGAGATGGGCAAAATCGGACAAGGAGGGCAAAAGTTCCCCCTTGACGAAAAAACCAACCAATGAAAAAAGGTAACTTTTTATAGTTTTTTGTATTTTTATTAAACAAATGAAACATTTTTATGCTTGAAAAGTTCAAAGTCTTGGACTTGGGCCCAGGGGATTTGAAAATGACTTTTTTTTGGTCCGCCCCCTTTTGTGGGCGTGGATATTAGCAAATAATTTATATAATGATGAAATTGTATATCTTTTGTACAAAAAGCATAGTAATTAAATTTGTAAACATTTTTGACCAGAGAGAAGGTGTCCCCAAGGAGCTCCGGCAAACACCCCCGCCTCAAAAATGCCCCTGCAATTTTAAAAAAAAAAATTTTAACGTTGGAGGGTATACAAGATTCGGCACAGCCGAATTTAACACACTCACTTGTTTTCGATGTATTTTTTTTATATATTGCACAAACTCCAACTAAGATTTTTACGGTACAGAAATCTGTCCATGCACACTTTAATGCACAATTTTTTCGCTATATCTAAAATTGCAGAACGGTTGGACCGACTAGGCAATTTTTTTAATGTTAGTAACAAAACCAGTTAGGTTTTTTCGAAAAAGAAAATTGTCCACGCAAAACTTGTTTATATATTTAAAATCGCAGAATGGCTGACCCGATTTGGCGTATTATTGTTTTAAATGATTGTAAGTGCCCACATATGGTGGACCATTTCTCTTCCCACTTTTTTTCGAAATAAATAAAATTGCGTCACTTGAGAACGGCTGTACCGATTATGATAATTAATTCTTTAATTGTTTGTAATAGTCCAAACAAGTTTTTTTTTTTTAAATATCTAAAGTCGCAGAACAGCTGGACAGATTTGGTATTCTTTTTTATGTTCAAAAACTCCACATTAGGTTATTACAAAAGTAAAAATCGTCCACGTCCACTTTTTTGATATATTCGAAATCTCATATGAGTGCGGCTGGGCCGAATAGTTGTTTTTTAATGTTTTAATAGTTAAATTAAAGTTTTTACGGAAAAAATTTTGCCCATCCAGTTTTTAAAAATATCTGTTTAGTTTCCGCTAAAACTTGGTACAAATGATTTCTTAAGCTAATTTTGGCAGGACAACGTCGGTCAGCTGGTATGTAAATAAATTAATAAAAAATAATTTTTGAAATAGGGAAATCTCGATCTATTTTTTGGAAAATTGTTTTTAAGTGTAAAAAACATGAAGCTTCCTAATTACCTAAGTTAAAAAAGATCTACAAATACGCGCTCTATGAGATAATTTTATTTTAACAATTTGACTTTCAATTTTAAGGTCAAATTATTTACAAAAAACACAAATATCATTGCAAAGGTCATCAAAAATACATTTATTAAAAATAAAAAAAGTTTTATCGCATCAAAATGTTAATAAAAATTCATCCAAATACGTTCTGTGCGAAAAAATTAAAAATTCCCATCTCTCTAACTATCAAAATATTTCAACGGAAAAATTTATATTTGAACTTTAGACTACCTACAGTTATCCTAACATATTTCCAAAATTACACTTAAATTTTGACTCGTGAACCCATGCCGTCCTTCATTCAAAGTTAAGAGTATTCTGTGAAAATTTTGTAAAAAAACTAAATTTTGATTTGGCTCAAATTAATTTAAAATTAAGTTTTGTCTCAAGCTCTATGAAAGAGTTAAAAAAAATGTTTAAATTTTTTTTTTTTTTAATTTGTTGACCATAGAAAAAAACTGCAATTTTTGAAAATTTTAAATACCCGGCTAAAAATGTTGAATATTATCATATATGATATCATATATGAGACCATATACAGTATCATATATAGTATCAAATATGGTCTCATATATGAACATATTCCAAAATTGGCGCTTATATAAGACACGATCATATATGATCCAATATATGTAATCATATATTGTATCATATATTGGGTCATATATTGTGTCATATATTGGCTCATATATGATCTTGTTTTCAATTTGTTTTATATTCTTTTTCTTATTTTTTAATTATTTTTTCATCTTAAACTATATGTAATAGATTATTATGTATATATTCACCAGAATTGCAAACGGTGTACATAAGTATAATTAAATATGAAAAAAAAAAATTTTATTCATTATGGTGTTTTTCATATACATATTTCAATGAAAACCTTTAGTTTGATAATTTTGATTTTTTACTTACTCCGTTTGCATTTTTGGTGAACATATAAAAATATATAATTTAACTTATAGATATTAAAACACATTTTTATAGTAAAAAAAAAAAAATTAACAAAAAGGATTTAAAATATTAAGAAGAGAGCAAAGGGCTTATTAAAGGGAGGATGATTTCCTTGTTGTTTTCTTGTTTTATTGTTAATTCAGATTTTCTTCAGACTTAGCGTTTTTGTTATGCTTTAAACCTCATTTTAGCATATTTACAGTCAAAATCTATAAAAAAGATATAAAATATTAATATATAAGGTATTTCTAGATGTATTAAATGGCATGTCACAGGCTTAATTCCGTTTGGAATTGTAATAAGTGATTTACTCGTAAAACGCAAAACGATTATTTTTTTTTCGGAATGAAATCACTTTCAAAAATCAAAGTGGGATTGAATTGCATAGGAGTGGGTTTTATTCCGAAAAAATATTTTGTTTTACGTTTTTAGAGAAAAACTTTCAAACCACTTCGGAACGGAATTGACTCTGTGACAGGCCCTTAAATATTACCAACAATAGCATTTGGTGCTGATGGGTTTTAATGATAACACTGATATTTAAAGAAACAACAATGTGGCTTTAAATATTGACTTCTTACGATACATACATGTTAATAGAGTTTATTTTGTTAAGACCATGGGATGTAAAGACCATCGAATACTTTTTACGGAATTTCAACTGAAAAAATATTAAAAATAATTCCACATTCCTTTTTTATTCCAGCAAAAAAACTTGCTACTACTAAAAACATTTTTTATTCATAATAAGCAAATGAGTACTTAAAACTTTTATTAAAAGCAATATATTTAGTAGTATGTATATTACATACTGGGTTATGTTTGTTAGGATATTTGAAGGAGAGGGATAAATAAACTATACTTACATCATGCCGACAATATTTTCCATATAGGTAAGGTGACAGTCTTCTTGTGATTGTTAGTAAAAACGTTGTCCTTCCCAAATCCTTACTTAACATCAAAACTGATTATACGTTCTTTTCATTTCCGACCTTAAGGGATGTCAAAAGTTTGTAGTGTTGAAATCGTAGTGATAACGATGTGGTGGTGCATATGATTTTCCCCCCCAAGTTGAGTGAGCTGAACGTTGCTGAAACTCGTAACTCGACCTTCAAACTGCATATATGTTCTTTCCATTTCCAATTTGCTATTGCAACAGTAAGGGATTTCAAAATAGTTTGTAGTGTTGAAATCGATGTGATAACGTTATGGTGGCGCATATGTTCTCTCTTCCAAGTAGAAGAGCTTTCTTCAACTCGTAACTCGGTATTAAAACTGCTTATACGATCTTTTGATTTCCAATTTGATATGGCGACATTAAGGGATTTGTGAAAAGTTTGTAATATTGAAATCGTAGTGATAACATTATGGTGGTGAATATGCCCTCTCTTCCAAGTTGCAAAAGCTTTACGTAGCTGCGTAGTTTAATTTTCTTCAACATCAAAGAACTCAATAATATTGTTTTTTTCGACATTTTGAATACGAAAATTTCCAGTTCATCTTGTTTTGGAATAAAATGTCCACGCTTATGCTTGTTATAACGATGAACTAGAAAGATTAAAACATAATTTTAGAATTCTTTATATATATTAATGAAAACTTACCTTTTCCAACATTTTTCTATGTAAAAGTAATTTTTTAAGCAGAATATTTTCCAAGTAGGACAATAGTTGTTAAATTATTTATATGCACCGGTATTACAGTTGTGTTTATGTATATATAAGTTAATCGATGGTAATAAAATATAATTTTATTCGTAAATTTTTTTTTTTGTAATTCTGATTCAAATTTGCATACATATATGGTTCCATATATGATATCATATATGGTACATAGTTTACACACGACCTCATATATGGGATAGATTTTTGCATATATGGTCACATATATGTTTCCTTATATGTCATATATGATCATATAAAGATCAATACATAGCTATATATGAACATACACATTTATTTTTAGCCGGGTAGCGATATCTCGAAAACAGTTCGACCATTTTTTTTTTGATATTCGAGGTCAGAGCATCAAATATTTTTTTAAATTTTCAAAAATCCAAAACTAGGATCGCCGGGAGCCACGGTTTATTTAATCCGATTGGCCTCAAATTTGTACCACATAATTTTTATATCTTATGCCTATAAGATATAATATAATACAAATTTTTACGGACACTTGGGAATATCAAAAGTTAAAAAAAACATTCCAATTTCATAATATTGGATCGTTTGTAATATTTATTCAAAGTTTTGTGCCGTGAAATACAAAAAAGACAATATCTCGAGATGACGATGTAATAAACAAATTTTGGTGATGTATTCGTGTTTAATAAACAAAATTCCCTAATGTGTTTTGAAAGTCTGTACAAAAACTACAAAAACTAGTGATTTCAATCACTTGTGTTTACTTATATGTTCAAATGGGTTTTTTTGAACACTCCAAATTTTAAGTATTCATAAAAGTGCTGATTGGAAAATTTCGCCTTAAGCTCAGTTATCAAAATTAACTTTTTTTAGAGCATTCCTTCTCAAATTTTTTAAGCGTTCCAGAAATACAATAAAAAAGTGTTTTGGACTTTTTTCTCTTTATTAAAACTTTAAGGAATGCACCCGTATGAATTTTTTACAATGTATGGGTATTGTGATGAATTCAAGCAGTTTGAATGTGTGATATTTTTCATAGATAAAATAAGATGGTGAGTTGGTTTCCTTACACATTTGAGTGAAATGAAAAAATATTTTTTCTTAGTTAAGTATTCTTTAAAAATTGTTCTGTATTAACCAATGTTTCAAATGGTCTCAGGTTTTGTATAGAAATCTGTAAGAATTTGAAAAACATGGTTTCTAAAAATAGAATTTATATATTTTGTGGTAATGACTGAAGATTTGACAATTTATTATTTTCAGACTACTTTTTATCTCCTCATGAGTATCTAAGGAGTATTTCATTTTTTGCTACAATTTTTTTATACCAACTTTCTAATTGCACTGGACTGATGATCCCTATTGAGTTATTATAAAAAAAAACTCCATCATGACTTTTTTAACATGTTATCACAGAGAAAAAGAGTTTTTGCCTTTTTTTTCTTTATTCCTGCATCTTGTTAATTTTTGAACCATTTTGGTTTTTTGATAATAACTTTTTCAAAAAGAACAATTGTTTTTAAACAAAAAAAAAAAAAAATAGAAAAGAAAATGAACAAAATATGTTGACTTTCAACTAGTTTTTCTAAAGCTTATAACTTGACCAAGAATGTCCTTTCTTTTGTTCTTGTGTTAAATTCGAAATAACTCTAGAGTTGTTTGAATGGTTGTCGTTGTTAAAGTGCATTCATTTGTAATTTTAGTAATGTCTGTCCTCTATTGAAATTCTTTGTGTTGATATGGACATTTTTAAAGTTGAGGGGCTGGGGTTGTTTGAAACTAAAAAAAAAGGATTTGATGCAAATAATAAGTTTTGTCATATTTAATGGTAATTTACAACAGGTTTCGGTTGAAGAAGTAAATGCCCGATAGTAGACTATTCGAAAAAACATTAACTAAATCCAATTTTTTCATCCGATCTTCATTTAAAAACTACCGAAATCCTCGATTGTTCGACTTCTAACGCCGTTATTTGCTCATGCGAGACTTTTAAACTTTCTTGCTAAATTTTAATTTTCTGAGGCCGAAAACTTTTGTGGTACAAATTTGATGCCAATTCCCTAAAAACAATTTTCTTTTTAAAAAAATGTGTCTTCCGAAGCATTATACATAATTATAATTTTTGATAAACAATTTCTGAATGGCACAATGTCGCAGAATCAGTCTCACGTGACGTATGATTAATATTAATTTACTGCAAAACATTTGTCATACGTGGCGTATGATTGTTTAATAATTCAAATGAATTGCATGTTATGGGTGGCGGATGATTAATACTAATTAGCAAATTACACGAAGCCATTTGTAAAATAGAAAAAAAATGAAGATTGATTATTCTAATTTTTTTGACCAGTTACTGTATTTCAATCGATGTTTATCGATTGGTATCTGCGATATAAACGGGCAAATATTTGGTTTTCAAAGTATTTTTGAATAGGGCACCTCATTACCCGGTCTATCCTGGTAGACCAATTTTAAGACAGTCTTTTTTTATTGAGTTTTCATTTAGAACCACTTTTAAAAAACAATGAATAGTCTAAAATTAAATATTTTCATTGTTTTGTATAATTTTCACAAGACTTTAAAAATTTTTTTATTTTTTTGCACTAACAAGGAAAGTCTTCCTGGTGTCTCCATCCGCTCTTCATGAAATTTGGATATGTTGTTCAAAACGAAAATTAATTTGACAAGTATTTTCTTAATGACCCAAACTAATGTTTAGGAGGGTCGATTAGTGCGGGGAAGTTGACCTTTTTCAGTTTCTTACAATTTACTCCTATTAAATCAAAATTTGTATAGGCTTATTTAATGTTCTTTTTCGATCCTAAGGACGGCACTTTTTTGCGAATGCTACAAATAGCAGCATATGGAACAAGCCTACTCTAGGCATAATTTCCGATCTACCACCTTCTTTTGGTCCAGGTCGTAGAAGAAAAATTTTAAGAAATTAAATGTTTAATTTATAAAGCCATGTCTTTCTTTAAATTTCGACTGTAGTTTTCGATCCTGAGAAGAGCACCATACTGTTTCTTTAATTAGCATACTGTAGACAAAATTTTTGGTTTACCATAATTTTCTACACAAATACAATACAAAAAATTATAATTTTTTTTTTTTTTTAAATTTCTTATAGAAAAATGTCTCAGAATCTGAGACTTTTTCTTATAGAAAAATGTCTCAGAATCTGAGACTTTTTCTTATAGAAAAATGTCTCAGAATCTGAGACTTTTTCTTATAGAAAAATGTCTCAGAATCTGATACTTTTTCTTATAGAAAAATGTCTCAGAATCTGAGACTTTTTCTTATAGAAAAATGTCTCAGAATCTGAGACTTTTTCTTATAGAAAACTGACTCAGAATCTGAGACTTTTTCTTATAGAAAAATGTCTCAGAATCTGAGACTTTTTCTTATAGAAAAATGTCTCAGAATCTGAGACTTTTTCTTATAGAAAAATGTCTCTGATACTTTTTCTTATAGAAAAATGTCTCAGAATCTGAGACTTTTTCTTATCGAAAAATGTCTCAGAATCTGAGACTTTTTCTTATAGAAAAATGTCTCAGAATCTGAGACTTTTTCTTATAGAAAAATGTCTCAGAATCTGAGACTTTTTCTTATAGAAAACTGTCTCAGAATCTGAGACTTTTTCTTATAGAAAAATGTCTCAGAATCTGAGACTTTTTCTTATAGAAAAATGTCTCAGAATCTGAGACTTTTTCTTATAGAAAAATGTCTCAGAATCTGAGACTTTTTCTTATAGAAAAATGTCTCAGAATCTGAGACTTTTTCTTATAGAAAAATGTCTCAGAATCTGAGACTTTTTCTTATAGAAAAATGTCTCAGAATCTGAGACTTTTTCTTATAGAAAAATGTCTCAGAATCTGAGACTTTTTCTTATAGAAAAATGTCTCAGAATCTGAGACTTTTTCTTATAGAAAAATGTCTCAGAATCTGAGACTTCTTCTTATAGAAAAATGTCTCAGAATCTGAGACTTTTTCTTATAGAAAAATGTCTCAGAATCTGAGACTTTTTCTTATAGAAAAATGTCTCAGAATCTGAGACTTTTTCTTATAGAAAAATGTCTCAGAATCTGAGACTTTTTCTTATAGAAAAATGTCTCAGAATCTGAGACTTTTTCTTATAGAAAATTGTCTCAGAATCTGAGACTTTTTCATATAGAAAAATGTCTCAGAATCTGAGACTTTTTCTTATAGAAAAATGTCTCAGAATCTGAGACTTTTTCTTATAGAAAAATGTCTCAGAATCTGAGACTTTTTCTTATAGAAAAATGTCTCAGAATCTGAGACTTTTTCTTATAGAAAAATGTCTCAGAATCTGAGACTTTTTCTTATAGAAAAATTTCTCAGAATCTGAGACTTTTTCTTATAGAAAAATGTCTCAGAATCTGAGACTTTTTCTTATAGAAAAATGTCTCAGAATCTGAGACTTTTTCTTATAGAAAAATGTCTCAGAATCTGAGACTTTTTCTTATAGAAAAATGTCTCAGAATCTGAGACTTTTTCTTATAGAAAAATGTCTCAGAATCTGAGACTTTTTCTTATAGAAAAATGTTCAGAATCTGAGACTTTTTCTTATAGAAAAATGTCTCAGAATCTGAGACTTTTTCTTATAGAAAAATGTCTCAGAATCTGAGACTTTTTCTTATAGAAAAATGTCTCAGAATCTGAGACTTTTTCTTATAGAAAAATGTCTCAGAATCTGAGACTTTTTCTTATAGAAAAATGTCTCAGAATCTGAGACTTTTTCTCATAGAAAAATGTCTCAGAATCTGAGACTTTTTCTCATAGAAAAATGTCTCAGAATCTGAGACTTTTTCTCATAGAAAAATGTCTCAGAATCTGAGACTTTTTCTTATAGAAAAATGTCTCAGAATCTGAGACTTTTTCTTATAGAAAAATGTCTCAGAATCTGAGACTTTTTCTTATAGAAAAATGTCTCAGAATCTGAGACTTTTTCTTATAGAAAAATGTCTCAGAATCTGAGACTTTTTCTTATAGAAAAATGTCTCAGAATCTGAGACTTTTTCTTATAGAAAAATGTCTCAGAATCTGAGACTTTTTCTTATAGAAAAATGTCTCAGAATCTGAGACTTTTTCTTATAGAAAAATATCTCAGAATCTGAGACTTATTCTTATAGAAAAATTTCTCAGAATCTGAGCCTTTTCCTTTAGAAAAATGTCTCAGAATGTGAGACCTTTACTTATAGAAAAATGTCTCAGAATCTGAGACTTTTTCTTATAGAAAAATGTTTTAGAATCTGAGACTTTTTCTTATAGAAAAATGTCTCAGAATCTGAGACTTTTTCTTATAGAAAAATGTCTCAGAATCTGAGACTTTTTCTTATAGAAAAATGTCTCAGAATCTGAGACTTTTTCTTATAGAAAAATGTCTCAGAATCTGAGACTTTTTCTTATAAAAAAATGTCTCAGAATCTGAGACTTTTTCTTATAGAAAAATGTCTCAGAATCTGAGACTTTTTCTTATAGAAAAATGTCTCAGAATCTGAGAATTTTTCTTATAAAAAAATGTCTCTGAATCTGAGACTTTTTCTTATAGAAAAATGTCTCAGAATCTGAGAATTTTTCTTATAGAAAAATGTGTCAGAACCGAGACTTTTTCTTATAGAAAAATGTGTCAGAACCGAGACTTTTTCTTATAGAAAAACTTCTCTGAATCTGGGACTTTTTCTTATAGAAAAATGTCTCAGAATCTGGGACTTTTTTTATAGAAAAACGTCTCAGAGTCTGTGACTTTTTCTTATAGAAAAATGTCTCAGAATCTGGGACTTTTTCTTATAGAAAAACGTCTCAGAATTTAAGAATTTTTCTTATAGAAAAATGTTTCTTGTAGAAAAAATCTCAGTCAACTTTTAAAAACAGCCAACAATTTCAAAAGCCTCTGTTCTTATTTTTTGTATCACTAACAGCAATTAAAAAATAAAAATGCAATAATAGTATTTTATATATTTTTGTTAAAAAAAAAATCCATTCAACTGTTTGTAGAAAAAAAACTACAGTTGATGAGTTTAAATAAGCGACAAAAAAATAATAAAGTTATTTTTTCTTGTCCTTTTTGTTAGAAGTAATCTTTTCATAATCTTCTTTCAAACAAAAAATGTAGCCATTGACATCATATGAGCGCATCTTTTATTTAAATGAAATTTATATAAATATTTTTATATGATTCAAGCACTTTAGTTTCATATAAGGAAAAATACATGAATGTTTTTAATGGCACTATTCAGACTTTTTGATATTTTGTAATTTTTTTCTAAAGCCTCTTGATGTGTAAAATATATTTTATTGTTTGTTCTTAAGTCATAAATATTAAAATAATTGCTGACGATTTTAGAAAAAGAATTCTTAAAAACAATTTGTTACAAAAAAATCAATTAAAATAAATTTTAAGATATAAATAATTTAAAGTTTAGACAAGTTTTTGATATTAAAATGACAGATTGGTTCAGTAATAAAGGCAGATGTCAAACAAGAAATACAATTTTTTAGTAATAACACGATGATACAAAATCGAACTTTCCGAATCGGAATGGGATGACACCAAAAGCAGATAAAAGTTGACATTTAACATAACAAAACCCTCGAAGCCTTTTTTTTGGATCAGTGCTGGATTTTCTTTTACAAGCATTTTAAGTTGGTGATTTTAAAAAAATTTAAGTTTTTGTATATTTACTATGTCCTACTTAAGGGGTCCGTTGTGGTGTCCTTAAAAATTTAAGTTAGAAATCATGTTAGCTATAACCGGTATGAATTTCGCAGCAATCGGCCCAGTAACTGCTTATTGAACAGTCAAATTTTTAAAAATAAATCACTGTGCAATGCTGCGTGCTCAGTAGTATATTTTAAAGGGAATAATAATATTAAGCATACGCCACTTATACAGTTTTCAAGTAATTATTAACAAACTTCAATTGCGTGTAAAAAAAATCTAGCACTGATGTAATAAAAAGCAGGGAATAATAATATTAAGCATACGCCACTTATACAGTTTTCAAGTAATTA
The DNA here is from genome assembly GCA_963921195.1 of Pegoplata infirma. NCBI lineage: Eukaryota > Metazoa > Arthropoda > Insecta > Diptera > Anthomyiidae > Pegoplata > Pegoplata infirma. The sequence continues at coordinate 120,343,560 of OY992536.1, read as the reverse complement.
TTCACAAACTTCAATTGCGTGTAAAACAAATCTAGCACTGATGTAATAAAAAGCCTTGACGGTTTTGTTATGAAAAATGTCCACTTTCATTTGCTTTTGGTTTCATCTTATTACAATTTAGGTTGTTGCACTGTGTAATGTTTAAAGCTCATTATGAATGATTGTTTATCATTGTTTGCCAACTGCAATTTACTCGCGCTAAATGGCAATTTCCCATTTAACTCCTATTGTTTTAAATTTCTACTGTCTTAATTTAATTTCCTTTTCAGTTTTTATATTAAAAATTTTTATTAAATTTATAATTTCTTTTTTTTTTTTCTTTACTTTTCGTTTTATTATGACTATTATCCGTTATTAATGCTGGACCCTATTTAACTTTGCTCTACTAATCTGGTAATTTTTTTCTTCTTCTGTGTTTAAGTTTATTCTTTAGAAAATTATATTTTTCCTGTTGTTTTCTGCTCATCTTGGAAAATCTAATTAACCGCCTTTTTTTGCTATATGTTCAGTATCTGGATAAACAATTTGATAAAGAAAAAAAATCTCTAAATACTTAATAAAAGAAATAAAGAAACTGTGATGGGAAATTAAACTGAATGTTTAATTGAGAAAAACTCTCAGATTAAAAAATATTTTTCCATAAGAAAAAAACTCACATTCTAAAAAATTTTTCTATAAGAAAAAGTCTCAGATTCTAAGACATTTTTATATAAGAAAAAGTCTCAGTATATAAGAAAAACTCATAGATTTTGAGACATTTTTCTTTTAGAAACCGTCTTAGATTTTGAGACATTTTTCTTTTAGAAACCGTCTTAGATTTTGAGACATTTTTCTTTAAGAAACAGTCTCAGATTTTGAGACATTTTTCTATAAGAAAAAGTCTCAGATTCTGAGACATTTTTCTATAAGAAAAAGTCTCAGATTCTGAGACATTTTTCTATAAGAAAAAGTCTCAGATTCTGAGACATTTTTCTATAAGAAAAAGTCTCAGATTCTGAGACATTTTTCTATAAGAAAAAGTCTCAAATTCTGAGACATTTTTCTATAAGAAAAAGTCTCAGATTCTGAGACATTTTTCTATAAGAAAAAGTCTCAAATTCTGAGACATTTTTCTATAAGAAAAAGTCTCAGATTCTGAGACATTTTTCTATAAGAAAAAGTCTCAGATTCTGAGACATTTTTCTATAAGAAAAAGTCTCAGATTCTGAGACATTTTTCTATAAGAAAAAGTCTCAGATTCTGAGACATTTTTCAATAAGAAAAAGTCTCAGATTCTGAGACATTTTTCTATAAGAAAAAGTCTCAGATTCTGAGACATTTTTCTATAAGAAAAAGTCTCAGATTCTGAGACATTTTTCTATAAGAAAAAGTATCAGATTCTGAGACATTTTTCTAAAAGAAATAGTCTCAGATTCTGAGACATTTTTCTAAAAGAAATAGTCTCAGATTCTGAGACATTTTTCTATAAGAAAAAGTCTCAGATTCTGAGACATTTTTCTATAAGAAAAAGTCTCAGATTCTGAGACATTTTTCTATAAGAAAAAGTCTCAGATTCTGAGACATTTTTCTATAAGAAAAAGTCTCAGATTCTGAGACATTTTTCTATAAGAAAAAGTCTCAGATTCTGAGACATTTTTCTATAAGAAAAAGTCTCAGATTCTGAGACATTTTTCTATAAGAAAAAGTCTCAGATTCTGAGACATTTTTCTATAAGAAAAAGTCTCAGATTCTGAGACATTTTTCTATAAGAAAAAGTCTCAGATTCTGAGACATTTTTCTATAAGAAAAAGTCTCAGATTCTGAGACATTTTTCTATAAGAAAAAGTCTCAGATTCTGAGACATTTTTCTATAAGAAAAAGTCTCAGATTCTGAGACATTTTTCTATAAGAAAAAGTCTCAGATTCTGAGACATTTTTCTATAAGAAAAAGTCTCAGATTCTGAGACATTTTTCTATAAGAAAAAGTCTCAGATTCTGAGACATTTTTCTATAATTCTGAGACATTTTTCTAAAAGAAAAAGTCTCAGATTCTGAGACATTTTTCTATAAGAAAAAGTCTCAGATTCTGAGACATTTTTCTATAAGAAAAAGTCTCAGATTCTGAGACATTTTTCTATAAGAAAAGGTCTCAGATTCTGAGACATTTTTCTATAAGAAAAAGTCTCAGATTCTGAGATATTTTTCTATAAGAAAAAGTCTCAGATTCTGAGACATTTTTCTATAAGAAAAAGTCTCAGATTCTGAGACATTTTTCTATAAGAAAAAGTCTCAGATTCTGAGACATTTTTCTATAAGAAAAAGTCTCAGATTCTGAGACATTTTTCTATAAGAAAAAGTCTCAGATTCTGAGACATTTTTCTATAAGAAAAAGTCTCAGATTCTGAGACATTTTTCTATAAGAAAAAGTCTCAGATTCTGAGACATTTTTCTATAAGAAAAAGTCTCAGATTCTGAGACATTTTTCTATAAGAAAAAGTCTCAGCTTCTGAGACATTTTTCTATAAGATAAAGTCTCAGATTCTGAGACATTCTTCTATAAGAAAAAGTGTAGACTAATTACTGACATGTCATTGATGACATTTTGAAAAATTGTATGAAGATGTCAGCGATTTCATAAAGGGAGAGTCAGCAGTATGTCAGGTGTGCTTTTATTTTGCCAACTGGGTTGTTCTATCAGAAAAATTCTCTGATTCTAAGACATTTTTCTATAAGAACAAGTCTCAAATACTGAGACATTTTTCTATAAGAAAAAGTCTCAAATTCAGAGACATTTTTCTATAAGAAAAAGTCTCAAATTCTGAGACATTTTTCTATAAGAAAAAGTCTCAAATTCTGAGACATTTTTCTATAAGAAAAAGTTTCAGACATTTTTCTATAAGAAAAAGTCTCAGATTCAGAGACATTTTTCTATAAGAAAAAGTCTCAGATTCTGAGACATTTTTCTATAAGATAAAGTCTCAGATTCTGAGACATTCTTCTATAAGAAAAAGTCTCAGATTCTGAGACATTTTTCTATAAGAAAAAGTATCAGATTCTGAGACATTTTTCTAAAAGAAAAAGTCTCAGATTCTGAGACATTTTTCTATAAGAAAAATTCTCAGATTCTAAGACAGTTTTCTATAAGAAAAATCTCAGACTTTTGCTTAAAGAAAAATTATGTCCACCATCTTTATAACCAAAGGTTTCTAGCTCCAATACTACTTATATAAAATTGTTCCACTTCTTCGGTAGTCTGTTGTAGTGACTTTTTAAATCTCTTGCTGTTTTTTTTTTTCTTCTCTTCTGCAATTATACTATTGTTTTAGTTAAGTTTAGTTTTATTTTTCTTATGTTTTTTTATATATTTATTTATATTTTTGTTGTTTGTATTTGTTTATTTGTTTTGGCGACAAACTAACAAACAAGTACTAGAGAGTTGGTTGCTAGAGACATAGAAAAACAACATTATTTTGTTTCGAAACTAAATGGTCGCCATCATAAGTAAATATTTATCAGAGACTTTTATTCTAACAAACAGTTGCTATTTTCTAACACCAAATGATACCTTAAGGCGTTTATTTAATCAACTTTGTACAGATGTGGACTATGATAGTTAGAACTGACTTTGCTTGCAAAAAATTTCTGTTTCTGAAGCCATATTCACTGAAAGAGCAATAGACTTTTATTTGATAAAATTTATATAGTACAAAAAATGTTGCAAATATTCTTAAGGGAATGCCTAAGAAAATGTAGAACAAACAAGGAAAAAAAAATTACACAGTGCAACAAAAGTTTAAAAAAATTCTCCGAATCTGAGACTTTTTCTTATAGAAAAATGTCTCAGAATCTGAGACTTTTTCTTATAGAAAAATGTCTCAGAATCTGAGACTTTTTCTTATAGAAAAATGTCTCAGAATCTTAAACTTTTTCTTATAGAAAAATGTCTCAGAATCTGAGACTTTTTCTTATAGAAAAATGTCTCAGAGTCTGAGACTTTTTCTTATAGAAAAATGTTTCAGAATCTGAGAATTTTTCTTATAGAAAAATGTCTCAGAATCTGAGACTTTTTCTTATAGAAAAATGTCTCAGAATCTGAGACTTTTTCTTATAGAAAAATGTCTCAGAATCTGAGACTTTTTCTTATAGAAAAATGTCTCAGAATCTGAGACTTTTTCTTATAGAAAAATGTCTCAGAATTTGAGACTTTTTCTTTTAGAAAAATGTCTCAGAATCTGAGACTTTTTCTTATAGAAAAATGTCTCAGAATCTGAGACTTTTTGTTATAGAAAAAGGCTCCGAATCTAAGACTTTTTCTTATAGAAAAATATCTCAGAATCTGAGACTTTTTATCATAGAAAAATGTCTCAGAATCTAAGAAAACTTTTTCTTATTGAACATTTTTTCTATTTTTCTCAGATTCTGAGACAGTAACAGTGTCCACAACTTGATGATAAAATCGGTTCCGACAAAATGTGCATCATCCATGTAGAAATTTTAACTCTGCAAAAACTTTTTATATATTATATATGTCATTTAATTTCAATTGTTTTATTCCATTTCTGTGAAACTCACTTAAATATAATTTCAATATTGCAGTCAATATTTATGATATTTCCGTTTTTTTTGCATATTTTATTATCTCTTAATTTGTAAATTGATATTTAAAAACCAAGTGAACAGTTAATAAACAATTTGACAATAATTTATTATCTTTACTTATAATTAAAACATAAATACATCTGCTTCATAGTTTCCACTACATGTTGGTAAAGTTGTAGTGGTAGTGAGTGCAACAAATAAAAAAAAACAAGTGAGAGTGTTAAATTCGGCTGGGCCGAATCTTTTATACCCTCCAAGATGTAAACAAAAAAAAAAAAACAAAATTGACAGGGGCGTTTATTTTTTTTTGGGGGGGGGGGGGGGAAGTTGATAGGGTCAGTGGGGCACGTTGAGAGCACCTTCCTATTGTGATAAATATACCAAATGTTTCATTTATTTAACAAAAATACAAAAAAAACATATAAAAACGTGCATTTTTTATACCCTCCAACTACAGTATGGGGGTATACTCACTTTGTCATTCCGTGTGTAACTCATCGAAATATCGGTCGGGGACCCCATAAAGTGTATATATTATTGATCAGTGATCGATTCTAAGACATTCTAGCGATGTCCGTCCGTCCGTCCGTCCGTCTGTCCGTCCGTCCGTCCGTCCGTCCGTCTGTAGTTAACACGATGCAGTCCAAAATAAAAGAGCTAGGAACCTCAAGTTTGGCACAAATATGTCTTATGTTCCTAGGCAGGTTAAGTTCGGAAATTGGCCAAATCGGACCAGGGGGAAAAAAGTTCCCCCTTGAAGAACTAAACCAACCTCTAAAAAAATACACGTTTTTACAAGTTTTTTTGTATTTTTGTTAAATAAATGAAATATTTGGTACGTTTATCGCGATGGGAAGGTGCTCTCAACGTGCCCCACTGATCCTATCAACTCCCCCCCCCCCCCCAAAAAAAACGCCCCTGTATTTTTTTTTACATTTTGGAGGGTATAAAAAATTCGGCACAGCCGAATTTAACACTCTCACTTGTTTAGAGGTTGGTTTAGTTCTTCAGGGGGGAACTTTTTTCCCCCCGGTCCGATTGGGTCAATTTCCGAACTTAACCTGCCTAGGAACCTAAGACATATTTGTGCCAAACTTGAAGTTCCTAGCTCTTTTATTTTGGACTGCATCGTGTTAACTACAGACGGACGGACGGACGGACGGACGGACGGACAGACGGACGGACGGACGGACGGACGGACATCGCTCGAATGTCTTAAAATCGATCACTGATCAATAATATATATACTTTATGGGGTCCCCGACCGATATTTCGATGCGTTACACACGGAATGACAAAGTGAGTATACCCCCATACTGTAGTTGGAGGGTATAAAAAAATGTTGTGGCAGGAAGACAATGATTAAAAAAAATATGTCTGTATATAAATAAACGCATAGCAAAATAACTTCAATACATTATGTTAAATACACTTGGTAGTCGATGGACAATGCGAGGCTTTTTTTAGCAAATCAGAAAAAATCTAAACAAGCAATTAATATTTTATTGCCTTAAAAGCTTTAGCCTTCGAACTTAAACTGTTTTGTACAATAACAGGAATGTCGAGGAATCGGTGTTATTTTACTTACAAATGCACTTGAACATTTTTTAATATTAACAATGTACTATTGTGTATTGAAAATATATTAGGGTGACTTTGGTGAAATACTTTTAAAAATGTTACAAAAACTAGCGAAGAAGAATTTTGAAGAACCCAAACGTTTTTTATTAAATTTGTATATCGAGGGCCTATATTCAAAACCCTCTATCTTCCATTTTCACGAAAATGACTTTTTGATGGCAAAATATTCAGTAAAACGGCTCTCATCTATGGTGTAAAATTCAGAATAAAAATATTTTTTTTTGCTATTCTATTTGCATTTTTGGTTTTCTCTATCTCTTACACAATTAATTTTTCTGAATGCAAAACCCTCTATCTTTTAAAATAATTAATTTATAAATATTTTTTTTTGAATAATTTCATCATGCATTACATGTTTTAATACTAATTTTTGCATGCTGAACATGAATTTGTCAACAAAATTCCAGAATCAAGATTTTGGTCCACTGATGCTAATTTTTTCTCAAAAATCTTGTTTTACTTTTTTTAAAAATATGGCTCAAAATTTTGATGTCTTGTGTGCATTATGAAACAAAAATTTTAATCTTTAAAATCGCGATGCTGATCAGCATCTGTGGACCAAAATCGCGTTTCTAATTTTTTACTATTTTTTACATAACATACTCAACAGTCTGTCATCCTTTCAGGTGAATTCGGTAAAAAAACATTTTTTGTCTCAAAAATCAGCACCTGCGGACCAAAACCGCGATTTCGGAATTCTTTATTAGCCGTTATCATTAATAAATCACGTTAAAAATTTACCGATGTCGTAAATGAAATCATAATAATCAATTTTTATTAAAATGCAAAACCCTCTATCTGATCATTTTCATTCATGTACTTAATATTTTTGAGAAACAAAACCCTCTATCTTTCATAATATCTCCAATAGTGCGAAATTTTAAAAGCTAATTAAATGTGAGATTCAGTAGTTGATTTAAAAAAATATTGTAGAATATCGATTTTTTATTACTCTAACAATATGCGAAATAAACAGTTTTTTGGCTCTCCTGAAAAGTTGTGTTTTTTAAGATAGAGGGTTTTGAATATAGGCCCTCGATATGTTGTTTAAAAAAAAAAAAATTTGAGCACGTGTTTTTTCAAAGAAGCCCCCAGGTGAGAAATCCATACAAACCATAACTGCTTTTTTTGTTACAGAAAATATTCTTATATTTTTAACATTTGGGTTTGTGACTGATTCATCATCGCGCAGCCCAAACCACTGAATCTACAATCTTTAAATCACGAATGTATCTTCACCTTCCAAACAATGATCCACTAAGGTTGGGGTTTTGAAATTCCGATTTTAAATGGGTAAAAAGGGAGAAAAATAGTACTTTCGTACTTTTTATATATCCTGATATACTTTATGCTTCCAGAATTTTAAAATTTGGAATGTGGGATCGTCCGGCAGAAAAAAAAAACATTCTGAAAAATAGATTTATAGAAATTTCGATTTTAATGGGCAAATGAGTTAACATACCATGGTACGTTTTTATATTTCTTGAAATAATGTTATAGAAATTTAAAATGTGGGACCCTTCAGCAAAAGAAAATATTCTAAAAATTTTTACCTTTAAGAATTCCGATGTTAATGGAGTAAATAAAAAGGTAAATAACAACCGATAAAACCAAAAGCAAATGAAATTTGACATTTTCCATAACAAACCCCTCAAGGTGTTTTTTTTTTTTTAGTTTTGTGCGATAATTTTTACATGCAAGTGAAGTTGGTTATAATTATAATTACTTGAGGCGTATACTTCATTTTGTAATTGCATTTAAATAACAATCATACGAAACGGTGTATAGTTGTTTATTTTTAATAAATCAGCCATTCAGTAAGTACTGGACAGATTGCAGCGAAATTCATTCCGGTTATAACTTACGTAATTGCTAGCTTAGGTTTGGACGCTGGATCAACACATGTCCGATAACGACAATACCAGGGGCCCCAAAAGTAGGACAAATGTATTATACAAATACTTTAAATGCTTTAAAATCAACAACTTTAAATCCGCGTAAAAAAAATCGAACTAAAAAAAAAACAAGTAGAAAAATTAAATTCGACTTGGTCGAATCTATGAATACCCTCCACAATAATATCTGATAGTAATTTTCTAAAAAAATTGCATTACAAATTTTTATTAGAAATATATTATTTTGAGTAAAACTTTTTTTAATCAATAAAATTTTTTGTGAGTGTAAAATTTTTTTGACTGTCAACATTTTTTTGAGTGTGAATTTCATTAAAAAAAATAATTAAATTAAAAATTAAAAAAAAAAAAACATTTTTTTTTTTTTGAGTGTAAAATTTTTTTGAGTGTAAATATTTTTTTTAGTGTACTATTTGTTTGAGTAACAAAATTACTTTGTAAAATATTTTTGTTGTTTTTAAAAAAAAATATTTCACATATTTCCCTCATTTATTTTACCATCCTCGTCTTTAAAAACCAAAAACAAACTAATATTTGATTTTTTTCCAAAAATACTTACTATACACCGTTACATACAGTTACAAAAACAAAAACAATAACAAATATTTACTTGCCTAACAACTACACCCCACGGCAGGAAAACAAACAACAACAAGTTTAAAAAAAAACTGGTATTTCACCATGGTTATAAAACTTGTTTAACGAGTTTTCAACAGTTTAAGGTGAAAAAAATCTGAAATTCAGAGCCTTGCTTATAACTTTTGAACCACTGAACCGATTTTGCTGAAATTTAAAACCAAATAGACTTGGGGAACGACAAAGATATGTAACACGTCTCAGAACCCTCAGAATTGTCTTTCGAAAGTTAGAGTGGTTTTAATCTCGTAAATTCGCAAAATTCTCTTGCCGAAATTTACTCTTTTGCTCATAACTTTTGAACCACTGGACCGATTTGGCTGGATTGCAATACCAACCTGACCCGGTAAATACCCAACATATATGTCAAACTTCAGGAGCCTCGAAAAAGTCTTTCAAAAGTTAGCGTGTTTTCAACGGACAGACAGACAGACGGACGGACGGACGGACATCGCTAGATCGACTTAAAATCGATCAAGGATCATGAATATATATACTTTATGGGGTCCTAGACCAATATTTCGATGTGTTACAAACGGAATGACAAACTTATATATACCCTCTATCACTAGAGTGGAGGGTATAAAAAAATCTAAACATTTTTTAGAAAAATTATAATATGTTTATATTTTTTACTTCGAATAAAAAAATTGTTATGATTTGTCGGCCGACCAAAAACAGGGTTACGTTTCTTTTGCAAAAAAGGTGATGGGAAAGCTATAAAATCATCAAATTTAGTTTTTTTGCCGAAGGAAAGTTTGTTAATTTTTTTTTTTAATTTTCTAAATCTGAGAGTTTTTCAAATGGCTCAAAATCCAAGACTTCTTCTTAACGAAAAATGTCTCAGAATCTAAGACTTTTTTCACATAGAAAAATTTTTAGATTCTAAGAACTTTTTTCCAAAGAAAAAGTCTCAGATTTTGAGACCTTTTACTATAGAAAAAGTCTTATATTTAAAAGCATTTTCGAGATATTTTTAGTAATGAAAATGTCTAATATTATTAGATTTGTTCGTACTGAAAACATTTTAGATTCCAAGATCTTTTTTCTATAGAAAAACTCTTAAACCTTTTTCCTATAGAAAAAATTTCAGATTCTAAGACCTTTTTCTTAACGAAAATGTCTCAGATTCTCAGACTTTTTCCTATAGAAAAATTCTCAGATCTTGCGACCTTCTTCCAATTGAGTAAGTTTCAACTTCTGAGGCTTTTTTTCAACAATAAAAGGTCTCAGACTTTGGGACCTTTTTCTTTTTAAAAAATATTCAGATTTTGAAACATTTCCTTAAAGTAAGTCTCAAATTCAGAGATTCTGAGACCTTTTTTCCATAGAAAAAATCTCAGATACTTAGACCCTTATCCTATCGAAAAGGTATTAGATTCTGACACCTTCTTTATTATAACTAAGTCTTAAATTTTAAGGCTGGATTTTAGGTCAATACTTAAGTTTAAGTAGAGACTTAAGTATGAGCTTTTTCAAGCAGTTTGAACCATTTGAACATTTTTGTATTATGAAGCAAAAATAAGAAATTTTTAGTTGAAAATTGGTCCGACTTGCTTGAAAAACTTTGTACTTAAGTCTCTACCTAAACTTAAGTTTAACTTAAGTTTAGGTAGAGACTTAAGTACAAAGTTTTTCAAGCAAGTCGGACCAATTTCGGGATTACAAAATCCATGCATTAAACCCACCCTCTCCGCAAAGTAAAGTTTTCTATCGTAGCAGGCCTTTGCGCTATCAAATTTGTTATGCCTCAAAAAGGCCTGATAACTAAAATAGCTCTGGTTTGCAGAGAGGGTGGGTTTAATGCATGGAGTTTCTAATCCCTAAGTCCGGCCGAAGGCCGGCTACGCAGAAAACCTTTATTACAAAAAAACAAATCATATTGTAGCTTGGGCGATATGACATTTACGGTTTTGGGCGATAAGACCTTGACTTTTTTTGTTTAACTTTCTTTAAATTAAAAACCCACATTCCAGGAACCTCTGAACTCCGAGGGGCCTAGAGGCACCATTTTTTTGTTAGCAGGATTTTTAATTGAAAGATTGTTTAACAAAAAAGTTGTTCTGTGTAGCCGGCCTTCTGTCCATATTTTCCCCTACACTCTCCGGAAATTAATGACAAATACTTTTATTAATTTTCAAATGAGTAATAAAGCCATATATGGCTTTATTTCCAACAGTGGTTGGTAATAAGGCCATATGGCTTTATTTCTCAACTCATTGGGAAATAAGGCCATATGGCCTTATTGCCTATGGCTTTATTTCACCCCCCCCCCGAAAAAATTGCCATTTTTCAATTTTTTTTAGAAATCTTAAACTTTGATCGCTGGCGCCACTGGTAACTTTAGTCCGATTGTCTTCAATTTTGTTCAACATAAGTCTTAGTCCTAGCAAAATTAAAATTACCACGGACTTTCAAAAACGAAAGAAAAACTTTTTTGCCATACAAAAAAGTTCGGCTTTACATAGACCCCGAAATCCAGTTACCCTGCAAAAACTTCGCTTACCAAGTAATTAACATAATGGGTTAGCAAAAATACTAGTTACCTCTCAATTTCGATTTTAATTACTTGAACACGTTGATGTCATTGAAGGTAACCACATTTTGCCATTTTTGGCGTAAAGTAATGCTAATGGTAATTAGTAATTTTCAAAGCCATTACCAGGTAGGCGAGGCCGGAAGGAGTAAACATTACCGAGTAACCAAGTAATTAACTTAAGGGGTTAGCAAAAATATTAGTAATTAGTTACCTCCCAATTTCAATTTTAATTACTTTAACACGGTGATTTCATTTTAGGTAACCACATTTTGGTTTTTTGGGCGCAAATGCTAATGGTAAATATGCAAAGCTATTACCAGGTAAGCGAGGCGGGTATGATTGTAAAATTTGTACATAATTCTTTCTGTTTTTTCAAATAAGTAAAACCCTAATTTTATTACATAATTTTTACAAGTGGTTTTACGGGTTGATTTTATTGAGCATAAGTAAAAATTGTAAAATTTTCCATATGTTTTTATTCAGTGGTTGAGTCATATGTAAGGATATTTTTTTTTTTAATCCTTGGTAGTTTTTTAATACCCTATATCATAAGGTGGCAGATTACAATCGATATTTTAGCAAAAATAATTGTAAATTTTATATATTTTCGATCATCATATCGCTCATTTACTTGTATAGTGTCAGAACTCAAAATGTTTCATTTTACAGAAAACCTGTTTAAAGTTTACAATTGAAACTTGGTTTACGTTGCAAAAGGCCCGTGAGTAGAAAATGTTATAATGGCGTGTTCTCTTCTCAAACGGTGAGTTTAAAAGATACTTATTAATACGAATTTTTGACAGGCAGGATACAACAAATAATTCTGTATCGTTTACCCAAAAACGACATATTTTAAGATATGACACTATACAAGTAAATGAGCGATATGTATTTTAGTAAATAAAACCGTTATTTTCACGGCCTCTTACATATGTTAAAATCATGAGATTTTAACACGTCCTCATAAATCCAATATTATCATTTGGTCGGTTTTGACCGACATATTTTACCATCCCAATTCTTTGCTTTTAATCAGTGTGAGTAAAAAATAGTTGAAATATATACTGAATAATAGCAATACAACAACCAAAAACGACAACAAATTTAAAATGACTTCAAAAAAAAAAAACAAAAACATGTAAAAATATTAACTTTGGTCACTAAGGAAGGTGCCCAAATACTACCCCAGCAGAAATTTTGCTGAACTGGCATCAGCTTTTGGAAAGGAAACTGGAGTCAAGGAGCGCATCCAAACCTGCTGAATTCATGTATGATTCTCTAAGGCGATGTCACACTTTAGAGCGCTAGTTGTATATTCCGAAAAAGCGCTCTTAAAATGCTCTGAGTTCACATCTCTTTAGAGCGCTGAAAAAATCGCTATAAAGATGCAGTGAATTCGTGTATATTTTTAAAGCTGATTTAAGCAGAATAAAGATGAAGCACATTTGACTATTTCTGAAATACAAATTACAAAATTCTGAAAAACAGTTGACTCACTGCAAGCATTTGGAAGAAATATCGCCTAAGAGAAACAATGATATTTAAAAAATTTCCAATTATATTTCGAAAATTTCAAATTATATTTCAGAAACTTCCAGTTGTATTTCAGATATTACCATTTATAACAAACAAATTTTAATAAAATTTAAATAATTTTCAATTGTATTGGAAATTTTTGAAATACAATTGAATATTTTTAAATATAAGTGGAGATTCTAAAATATGATTGGACATTTTTTGTAATATAATTTTTATTTTCTGAAACAAAAGTGAAAATAGTGTACTAAATTTTTTTTTTCATTCAAAATGTGAGGTGTTATGATTGAAGCACTCTTTGCAGCGCTGATTAATGCGCAATAATGATGCAGTGAAATCATGTGTCTTTGCCTAAAACTCATGGTTTTTTATTCAGAAAGTGTTAAATGTATTCAAAAGGAAAGCATGTATGAAATTTTATCAAAATATAATTTTATATTTTGAGTTTTATATAAAAAAGTCTTAAAAACAAATTTTAATGTTATCCCCTAACTTTTACTGCATCCTCAAGAGCGCTATTTGTATGCGCTTCGGTATGCTATAGAAAGATGCTGTGTCGCCAAAATCTCGATTTATTTTTGCTGGGACACTTCCAAAATAGGGTGTTTGGATAAAACTTATTCAACATATCGCTCATTTACTAGCATAGTGTCATAACTCAAAAAACGTGATTTTTTAGTTAATAATGCAGAATTATTCGTTCTATCAGGCTTTATATTCTGTCAAAAATTCGGACTAATAACTTTAAAACTCACCGCTTGAGAAGAGAATACGCAATTATTACATTTTCTATGTACCGGCCATTTTCAAAGGAAACCCAGTTGCAATTGTAAACTTTAAACCTGTTTTCTGTAAAATCAAATATTTTGAGTTATGACACTATGCAAGTAAATGAGGGACAAGTTGTTTAAAAACAAAATACTAGTTCAAATTTACCACATATTTTTTTAAATTTTATTTTTTTTTGTAAATTTTCAATTTTTTTTTGTGAATTTTTAACCCATTCTACACTCAAAAAAAAACTTGTAACTTTTTTTTGCAACCTTCTTTTGACAAGAATTTCCTGTAATTTTACAAGCTTTTTACCAAAAATTTTTAATTTTACAAGTTTTTTACCAATAAAATTGTAAAATTATAATTTTTTTGACGCGATAAAACTTACAAGCAGGTCTCGGGTCTTTACCAGATTTTTTGGTACCTCCTATTTTACGAGAATTCCTAGTAAAAATTAAGACCTTTTTTGTAATTTTACTAGCTTTTTACCAATAAAATTGTAAATTTACCAATTTCTATGGGTTTTTGTTAAAATTAAAACAAAAAAATTAAAACACATTTCTTAAAGTAGTTTGGCCTGATGGTATCTTTGATCGCATCGAGTCCGGATTTCTTGCAAAAGCTAGGTAATTTTATTGGAAATTCGAATAAAAAACAATATAAAGAACTTTAACATATACTTTTCCAATATTAAAAATTTTTCTATTTTGAGGGCTTGGTCCATAGGCATTAAGTATATCTCGAGAAGGCAATTTGATACAAATTTTCTGATGACATACTTATTCGTGTTTAGGAGTCCTACATACTTTAAAAAATGTTTTCAAAATGTCTGTGCAAAAACCGTGTTGAGTAGTGTAATGAGAACTTTGAAAAATTTCTGTAATTTTTTAATTTTCGGGATTTTTTTTTGGCTTTTTTGAGTAAAAATTTTTATGAAAAATGATTTAAGGAACAAGTAAGTGTGTTTAATTCTTCTATGCAGAATCTTTTCAAACATCCAGCATGTTAAAAAAATTGAAGGGGCGTCTTTTGTTTTTTGGTGTAAGTTGTAAAAGTTGTAAATTTACAATATTATTCGTAAAAAGTTTGTAAAATTACAAATTAGCTGGTAATTTTAACTAGAAATTCTCGTAAAATAGGAGCCAGCAAAAATAAAAAAACCAAATAACAAGCTTTTCTTTTAATTTTACAGGATTCTTTTTGTGAGTGTATTAGTATTTAATTATTTATTTAAGTTTTTTTTTCTCATGCAAAATATATTGTGTATATTCTATGTAACATTACTTCTTTATAAGAAGCTTAAAATGCTGATTATTTCATTAACTTTAATCATATTTACATAATTACAATTTCAATTTTTCTATATAAATTTTTATTCATTTACTTATTGAAAAGGGGTTTATTCTTGCTTTGTATACTTTGTAAGTAATCACATATTTATCTTTTTATGTATGCAATCAATACAATTAATTAAATTTTAATATAAAAGGGTAAGAGTTTATTAAAATGCAATAACAAAATTTTGTGTTATGAATATAAGAACATCTTTTGTTATTTATATGTGCATATGTGCATTTGAGCACCCATGAAATACACAGAAATGTCAAAAGTGTATTTTTTCGCTCCCCATGCAATTTTCGGTAGATCCGTAACAAAACTGTTACTATCTTTGGAAAATAGGACAGTCTCCCTCGGATTTCAGCTCTATAAATAGAACTAATTTCAGGTTTATGGCCTTTCGAAAAAAATCCATTTAATCCCTTTAATGCAGAATCAGATGTCAATCATTTTTCTCATATGCTCTTTTTTTTTAAATTACAAATAATTTACAAGATTTTTACCAAGTAAATTGTAAATTTACAAAATTTTTGACGCGATAAAAATTACAAGGACGTCTCATGAATTTACTTAATTTTGTGCTACCTCCTATTTTACGAGAATTTCTACACTCAAAAAAAAAGTGAACTAAAATCTGGGAAAATTAACTCAATTTTGAGAAAAAGAGGGAATGATTTCGCTCCAAAGATTTTTTTTCTTGGTTTTAGTTCATAATTTTCCCAAAAATGAGGAAAACAAAGTTATTTAATTTTAAGCCAATTTTAACTAGAAAATGGGAAAAATTATACTTCACATTTTAGAAATAGATTGGGTCTTGACCCTGGACCCATTGGTTCGGACCCCATTTAACTCGATACCCTGTTGGGTCCTTTAAGGGCCCCCATAGATTTTGACCCAAAATTTGTGTCCGTTTCGCTCTAACTTGCTTAGTTTTTGAGATACGGTAAAAAGGGGCCTGATAGGGTCTTGAGAATCTTAAAAACCGGATAACTCAAAAACTATTAATCGGCTTTCGGGTATTTTGCGGAAGTGTTCTACGAGTCAAGAGCTAAAAAAATACCGTTGGACTTTTTCTCGTATTGGCAGTATTTACCGCGATATGTGTATATATAAAATCTCGGGAATTTCAAAATTTAGATCTAAAATTAGGGTCTTGAGACCCCGACAGATATGCAGAGCTAGGCTATTCCATATTTTTTCTTTGCAGCTTTCTTTTGAAAATTTCATCCGTTTTGCTCTATCTCGCTTAGTTTTCGAGATATCGCCATTTTGAATTTTTAACTAAATTCTAAGAAGTTATTTACTAAATTCTCAGAAGTCATTAACTACATTCTAAGAAGTACACTTCCTCAATTCAAAGAAGAGAAATACGATGATGTTTTTTT
Organism: Pegoplata infirma; assembly: GCA_963921195.1. NCBI lineage: Eukaryota > Metazoa > Arthropoda > Insecta > Diptera > Anthomyiidae > Pegoplata > Pegoplata infirma. Next base: position 120,327,220 of record OY992536.1, on the reverse strand, counting down.
TAGTAAATTTTAACTAAACTTGAAATAAATTGTTTTTTAAGAAATATGTCTTAAAAATAAAGATACGATTCTTAGATTTGTGGAAAATTTCTTTGACAGTAAGAATTTTTTTCCTAATATTTAAAAAATCCATTTAAAGAAAACTTTGAACTAATTATTAGTAAATGAACTAAAATTTTTTCCTCATAGTTAAGAAAATTTCTCATTTTTAAGTTAAATTTAACTAAATTTTAGGAAAATTTATGATAAATTTTCTAAGACATTTTTTCCTTAAATTTAGTTATGTCTTTTTTTCAGTGTAGTAAAAATTAAGAGCTTTTTAGTAATTTTACAATTTTTTTACCAATAAAATTGTAAATTTACAACTTTTTTAATGCGATAATACTAACAAGGAATTCTCGTGGCTAAGGGCGGATTACTAAATGAAAAGTTAGCTGCTAACTGCCGATTTAACGGAGCCTTATGTCAAAATTTGTATGAAAAAGTTAAATTTAACGGAGAGTTATTTTATAACGGAGCATTGAGTAATCCAGCCTTAACTAGATTTTTTTTGTAAAACTATTTACAAAAAAAAATTGTAGTATTATAAAAAAAAAATTAATTTCGATCGAATTTTTTTTTTTAAACAAAAAAATATTGTTAAAATGAGATTACGGGACTTTTTCTAGTAATTTGAAAAGGTTTTCTTTGAGTGCAGTATAAACTACGAAATCTGTTTCAAGTAGAGATGGGCACATGAGCAGATTAGAGCGGGATTCACGTGATTCACGCGGAATCACGCATGACTGTGACTGAATTCAATTTTACTAACGAAATTGTGTGTGCGTTTGAGTGAGTGAAAAAAAATTGCGTAAGTAAGATTTTTGCGTGAGTGAGTTTGCATGATTTACTTTCTCTTAATATTTCCTTTCCTACCAAAAAAGCAACAAAAAGTTGTAAAATTTGGCTTAACCTAAGATTTCGTCCCGAAAAATCAAGAAAAAATGTAAAATTTCGCTGAACTTTAAATTTTGCTGAAAATTTTGAAAGATTTTTGAAGTTTCAGTTTTTGATTTTTTTTTTGTATAATTAAGAGTTCCGTGAGTGTGAGTCAACGTGAGTGTGAGTGAAGCTTGCGCGTGTGTGAGTTGTATTAAATTTACTCACGTTATTGTGAGTGAGTGTGAGTAGAAAAAATATGCTCGTGAGTGAGTGTGCGTTAAAAATTCCTGTCGTGAGCGTGAGTGAGTCTGAGTCAAAAACCACTTACGCAGCCATCTCTGGTTTCAAGAAATCTCGTGTCCGCTTCTAAGAATCAAAATTTACAATTTTGTTGTTGTTTTTTTGTTTGCAAATACAGAGCATCCTCGCTTAACGCAAATTAAAGCCGTTGCGAAAAGAGAGGTTATTGTGATAAGTAATAGAGTCACAATTTTTTATGGCGCTACTTCTCTGTCTTGATTTAAATTGAAAACACCGGAAACTGGGAGCGAAAAAGTAACAGATTTGCATTTATGGGTGCTCCTATATGTATTTGTTTACTGACAATGAGCTTTAAAAGTTTGTGAAATTGAAAATCTGAACTTAACATAATTGGAAACTGTCAAACTTTATTCTGTAGAAACTATAAATATTCACAAATTTTTGTTCCTAAAAACTTAAGAAATAGATTTTGGAGTTTATCTGATAACTTTAAGTGGAACGACCTAAAGTTTGAAAACGTATGATAATGGAAAAATATGACTTTTTATTAATTTTCTAATTTTTTTCGATACACACAAAAAAAAAACCGTGTCAAATTACAAGAAAATATCTCGTACTCTCATTTTACCAATATTTTACAGTTTTCCTTGTTTTTTTAACAAAACATTTTCGATCGAAATTTACATTTTGTTTTGTAATTTTACAATTTTTTTTGTAATTTTACAAATTTCCAAGTTAAAAAAAAAAACAAGTAGAAAAGTTAAATTCGACTTTGCCGAATCTATGAATACCCTCCACAATGTGATAGTGATAGTAAATTTTCTAACGTGAAAAAATAACATTTTTGATTAGAAATATTTTATTTTGAGTAAAAAATTTTTTTTTTAGCAATTTTTGAAAAAAAAGAATAATTTACTAATTTTTTTTGAATGTAAAATTTTTTTTGAGTGTAAAATTTTTTTTGAGTGTAAAATTTTTTTCGAGTTTAATTTGTTTTGTTTTGGTATAAAAATATTTTTGAGTGACAAAAATGCGTTGCAAAATATTTTTGTGACTTACCAATGTATTTAAAACAGGTTTAACTGGTTTTCAACACGTGAATTTAAGGTGAAGCTAATCTGAAATTCACGGGTTTGCTAATAACTTTTGAAACACTGGACCGATTTGGCTGAAATTCAATACGAACTAGGCTAGAGGAACGACAAATATAAATGCCCAGCATCAGCATCCTCATAGTCGCGTTTCGAAAGTTATAGTGTTTTTTATCTCGTAAATTCAAGAAAACCCCTTGCCGAAATTCAGTCTTTTGCTCAGAACTTTTGAAACACTGGACCGATTTCGCAGGATTGCAATACCAACCTGACCAGGTAAATACTCCGTAAAGTCTTTTAAAAGTTAGCGTGTTTTCAACAGACTGACAGACAGACGGACTGACGGACATGGCTAGATCGTCTTAAGATCGATCGAGGATCATGAATATATGTACTTTATGGGATCCTAGACCAATATTTTTTGGAGGGTATAAAAAGTCTGGTAAATTTACGAGAAATCCTTTATTGGTAAAAAGCTTGTAAAATTACAAAAAGCTCGTAATTTTTACTAGAAATTCTCGTAAAATAGGAGGTAGCAAAAAATCTAGAAAAGTTACGAAAGAAACCTCCTTGTAAGTTTTGTCGCCTCAAAAAATTGTAAATTTTATTTGTAAATAGCTTGTAAAATTTCAAAATTATTGGTAAAAGCATTGGTAAATTACTAGAAATTCTCGTCAAATAGGAGGTAGAAAAAAAAATTTAACAAACTTTTCTTGTCGTTTTACAAGATTTTATTGATTGTATTTAAGTTAAGTTTGAACTCAAATGTTACTGAATTAGGATTTCGGGTTAATTGTCTCTCAAAAATGGCATTAAAACTAAAATCGGTTGAAAATTAGCCAAGTTGTTACAACTTTTCGGGGCAAATGGCGTGTGGCTCACCACTTGATCAAGGATTAAAGCCAGTGGAACTGATTTTAAATAAATTCTGGCTTGCGACGGCTTCAAAGAAATTATTTTTTTTCCAAATAAATTATTGCCTAAAGTTGGTGGTTATATCTTAAAAGTAAATAAATTTTTATTTAATGTATGATTAATTAATTTCTTATAGAGGCAAAAAATATTTCTTGAAATAATTAAAAGTTTCTTTAAACTTAAAGATAACACTACTAAACATCAAAAACGCGACTGGGATGCAACCTTATACATTTGATTACAAAAGTTCTTCTGGTCAAAAATCCGGTATCCAAACTTTTCCATCACATCAAGTTTTCCAGAAAATATAGTTCAAAGTTAAAAAATTGCACTTTTATGCATTTTTACAACTCATAGAGGATGAAACCGATGTAATTGCGATTTAAAAATAAGAACAGGGTAGAGCTTAAAGGGAATCTTCTGTTGTCAACCAGCGGTCAAAGTTTGAAAAAATTTTGTTTTTCCACCAAAATTCATGTACAAGTTTTTAAACCAAATCCGGCTCAAAAATTTTTGCGTACTTTATGGAAAAAAATATTTAAAAAATTCCAAAACATAGATTTTTGTCCACAGATACTGTTAAGAATTTTTGGACCAAAATCGTGTTTTTGTTTTTCCAATATTTATCACAGATCATACTCGAATTTTTAGGACCAATTCAGTTATAGAAAATTGCTGTTTTGGAATTTTTTAAAATATTTTTCGCATAATGTACGCAAAAATTCTAATTTTTTACCGGATTTGGTTTAAAAATTTGGACTAGAATTTTTGTCGAAAATCGCAGTTTTTTTCAACTTTGAGCGCTGGTTGCCTACTGAATAAATTTTCCGTAATCAGCTGTTTCGTGGTCATCGTTCGGCAGGTATAGCTTCACGAAATTCGATGGTTTAGATTTGACGTAAAATTGGTTTGGTCGAAAAGATCACAAAAAGTTTTTGTAAATTTTTTTTTAACTTTCCTGACTCAACCACAGGAAATATAGAAACTTTTCAACCGATTTTCAGTTTTCGAACTTTTTTTTGATAAAAGATGAAGGTTGTGGCTTTCAATTTTTTTTCTTTTATTTTTGGTTAATACTTTTAGATCACATTGTCAGCTATAGAAACTAAAACATTTGTAGAATTTCGTAAAAGTTAATTTTACTGTAAGTACATGTATTAATTGTTTCTAAAATCTTATCATAAGTTCGAATGTTGATATATGTAAAGGGTGGTTCATTTAGAACTTATTTTTTTAATGTGAAATAAAACATTTAAAATTAATTTGATGTCAGATCATTTATTATGAGCCGAAATAATCGTCTCTGACATTTACATTTTAAAGAAAAATTCACTCAAGTGTTGTGGACGGACGATTACTTTTTCTAGCATTGTTACTGGTCTACTCGACCGATGTTTCCAGCAGCAAACACCCACAATAAATATTGCATTTTTTGTGGATGCAATGCTAGTTCGAGAATCTCTACTGGTAGTTCATCAGCCAAAATTTAGCCCGAAATGTGACTCATCACCAAAAAAAACAAAAAATTGAAAATTGAACTTTCTGAAAAGAAACAAAAAATTGAAAATTGAACTTTCTGAAAAGACCACGCGGCCAATATATAAATGAAACTATCTTTAAAAAGAAAATGTAAAAGACTGTTTTCACGTCATGACAAAGATGGCGCCATCCACTTCTCTTTTAAACGTTTATTTTAAAACTAAATAACAAAGGTCTAAACGGATCTCCCTATTTATATTGTTATGTTGTAGAAGGTTGTATAATTAATTAGCATAGTAGGGGAAATGAATATTAAGACATGGGGCCTTTAAAATTGAATTTAAATCATTTGTCCTATATTATTTTAATGAAAGCACCGACATCAATACAGCGATGTTAAAGTATTGGTCCTAGGCCTACCTTCAAGTATACCGATCAACTCAGAATCACTTTTAGAGTCGATTTGTATGCACGATAAAGGTTGTAATTTTTCTTCGATTGAAATTTAATCATCTCTTGAACTCACACTCAAAAAAAAAACTGTAATGTTAGCAAAAAAGCTTTTTAACTTAGTTCATACACATATGAGGACCCCATTGGGTTCGGACCCGATAGGTCCAGACCCCGATGGGCCTAGACCTAGTAGGGTTCCTTAAAAACTGTCATAGTTTTTGATCCAAAATTTGTGTCCGTTTCGCTCTACCTTGCTTAGTTTTTGAGATACGTGATTATAGGGGACCACTGGGGTCTTGAGAATTAAAAAACTCGATAACTTCAAAAATATTACTCGGAGAGCTTTTGTTTATTTTGCGGTCTTGTTCTATGTGTTGCGAGCTACAAAAATGCTTTTGGACTTTTTGTTGTGTCGGCAATATTTACCGAGATATGAGCATTTTACAATTTTCGGGAATGCTAACTTTTTTGGATCCAAAGTTAGGGCCCATTAGGGACCACACATGTGAAGAGGACCGGCGATACCATGTAGATTCTAAGAACCAAAAATGGTCTCCATTTTGCTCTATCTGGCTTAGTTTCCGAGATAGCGCCATTTTAAGTTTTCTGAAAATAAAAAAAAATTTACAATTTATTTTGCTAATATTAGCAAAAAAGCTTGTAAAAATTTGGTCAACTCAATTTTAAATCTAGCGAAAAAAAATTAGTTTAAATTTTGTTTAAAATTGCTAATGCGCTAAATAAAGTTTACAAGATATTTTTTCTAACATGCTAATCTCAACTAAAAATTTGCTAAAAGTTAGCTAACCAGCATTAGCAAAAAAAATTAGTAAATCTACTAATGTATTATTTTGAGTGCAGGGTTGAAGGCTCTGGAAATTGAAAAAAATCGGTACAAGTTTAGGAAACAGTGGTGTGGGGTGCTTTATGGTCGGTCTGGACCGAACATAATTGTCTTATTTGTTTTATTTGGGTAATTTTTACAATATTTCAAAAATCTTTTTATGACTTTATATTGTTTGTTCATTTTCAATGCGTTTCTAAGAAATAGTTTGCAAAATATTTCAAACTATTAAAATAAAAAATCGTTGGAAAAAAATTTGAAAACACTGGTTTGTGAAGCTAAATTTTTTTATTATTGGGCCATTATATTCTTACAACCGCCTCTGCTAAACCTTAGGTTGTTTGCATATTTTAACATTTTCGTCTGGTTTTTAAACTATGACTTACATTAAGGAATAGTGTCTAAATTATAAGTTTGTACATTAATATTTATTATGTGTTACTAATGGAATGTGTTACACACAGAAAACAAATTTGCTAATTTCCAACTGAAATTCAGTTGTTGCAACAAAAATTAGGTTGATACTTTTGTATAACGATATTAACAACTGAATATCTGTAGTTACAACTGAATTTTGTTGATACAACTGTATTTTAATTGAAACAACTAAATAATTCGTTTGCAACAGCTAAATGCAATAGCAGCAACCGAATGTTGAGTTGATACAACTGAAAAATTCAGTTGAAAATTTATTTTTCTCTGTGTACAATTGTTTGTTAGATTGTTAATTTGAACACTTATGTATGTCTGTTTGAATACGATACAGATTCAGAGACAGAGTATTTTTCGCATAGAAAAATTCTCAGATTGTGAGACATGTATCATATAGAAAAATTTTGAGATTCTGAAACATTTTTGGTATTGACAAATTCTTACATTCTGAGACATTTCCTTTTTTGAAAAATACTCCGATTGTGACACATTTTGCGTATTGAAAAATTCTCAGATTCTGAGATATTTTTCATATAGAAAAATTCTAAGATACTGAAACATTTTTCGTACAGAAAATTTCTTAGATGTTGAGACTATTTTCGTATAGACAAATCCCCAAAGTTGAGACATTTTTCGTTTAGAAATTCCCATTTTTTTTTTCAAATATTTTTGGTATTGGAAAGTTCTCAGATTCTGAGATATTTATTGCATTAAAAAATTCTCTGCTTTGTATAAAAAATTTTCCGATTCTAAGATATTTCAGAAATGTTTAGAAAAATTCGCAGATTCGGAGAAATTTTTGGTATAAAAAAAAATTTTGAAAAACTCTCAGATTTTGAAACATTTTTCGTAAAGAAAAATTCTCAGATTCTGAAACATTTTTCGTAAATTCTCAGATTCGGATACACTTTTCTTTAAAAGTGTACCCACTAGCCCCCGTAGGCTAGTGGGTAGCATGCTAGCCTTTCAACGTGGGGGTTGTGCGTTCGATTCCCACCAGAACCCTTGGTTTTTTCGCTACAACTAGACGACGGTCATTGTAACCACCCAGCAAAACTTAGATTAACAAATAATAAGGTATAAAATAAGGTATAGGATCTCTTATTTTATGCATTGCAGCATTGATGATTTTAACAGGCGATGAGACTCAAAGTAATGCATCCACATTATCACAAAGAATACCAGTAAGGTGTAAAATAAGTCATAAATTTATAACGAAGAATACGAGTAAGGTGTAAAATATATGATATTTTATAGGTTACGAGAAATGAAATAATATAGCATACCAGAAGATAATATATAAGGTGTTACGAGTAGTGAAAAAGTAATTTTGTATTAAATTTACTCACGTGATTGTAAGTGAGTGTAAGTAGATAAAATATGCTCGTGAGTGTGTGTCGTTAGAAATTTCCTGTCGTGAGCCCATCTCTAGTTTAAACTTATGCATTTTTTTATAAAATAATTATTTTTTATGTTATTGTAATGCATTATGCATCCAATTATAAATAATACATTATTTCAAACTTTCAAATAATACATAATGTAACCAAATATAAGTCATCCATGATTTAATGTTTAGAAATAACAAATATGAAATACATTTTTTCCAATAATCATGCATTACGTAGCAAATTATTATTAATGCATTAGTTTTCACTTGAAAATAATACGTTGTGGAACAAATGTTTGGTAAGACATCATAAAATAATGCTACAAATAAGTTGTATGCATTACCTGGTAATGTGTTATATAATCACTACCCATTTCCAAAGTTTTGCTGGGCAGTTATCGGTTAGGTTGAATTTACTAAAAATTATCAAAAAACTAACTAACTACTACACTTTTCTTTAAGAAAATATAAAAAATTTTCAGAAACTTTTCGTAAAGAAAAATTCTGAGATTATGACACATTTTTTAAACAGAAAAACTCTCAGAATATGAAACATTTTCCAGTAGAAAAAAATTTATATTCTGGTAAATTTTTTGTCAATTCAAAGATTCTAAAACATTTTTTGTTTCGAAACATTTTAGATTCTGGGAAATTTTTCAAAAAAAAATTCTCAGGTTGTGATACTTTTTTTTTTTGTTTTGAAAAAACTCTCAGATTGTTACACATTTTTCGTAAAAAGAAAGTTCTATGTTCTGCTTAATATATTTAAAGACAATTTCAGATTCTAAAATATTTTTCGTAAAATTAAAATTCTTAAAATCTTAAGATCTTTAAATATATAAGAGAAATGTCTTGAAATCTGAGTGCTTCACAATATGTGTAAGTAATATTTATTCTTATGTAAATTATTCGTCTGTGAAAATAAAAATCAAACATGTTAATTAAAAGCCACAGAATTTATATGAGGCATTCCACACCAAATGCCCAGCGAAAAACCCACGTGTACCGTAAATTTCTGAATAGGTTGTATGGATAGCCTATATGGAACTTAGAAAATTGCGTTTTTGGTTTTTCAATTTTTCAAAAACTGGGCTTAAGAGGCGTGGTCAGATATTGGGAAAATGGTGAAATTTTTGGCGAGTTGCCTTGGTGAAATATTTATCAAATTAAAACGGAATGCACCACAATCTGAAAAATGTACATTCTAATATAGTTTTGTATGGGCTATCGATTTAATTTTTTTTTTTTTTTGCAAAATTTTCAGAACCCGTTCTGAAATTCGCCATTTTTTAAAAAAGTAAATTTATCAAAAATCCAGCCACTTTTTTTTTTAAGTTTAGATGTTTTTCCATTCACACAAAAAAAAAAAATCAGACACGCGTTTTCCCTTTTTTTTTGAGAAAATCACATTTAAATATTAAATTTCATAATAATTGCGTTATTTGCTTGTATTTTCTTATTTTAACAGAGCGTATGAGTAATATTTTTGCAATTAATAACACTCATTCGCAACTTTAAAACAAGAAAATACAAGGAAATTACAAAATTGTTGTGAAATTTAAAATTCAAATGCGATTTTCTCGAAAAAAACGAAAAACACGTGTCTGAATTTTTTTGTGTGGATGGACAAACATCTTAACTTTTTAAAAAATTAAAAAAAAAAAAAAAAGTGGCCGGATTTTTGATAAATTGACTTTTTTTAAAAATGGAAAATTTCAGAACGGTTTCTGAAAATTTTCCAAAAAAAAAATAAAAATTTTATCGATAGCCCATACAAAACTATATAAGAATGTAAATTTTTGAGATTGTGGTGCATTCCGTTTTAATGTGATAAATATTTAATCAAGGCAACTCTCCACAAATTTGACCATTTTTCCAATATTTGACCACGCCTCCTAAGCCCAGTTTTTGAAAATTAGAAAAACCAAACACGAAATTTTCTTAGTTCCATATAGGTCTATCCAAACAACCTATTCATAAATTTACGGGACACATGTTTTTCTGTAGTGGGACATTTGGTGTGGAATGCCTCATATACATATGGCACATTATATCACAGAACGCCAATTTTCATACCCACCAAACTCTCAGGATCTCAAAACTTTTTCAATTCAAAAGATATTTCATTCAAAAATTTTCTGATTTTAAAATTTTTCATGCAGAAATTTTTTAGATTCTCAAGATTCCGATTCATTTTTGCTATAGAAATTATAAGCTGAGACATTTTTCTTACATGCCAGATATGATCAGAGTTTACCTATAGAAAAATTCGAAGATTCTTCCTGTAGAAAATATTTATGATTCCGCTACATTTTTTACAGAAAGACTCTCAGATTTTTCCGTTATACAAATTGTTCCTAACAAAAAATTCTCGGATTTTTAGACATAAAAGGCGCGCCATGTTTTATGTCGGAGTGTGCACATATGTTAAAATATATTTTGTATGAAAATCGCTTTATTTTTTTTGTAACTTTTTCAATATTCACATACCGATACAAAATATGACGCCCCCTGTATTCTTTTTTTTTTTGCTGAGCAAATAAAACGTATTTATGTCAAATGAATCCCTGCCGTTGCAGCCAAGGACTAAAAACCGTAATCTTTTTGGTCCGCCCCTTTTGTGGGCGTGGAAAATTATATTAATTGAAGGCAAAATTTATATTGAATCAATTTAAAAATATTTATCACGAAGGAGATAGTGTCCCCAAATGTCTCACGTTTAAAAACTCTGTCCTGTAATTTGAGCGATCGCTAATGAAATGGATGATACATATTTTTTATTTGTTTATTTATTGAATTTAATATATACTAATATGATATACTCGTATGTATGTACATTTTTAAGATTTTTTTTTTGGAAAAAAGTAAAAGAAAAATTTACCCTTTTTATAATATTTCCACTTCAGTTCTTTCGCAAGCCCTGCTGTCTTTTCATACATATCTTTCGTGGAAGTGAAACAACCATTTAACACGTCTACCGTTTTTTGTTTCTTGTTCATACTTCATATTTTTTTAACAGAAATAAATATAAATTTCATGTTAATAAATACGTATTGGGGTGGAGCGGTTTTTGATTCGATTCGCCACACAGATTGCTGGAAAAGTTAACAAAATATTTATAATAAAGATATCAAAGAAGTCAAAAGAAATTATCAAAAAATTTAATATGCACCATTCTTTGCCGTAACATGGCTGTCAAGTACAAAAATGGACCGATTGGATATATATTTGAGATTTGAGCACCTCTAAAAAAATCAAAAACTAACAATTCCAAATTATGAAATTTTTACAAAAGTTTTAATAAATTTCTGTTTAAAGTGGAAAATTTTTGGGCCATCATATATTTTTTGAGTGCAAAAAAAATCGCTTCTACCTAATAAATATTCAAGTCTTTTTCAAAGAAATTCTTTAAATTTTCAAAGTAAGGAGTGAGCTTAGTAAAGTTGTTCCTTAAATTAATAATATTTTTTCCAATTGGTATTTCTGAATTTCATAAAAACTCTTCTGAATTTCTATTAGAGTTTTCTGAAAAAATATTCCGTAGAATTCATTCAAGCTAAAATTTCACAATTCCACAATTTTCATCCATTGCAGTCCTTAAAAGAACATGCAAACGTGATATTATTTTTTATGGATTTTTTTTTTTGTATTAATTAATGAAACAATGAAAACAGTTACCAAGAAAAAAATATTATAAAAGGATACCCAGTTTTATTTTCAATAAAAGTCGTTTGTTTCATTTAACAAAAATAATAAAAGATTCATATAAGAGGATGCTTTTGTGTTCCAGGAAAAGTGATTTTACGAGAAATGTATAACTCTGTTCAATTCAACTATTGAAACGCAATGTATTTTAAACTCAAGACCAGATGAGGGAGTATTATTAAATTGATAAAAATAATATGAGAAGATAAAACAATTAAAATAAAATCTGAATATATTTAAAGGACGGGGAAAAAATTATAAGTTTAATAAAAATTTAATAAAAACATGAAAGAAAAATTGGATAAAGGAGAAAATAAAGCTGTGTACACGAATAAAAGTCAAAAAAATTTTACAATTTTTCTATAGAAAAATTGTTACAGTTTTTTCTATTGAAAAATTGTTACAGTTTTTTCTATAGAAAAATTGTTACAGTTTTTTTCTATAGAAAAATTGTTATAGTTTTTTCTATAGAAAAATTCTTACAGTTTTTTCTATAGAAAAACAATTTTTCTATAGAAAAATTGTTACAGTTTTTTCTATAGAAAACAATTTTTCTATAGAAAATTATAGAAAAACAATTTTTCTATAGAAAAATTATAGAAAAACAATTTTTCTATAGAAAAAAAAAAATTCTATAGAAAAACAATTTTTCTATAGAAAAACAATTTTTCTATAGAAAAACAATTTTTCTATAGAAAAACAATTTTTCTATAGAAAAACAATTTTTCTATAGAAAAACAATTTTTCTATAGAAAAACAATTTTTCTATAGAAAAACAATTTTTCTATAGAAAAACAATTTTTCTATAGAAAAACAATTTTTCTATAGAAAAACAATTTTTCTATAGAAAAACAATTTTTCTATAGAAAAACAATTTTTCTATAGAAAAACAATTTTTCTATAGAAAAACAATTTTTCTATAGAAAAACAATTTTTCTATAGAAAAACAATTTTTCTATAGAAAAAACAATTTTTCTATAGAAAAACAATTTTTCTATAGAAAAACAATTTTTCTATAGAAAAACAATTTTTCTATAGAAAAACAATTTTTCTATAGAAAAACAATTTTTCTATAGAAAAACAATTTTTCTATAGAAAAACAATTTTTCTATAGAAAAACAATTTTTCTATAGAAAAACAATTTTTCTATAGAAAAACAATTTTTCTATAGAAAAACAATTTTTCTATAGAAAAACAATTTTTCTATAGAAAAACAATTTTTCTATAGAAAAACAATTTTTCTATAGAAAAACAAGTTTTCTATAGAAAAACAAGTTTTCTATAGAAAAACAAGTTTTCTATAGAAAAACAAGTTTTCTATAGAAAAACAAGTTTTCTATAGAAAAACAAGTTTTCTATAGAAAAACAAGTTTTCTATAGAAAAACAAGTTTTCTATAGAAAAACAAGTTTTCTATAGAAAAACAAGTTTTCTATAGAAAAACAATTTTTTTTATAGAAAAATTGTTTTTCTACAGACAAGATTGTTTTTCTATATAAAAAAATTGTTTTTCTATAGAAAAACAATTTTTCTATAGAAAAACAATTTTTCTATAGAAAAACAATTTTTCTATAGAAAAACAATTTTTCTATAGAAAAACAATTTTTCTATAGAAAAACAATTTTTCTATAGAAAAACAATTTTTCTATAGAAAAACAATTTTTCTATAGAAAAACAATTTTTCTATAGAAAAACAATTTTTCTATAGAAAAAAAATTATTTTTCTATAGAAAAATTATTTTTCTATAGAAAAATTCTTTTTCTATAGAAAAATTGTTTTTCTACAAAAAAAAATTGTTTTTTAAACAAAACAATTTTTCTATAGAAAAACAATTTTTCTATAGAAACACAATTTGTTTTTCTATAGAAAAATTTTTTCTATAGAAAAATTGTTTTTGTATAGAAAAAATGTTTTTCTATAGAAAAATTATTTTTCTATTGAAGAATTGTTTTTCTATAGAAAAATTGCTTTTCTATAGAAAAATTGTTTTTCTATAGAAAAATTGTTTTTCTATAGAAAAATTGTTTTTCTATAGAAATATTGTTTTTCTATAGAAAAATTATTTTTCTATAGAAAAATTATTATTCCATAGAAAAATTATTATTCTATAGAAAAATTGTTTTTCTATAGGAAAATTGTTTTTCTTTAGAAAAATTGTTTTTCTATAGAAAAATTGTTTTTCTATAGAAAAATTGTTTTTCTATAGAAAAATTGTTTTTCTATAGAACAATAGAAAAACAATTTTTCTATAGAAAAACAGTTTTTCTATAGAAAAACAATTTTCGTATAGAAAAACAATTTTTCTATAGAATAATAATTTTTCTATGGAATAATAATTTTTCTATAGAAAAATAATTTTTCTATAGAAAAACAATATTTCTATAGAAAAACAATTTTTTTATAGAAAAACAATTTTTCTATAGAAAAACAATTTTTCTATAGAAAAGCAATTTTTCTATAGAAAAACAATTCTTCTATAGAAAAATAATTTTTCTATAGAAAAACATTTTTTCTATAGAAAAACAATTTTTCTATAGAAAAAATTTTTCTATAGAAAAACAAATTGTGTTTCTATAGAAAAAATGTTTTTCTATAGAAAAATTGTTTTGTTTAAAAAACAATTTTTTTTTGTAGAAAAACAATTTTTCTATAGAATAAGAATTTTTCTATAGAAAAATATTTTTTTTTCTATAGAAAAATAATTTTTCTATAGAAAAATAATTTTTTTTCTATAGAAAAATTGTTTTTCTATAGAAAAATTGTTTTTCTATAGAAAAATTGTTTTTCTATAGAAAAATTGTTTTTCTATAGAAAAATTGTTTTTCTATAGAAAAATTGTTTTTCTATAGAAAAATTGTTTTTCTATAGAAAAATTGTTTTTCTATAGAAAAATTGTTTTTCTATAGAAAAATTGTTTTTCTATAGAAAAATTGTTTTTCTATAGAAAAATTGTTTTTCTATAGAAAAATTGTTTTTCTATAGAAAAATTGTTTTTCTATAGAAAAATTGTTTTTCTATAGAAAAATTGTTTTTCTATAGAAAAATTGTTTTTCTATAGAAAAATTGTTTTTCTATAGAAAAATTGTTTTTCTATAGAAAAATTGTTTTTCTATAGAAAAATTGTTTTTCTATAGAAAAATTGTTTTTCTATAGAAAATTTGTTTTTCTATAGAAAAATTGTTTTTCTATAGAAAAATTGTTTTTCTATAGAAAAATTGTTTTTCTATAGAAAAATTGTTTTTCTATAGAAAAATTGTTTTTCTATAGAAAAATTGTTTTTCTATAGAAAAATTGTTTTTCTATAGAAAAATTGTTTTTCTATAGAAAAATTGTTATTATATAGAAAAATTGTTTTTCAATAGAAAAATTGTTTTTCTATAGAAAAAATTGTTTTTCTATATAAAAATTGTTTTTCTATACAAAAATAGTTTTTCTATAGAAAAATTGTTTTTCTATAGAAAAATTGTTTTTCTATAAAAAAATTGTTTTTCTATAGAAAAATTGTTTTTCTATAGAAAAATTGTTTTTCTATAGAAAAATTGTTCTTCTATAGAAAAATTGTTTTTCTATAGAAAAATTGTTTTTCAATAGAAAAATTGTTTTTCTATAGAAAAATTGTTTTTCTATAGAAAAATTGTTTTTCTATAGAAAAATTGTTTTTCTATAGAAAAATTGTTTTTCTATAGAAAAATTGTTTTTCTATAAAAAAATTGTTTTTCTATAGAAAAATTGTTTTTCTATAGAAAAATTGTTTTTTTATGGAAAAATTGTTTTCTATAAAAAAATTGTTTTTCTATAGAAAAATTGTTTTTCTATAATAAAATTGTCTTTCTATAGAAAAATTGTTTTTCTATAGAAAAATTGTTTTTCTATAGAAAAATTGTTTTTCTATAGCACAATTGTTTTTCTGTAGAAAAATTGTTTTTCTATAGAAAAATTTTGTTTCTATAAAAAATTGTTTTTCTATAGAAAAATTGTTAAACCCTTCGTGACCTATTTTCATAATGATTTTTCCTTTTTTGTATTTTCTCTGCAGTTTTATTACATATGTATTTTTTTTTTTATTTCTCTAACATTCTTTAGGTTTTCCTTTGCACTTTACCTTTTATTTATGGTTGGTTAAATTTTATTTTGAGTGCAGTGTATTTTGTGCAATTACTTTTATTGAATGGTTACAAGTTTTTAATGGACTCAATTTAAAAAAAAATGTTAGTTTGTCTCCTCCTTTTCCAACAACAAAAGTCACAAGAATAAAAATCCCAACATGAAGTTTATTGAGGTTTGACTTTCTTACGGGGTTTGGATTTTTCCATGGAGCTCACAGTTTACCTTTTTTGGAATACAAAACTCTTTTTTGTATCTTGTTGCTTTACATTATACTCTACAACTGCTGTCTAATGACGATACCAAACCGTTTAGTTTAACACTTTTTTTTACCGCATTACACCCGCGTTGACAATAAAGGCTTAATTGCAATTTTACTTAAGTTTGACTAATTGTAGACCACACGGCTCTGTTTGAGGGTAAAAAACAAATAAATGGAATGGAGAAGAAAAAACGAGAAATGGTAAATTTCTAACCACAGAAAAACAAAATACTACAACAAGTCGAAAGAAAAGTCAAAAATGAGAAATACAAAAAAATGGGTTGGAAATGATGGACACAAAATTCACACTATACAGACCGACCTTCAATGTTTTAAGAAATAAAATACTTTTTAAAGAAAAATAGTACAGTTGAACCTCGATTATCCGGCCCTCTATTAACCGGTGCCTCTATTAACCGGCATGCTGTGTGTTTGTTTTTTACCTCTATTATCCGTGCTTTACCTCTACTATCCGTGCAATTCATACATGTACGTACATATTGTATTTTTTGTTATTGTTTTTACCTCTATTAACCGTGCTTTACCTCTATTATCCGTGCAATATATTCACGAACATATACAAATGTAGAAAAATATATAACCTCTTTCAACCGTGTTTTTCGATTATCCGTGCTTAGTCCGGTCCCGTGCAACCCGGATAATCGAGGTTCAACTGTACTTTTTTTTTAAAAATAGCACATTTTTTTAGAAAAACTTATACTTCCTTAAAAAAAATTGTGCTTTTTTAGAAAAAAATAGTACTTTTTTAGATAAAAATTTTACTTTTTTAACAAAAGTACTTATATATATTCGATTAGAGTTTTATTCTAGTTCGAGGCCCAAAAATATTTCTATTTATGATATTGTCATAATAGAGTATTTTTAATTTATTGCTTTAAAAAAGTTACTATCTCATAGTATGTCTGTACTGATCAGTTTCATCCCCACTAAAGGAATCTTCAGCAGACTTTAGAGAATCATCGTTGGTCAATCAAACATCAAACCAGACATAATATTTGATATATTTCCCAAGTTATATGAGAAGTACTATTATGAAGGTCCGAAGGTCCTTTTTTAAAGCAATAAATTAAATGAAACTGATCAGTACAGACATACTATGAGATAGTAACTTTTTTAAAGCAATAAATTAAAAATACTCTATTATGACAATATCATAAATAGAAATATTTTTGGGCCTCGAACTAGAATAAAACTCTAATCGAATATATATACATATATAAAGGCCGAATAAATACATTTTATTTTTATGTACCTTTTGGTACTAAAAATAAAAAAACAACATTTAACACAAAGTTTAGTACGACTTATCCTACCAACACTATTGTTTGGTTAGGCACTGTTGTTATTGTAAAATAACAGCAACACATATATTAATAGTTACCGACGGTGATTTAATATATACAATTTTTGCTTTAAAAGAGTTATTTTTGTTGGAAAACAGATTTCGGACCTTCATAATAGTACTTCTCATATAACTTGGGAAATATATCAAATATTATGTCTGGTTTGATGTTTGATTGACCAACGATGATTCTCTAAAGTCTGCTGAAGATTCCTTTAGTGGGGATGAAACTGATCAGTACAGACATACTATGAGATAGTAACTTTTTTAAAGCAATAAATTAAAAATACTCTATTATGACAATATCATAAATAGAAATATTTTTGGGCCTCGAACTAGAATAAAACTCTAATCGAATATATATACATATATAAAGGCCGAATAAATACATTTTATTTTTATGTACCTTTTGGTACTAAAAATAAAAAAACAACAAAAGTACTTATTTTAGAAAAAAATTGTACTTTCTTAGAAAAAATAGTACTTTTTAGAAAAAAATAGTACTTTCTTAGAAGAAATATTACTTTTTTAGAAAAAATAGTGCTTTTTTAGGAAAAAAAGTACTATTAAAAATAAAAAGTGTTTTATTTAGAAAAAATAGCACTTTTTTTTGGTAAAGTAGTACTATTTTAGAAAGCACTATATCACCATTAAGACAAAAACGTACTTTTTCAGGAAAAAAGTATTTATTTATATAAAATGGTGCTTATTCCTAAAAAGTATTAATTAAGAAAATATAGTACTTAAAAAAAAAAATACTTCTTAGACAAAAAAGTACTTTTTTAAAAAATAAAAATTTTTACTAAAAAGAAATTTTTTTTTAAAAAGTCCTTTTTCCAAAAAAGTGAATTTTTTTCCAAAAAGTACTTTTTTCAAAAAAAAACTTATTTTAAAGTACTATATTTTAACTATTAGAAAAAAGTACTTAAAAAAAGAAAATTTTTTACTACCTTTTAGAAAAAAGTACTTTTTCTTTAAAAGTATTTTTTTTTCTAAAAAGTACTTTTTCCAAAAAAGTAATTTTAAAAAGTACTTTTTTCCAAAAAACATTTTTTTTTAAAGTACTATATTTTAACTATTAAAAAAAGTACTTTTCTCCTAAAAAAATTGTTTTTTTTTGCTAACAAGTTTTTTGTCTAAAAAGTAAATTTTTTACTAAAAAGTACTTTTTTAAAAAAAATACATAAATATTTTCTTATGAAAAAAGTAAAATTTTTTCTGAATGAGTACCATTTTTTCTAAAAAAATTGCAATTTTTTCTAAATAAGTACTTTTTTCTTGAAAAAGTACGATTTTTACTTATAGGTGGTATAGTAATTTTCTAAGAAGTACTTTTTTTTCCAAAAAAGTGCAACTTTTTCTAAAAAAAGTACTAAAAACTGTAAATGTCCCATATACAAATTAGGGGAGAGGAGGAGAGGAGTACTCCTTCATCTGCCGTTACCAGTGTCATCCTAGGACAATTACAAATATTTAACGAAATGTATCGTTTAAGACTTTGAAGTCCTTTAAAAAGGAAACAGGATCACGAAATGAAAAACTATAAATGCAGTTTTACTCCATTTGATCTCTACTTTCAGACGTACATATATCATCCGGTTCATGTTTAATATTGACTGTCGGATGGTGTTTTACTAGAATACTTACAAGGGAAGTATCTCAACCCATATGAACCGATTTGCCTGAAATTTAAAATATATATAAAAGAGACGATTTTAAGGTTGGGGTGTCTCGGCTTATCGGCCATATCAGAGTTTTAAAATTTCGTTGTCCCCTTATGAAACAATGGGGACCTTCGGGAAAATTTCGATAACTCCCGAACTAATAGATATATCCCCTTGGGCAAAAATAAGTGTCGACTTAAAATTAATAAAGATTATTTCGTATTCATATGGACATCATAGGTCTATGTCTTCATATAAATACCCCCCAAAATTTACACATTTTCGTTAGAAAGTATTTAAGAAAGCCGAACTTTTACAAGGTTATGCCACCGTTGGATAGGCATTAAAAAAACCTTTATTCTCATACGTAAACATCATATAGTTTCTTAGAAAAAAATGGATGAAAAATCCAAAAAACGTTTTTTTCGCCATTTTTTAACCCATGTTTTGAACCCTTAAATCCCCGATATGGCCGATAAGCCGAGACACCCCAACCTTAGAATTGTCCCTTTTATATATATTTTACGTTTCATGCAAATCGGTTCATATGGGTTGAGATACTTCCCTTGTTAGTAAAAATTACGAGCTTTTTTGTAATTTTACAAGATTTTTACTAATAAAATTGTAAATTTGTTAATTTTTTAGCACAATATAACTTACAAGGAATTGTAGGGAATTTATTAGATTTTTTTGTAAAAAAAACCTTGAGAATTTCTAAAATTACCAAAAAAATGTAAAATTACAAAAAAAAAAAAAAATTAAATTCGATGGAAACTTTTTTGTTAAAAAAACAAGGAAAACTGTCAAATATTGGTAAAATGGGATTACGAGACTTTTTCTGGTAATTTGACAAAGTTTTTTTTTTGTGTAAGCGAGTGTACATATGGAGTATTCACTATGGCGTGTTAACCAGTTTGCTAAAATTTGGATTATATTTTTTTTGTAAATATAAATTGATTTATGTGACCTTTAAAATATTATATTTTGCGTTGGTTTATTCTAGCTCGAAGTGATTATTTCTTTTAGTTAAAAGTTTTTTGAGCGTAATTTTTTCGATTTTTTTTAGTATATTTTTCTTCAGAGTAATTTTTGTTACATATTTTTTAGTAATTTTTGTAAATGTTAAAATTTTATTTTTAAATAATTTTTTTTATTGATTTTTTTTTTTGTTTTGAGCAATTTTTGAGGCTGTTTTCAATTTCTTTTGACTCAATTTTGAGTAAAAAATAAGTCAGAAATCCTTATTCTACTCAGACGTTCAAGTCATCATTTCTAATGTGGACAAGTCTTTAATATGTAGGGTATAAATTTGGTGATGATGCTAATGATTATTCCTACTTAATTTTAGAATCACTTTCCAAAAGTGTTAGAAGGAGGGGGGACAAAAAAATTGTTGAAAAACTGTTAGGGCAGTTTTTATTTGTTTTATTGTATTAATTTTTTTTTTTTTTTGTTTTTCGTGTATGTGTTCTAGGGTGGCTCTTATTTTTAGAATTTTGGATTTTCAAAACTCCCACATCCTGGATTTGTTAAAAAAAACTAAAAAAATATCTGGTAACATTGTTAGCCAAATCGGTTTTTTTTGTGACCGCGCAAAAATCGGACAAACTTCCGAGTTTTAGGCAAAAAGGCACTAAATTTATAAAAAAAAAAATAATTAAAAACTTTTTTAAATGCTTTAAATAAAACATTTTTTGTTTATCATTGACCCAAATGTAACATTTCCTTAAGCAAAATTGAAATAAATAATGACCGATTTCAAAACCGCGGATTTTAAGGAAATTTATTTTTAGGTAATGACATGACAACAAATTTTATTTTTAATTTTTAAATTAATAACCACCCTAATATATTCGTTTTTATTCCTTTAAGTCAAATTGTAAGCAACAACAAAAATTCTATAACAAACGTATTATAGTGATGAATGAGCTTTAGATTGTTTGTTGGTTATGCTGCAGGAATACCAACACATACATTCATTAACTAACACTAATACAGAAATCCATTTATCCCACAAAAAAAAAAAAGAAGAAAACTCACACAATTACAGAATACAAAAAAAGAAAACCTATTCTAGAGCAGTTCTATGTTAGGAATACGTAGTATGTAAGAAACAATCAAAGGGATTGCCATCTGGGGAACAAAAAAGTTTTTCAATTCGTTATTATCCTTAATGTTTTGGTAGTTTCTCTTAAAGTTGTTGATGATAATGCTGTTTATGTTGTTGTGAATGCTTTTGGAAGTAAGAGCTTTTATATAATGAAATGTTTAGTTTTAGTTTTAAAATTGAATTACATGTAGCGGTGAAAGTTTTAAAAACAATTTTTCCGATCAAAATTCAAAATTCGACAAAAATTCATGTCCGAATTTTTTGACTAAATCCGTAACAAAACTAAAGAAATTTTTTTATACCCAAAAAATATTAATATTAAGAAAATCGAGTGTCCCCCAAAAAATAAAATAATAATTAAAAAATGTTTGGTTGCATTGAAATTTTTTTTTTTAAATTTTTTTTTCGAAAAAAGTCATTATTTTTGCCACCCTAATGTGCATTATTCTTACACTTATTGAGAAAGTGCCTCGTTAGAATTATTTAAAAACTTAAATTAGCGATATCTCGTAAAATTTACAAGATAGAGCAAAATAAAATTTCCAAAAGTACTTCAAAGAATAATAAATGAAAGCTTGGCTCTATATACACAGAAAATAATATGGAGGAAACTAATTTGAGTAAACACTTGTTTAAATTTAAAAACAAAAATTGAGTAATTTTTTAATTGACGCAATTAAAAATTTACTCAAAAATTTTAAAAACAATTTAAGTAAATAATTTAATAAAAATTTAATAGTTTTTTTATTTTTTTTTTAAACTCTCATAGTTTTTTGAATTCTCGTTTAGTTTATAGTTTTTTGTGTATGTATATGAAAGTTTGTAATCGTCTTTATAAAATTTTCCTATGTTTTTGAGACATAAATATGTTTGGTAAAGTTTGAAAAAACAAGTTTTTTGTTTTTTTTTTGTAAAAAAAATTAAAACTTTTTTAAACTTAAAAAAAAAAAATAAATAGATAAATTTTGAGTAAATGTTTAATTGTGTCCACCCGAGTAAAAAAATTGATATGACACAATATATAATTTAATATGGGTTCGTGTCTATTTTGATATAATCTTATACGAAAAATGGTTTCATAAGATTTGATCGAATAATATCTAATAATATCAGTTTATATAACTTTATATCGACTTTGATACGAGTTTTGGTCTAATCCAATGATATAAAATTATATACAATTATATTAAAATTTATACAATTTTATAAATCGGATGTTTTTTTTAGTTTTTAATAAAAAGTTGAAAAATTAAAATAATAAAAATAAGTTGTTCTTTGAAAAAAACTTGGAAAAATTTAAAAAAATGGAGTCATGTTAAATTTTATATAAAACACTTAGAAAATATTTTCAAAAAAATTTGTCCTTGGAAAAAACTTAGAAAAATTTGAAAAAAATTGAGTTATATAAAATTTTATATAAAACACTTAGAAAATATTTGCGATAAAAAAATGTTCCTTGAAAAAAACTTAGAAAAAATTTAAAAGATGGAGTCATATAAAATTTTATATAAAACACTTAGAAAATATTCGTGATAAAAAAGTGGTGCTTGGAAAAATCTTAGAAAAATAAAAAAATATGAAGTCTTACGAAATTTTATATAAAACACTTTGAAAATATTTGCGATAAAAATATGTTCTTGGAAAACACTTAAAAAAATTAAAAAATAATGGAGGCATATAAAATTTTATATAAAACACTTAGAAATTTGAAATGATGCATGGGACCAGATGTTAAAACATATAGTTATGTATGGCGATATCTTAAAAAAATCCCACATCAAAATTTATTATATAAATTTATCTTGCAATACATAGTGTCACACATGATCATATATCAAATAATATGACTATATAAAAGTATATAAGATCATATTAAATTATTTTTACTCGGGCATTAAAAATTTACTCAAATTTTTTTTTCAAATATTTAATAAATTTTTATTAAAAATTTACTCAATACTATTAAATCGTTTACTGGTGCAAAATTGAGTAATTTTTTACTCAATAGTATTAAAAATTTACTCAAATATTTTTTTTATTTTTTTTAGGTGTACGACAGCGCATTACATTATATCTCAGGACAGCGCATTACAGAGAAAGTTCGTTTATCAGTCAAACTAGCCGTTTGTGGAATAATCTTCCCCCAGAGGTCTTCCCCCAGAGGCCTTCCCAGTCTCTTTCAATGTATATAAATTCAATTCAAATATCCACAAACACTACTCCTTCTTTCCTCCTTCTCATAACCTATTTTCCCGATGTCAACACAATGCACTGCATTAATAAGGCAATCCCCTGAGTGTTGGTTCAATGTAAAAAAACTCTACACTCACTGAGCATTAGAAGAATATTTGTATCATCTCTTAGTTTGACACAACTGTCAAACAACCAACAAAAATTATTAAAACAGATGCTTATAAAAAACTCTATGTGTAATATTATATGCTAGTTGTTTTTGCAAGTCTCATAAAATTTTGACATCCAAATATTTTTTTGTTAATGCCTAATTAAAAACCGTTAAATAAAAACATTTTATGTTTTAAGTACCTGGCTGATATTGTATTTGAAAATTGTCTATGTGTAAGTTTATGTTTGTCTTTTTCGTTATTTTTTCTAAGTATATTTTTTGTACGTACACTCAATCTCAAACATCATTCTTCTCATCATCTATGATTTCGAACATGCTAAAAAGGCATAGTTTAAGGTTGTTAGTTTTGTTGTTTTAAAATTTAGTAGTGCATGAAAACTTGTGCCACAATTGTAACGACAAGCGAAAATTATCAGATTCTAAGATATTTATCCAAAAGATATATTCGGCGAAATTTTAATATTTTAAAAAATTTCTCAAGTTTTCAATAAGTTTTTATTAACTTACTTAATTAAAAAAAAATTGTTTAAAAAATTTAATTCCTTTAAAAACAAATTTGAGGGTCAAGGAGTTGAATGCTATCAAATTCAGAGAAATTTTTTTATAAAAAAATTCTTTAAACTATCTCCAGAAGAAGTCTCTGTGATTTTTACACTCAAAAGAAAATTCTGTCAAGAATATCTGTAAAACGCCTTAAATTAAGATGTTTCACTAATATTTTTCTGCTGAAACTAATTTTTTAACTTAATATTGTGTCATTTTATTTCACAGAGGATCAGTTGGTATACAAATCTTCTGTTAATATATGTTGTCCATAATTGTATTATTCACACAAAACAAATTTGCTAATTAGCAACAGAAGTTCAGTTGATGTAACAAAAATTCTGTGAATTCACTTATATATAATTCCTCTCAATTAAATCTCGGTAATCACAACTGAATATGGTTAATTTTACTGGTTTTTAATTGAAGCAACCAAAAAAATCAGTTGTCATAGCCGAATATAGTTGTAGCACCCGATTTTTGAGTTGATACAACTGAAATTTATTTTTCCGTGAGTTGGTTTTCTTAAGATTTTCAATTTTTTTTTTCGATTGAAAATATTTCCTATTCTAAAACCTTTTCATATTCTGTCAAGTTATTTTTTTAAGGCCTAACACAATTTATATCTTTCGCCTGCCGTTTTAATTATGTTCACAATCGTAACCTTTAGGTTTTTTTTTATTTTAATTTTGTTTTCTGTTATTTTTTTTTTTTTTGTTGTTCTCCTTCTCCATTAAGTGCAAAGTAAACTTTTGTATTTATTTTTTGTAAAAATTAAAAGCTGTTTAAAATTAAAACGTTGCAATTTACTGCGGAAACTTTTCATTGATGATTTTGCACTATTTTTTTTTTTTAGTTTTTAGAGTTTAATGCAGCTAAGGGGTATTATCTTGTACACTCAAAAAAATGTTTAGTAAAATAATATTTTTTTTTTTTTTGGGAAACTGGGGTTTTCTAAAATCATTTAGTTTTAAGAAATTAAAATTTTCAAATTTTTTTTTTGGCTGCTTCCAAAATTAAGTTTACAGATCTTTAAGAGTGGATTTGCTGTGTTTTACTAATTTGTTGCCAAGTCGAAAGAAATTGAACAGTTGTCAAATTTGTTTAACTAAAATCATATAAAAATTTCGTAATTATTTGTTACAACTACAGATGTTTCGCTAAAATATTTTAGTTAAGTATAGTATAATTATTATTTTTGCCTTTGTTTGTTTTTATTCCAAATAATTAAATTTTTTTGAGTGTACGTATAGAAAAGTTTTGTTTGTATTGAAAATTTTTGTCTATACATAGTACTCAAAAAGCCTGTAAACAATGTGAAGCAAGAGAATATTTTGATGATAGGATATTTAGTTTTTGTCTAAAAGAAATTGCTTCCCAAACGTCATTTCGTGACCCCACGGTTGGGACAGTAAGGGAAGTGCTTCGAAAAAATTAACTAAAAACATTTTGAGAATTACTATGATCTAATTCTATAACAATTTTTTATACCCTTTAAAATATCAAAAATAGAACATGACATAAAAACAATTGAGAAGTCCTGGCTTACAGAATTGAGTTTTTTTGCATTGTTTAGAAATGCATTTAAAGGTTATATTTTTCTAAACAATTAAAATTTTATTTTGGGTTTTTTATTGTTAATTCTATTTAATCGAGTAATTTTACTACTAATTTTACTACTACTGGTACTAGTTGCACTAAAGGAAAAATCGTAGTTAAATCAAAAATTGTTATACTCATTATTAAAATTTTCACAATAAAAAATAGTAATATTTAACAGTAATGATATTTATAATATTCAACAAATTTGTATTAAGAAAAACCTTAAAAATTGTAGTAGTTATGTAATGGATTACCATGTAATGCATAGGTTAAAAAAATTCATATACAGTGGGCGACAATACTTTGGAAACTTTTTTATAGTAGATGTAATTTAATAAAAACAAAGTTAACTATACTAAACGTTATTATTATCAAATGAGTATTATTTTGAAAAATGTTATGTATGTAATTTATAAAGCTTTAATTTTAGTTTATTGGCGTCCAGATTGAGTAAATAATAAATGTGCTACGAGGGTCGATCTGGAAAATGAAATTAGAACATTTTTTAAAAATATTTCCAAATCGATTTTTTCGAAGTTCAAACATTTAAAAAAATATCCAATAGATTTTATTCAACCCAAAACAAACAGCGAAATTTTTTAAGTAAAGTATAAAAAATCCAAATTTTTTGACCTCCAATTCTTTTGACCACCAGTTTTTTGTAAACAAAGAAAATATGTTATTGTTTATTAATTTTGGTACACCTAAATGTATAGAAATGAAATATTAAAATAATTAAAATTTTTCTTTGTTTACAAAAAATTGGTGGTCAAAAGAATTGAAGGTCAAAAAATGTGGATTTTTTCAACTGTGCTTAAAAAATTACACACTCTGTTTGGGTTGTTGGAAAAATTTTTTGATCACTGAATAAAATCTACTGGACATTTTTTTAAATTACTAATGTTTGAACTTGGAAAAAATCGACTTGGAAATATTTTTAAAAAAATGTCTATAAATAATTTCATTTTCCAGAACGACCCTCGTAGCACCTTTATTATTTACTCAGTGTAGACGCTATTAAGCTTAAATTAAAACTTAATAAATTACTTACACAATATTTTTAAAATAATACTCATTTGATAATAATAACGTTTAGTATTGCTAACTTTGTATTTAACAAATTGCATCTACTATAAAAAAGTTTCCAATGTATTGTCGCCCACTGTATATGCATTATATTTGTTCCCTACCGCTTATATTATGCATTATTTTTTGTATCTTTCATGCATTACGTAAGACATTACTTTGAGTCTCATCCCGAACAAAAATCATCACTGCTGCATTAGACTGGCATTTTTTTGTCATCTTTCGATTTTCCCAAGTGTCTGGACAAGTTTTTATTGTCCTAGGTCTAAAACTTATGTGGTACAAATTTGAGGTCAATCGGATTAAAGTAACCCGTGGCGCCCGGCGGTCAAAGTTTTGGATTTTTGAAAAATTTTTAAAAATAAAATTAAAAAAATTGTATCTTTCGACACATCATATTTGTTAATTTCGATGCGCTGAGCACGAAAATCAAAAAAATCGCTCAATCGGTTTTCGAGATATCGCCATTTCAAATTTGTAAAAAATGTCGGTTTTTTCCTACGTTCAAGAATTTTTAAAAAAAAAGTCTCAAAATTTCATTCCGCCGACCTTTTTGTAGAGCTTGAGACAGTCTTTCATTTAAAACTAATTTGAGCCAAATCCAATCATTTTTAGCCGTGGCGCCCATCGATCAAGGTTTTGGCTTTTTAGAAACTTTTTACCAAAAACCCTAAACTCAAATTAAGCTTAAATGAAAGATTGTATAAAGTTTTATAAAATGGTAAAAATAAAGAATTTTTAGAGTTTTTTTTTTTTTTTTAAATTCTTAAACGTAGGAAAAAACCCCCTATTTTGCAATTTTTTGACAAATTTTAAATGGCGATATCTCGAAAACCGTTCGACTGATTTTATAAATTTTTTGATTCTTTGCTAAAATTAATATAAAATATTATTTTTTTTTTTTTTCATTTTCAAAAATCCAAAATTTTGGTGGAAATTTTCCAAAAGTCCAAAACTTTGATCGAAGGGCGCCACGTTTTAAAATTATCGAATTTGGCTCAAATTAGTTTTAAATGAAAGATTGTCTCAAGCTCTACAAAAGGGTCGGCGGAATGAAATTTGAGACTTTTTTTAAAAAATTTCTTGAACGTAGGAAAAAACTGTTCGACCGATTTTAATTTTTTTTTATATTCGTGCTCAGCACATCAAAATTAACAAATATGATGTGTCGAAAGATATATTTATTTTTTATTTATTTTTTTTTTTTATTTTTTTAAAAATCCAAAACTTTGACCGCCGGGCGCCACGGGTTAATTTAATCCGATTGGCATCAAATTGGTACCACATGAGGTTTAGGCCTAGTAGAATAAAAAAATGTCCAGACTTTGAAAATCGGAGGAGAAAAAATTTTGTTATACAGAAAAATGCCAGTCTAATGTATCATTAAAAGCAACATCTCAGCTTAAATACTTTAAAATCAAAACTAAAAATTTTTTTTTTTAAAAAAAAATTTCGTGTAGGACCCCGACGCACATTGGGTTGAAATGGATCAAAATTGGCGCTTTATTCGAAACTGAATTTTTTTTTTTACAAAAATTATTAATTTAGGGTTAAAGTATATAAAATTACACTAAAAAATCTGTCACCACTATTATTCTGAGTTGTTTACTTTTCTTGCAATCCGCCGTCAAAATCAAATAAATTTTTGTGTTTTTGAATTAGGTGCTAAAAATTGAAAATCAACTAATTTCTAGAATTTTTTTTTGGTATTTATTCATTCAAAGGTAATTTTTTTATTATGGAACCATCAACCTCAGCATTTTCAAATACATTTTTGTTATAGGTTGTTATTGCTTATACATTGTGATAATAAAGCATATAGTATAAGCTTTAATTTAAAAGAAAAAAAACGTCCGCGTTTAATGCCGTTATTTTTTATTTAAGATTTTATGAAAAAAATATGGTGGTTTCAATAACACTTCATCACAAAAAAACAAAAAAGTTTCTGACCCAGAAACTAGACCCACTTATCCTTATGTATTTTGACCTTCTGAAATCGATTCTGCCATCAGAGTTGAATTCTATAGTTGGGGTTTCCTGTGATTTACAAGGAAAGTCCGCAAAGTGAACCCACCTAATTTCCTTGTGATTTTGACAAAGTTACAAAATTTTTTAATTTTATTTCTGTATGAAAGGTTCAAGTCTGATTTATTACGTAGAAAATAAGAGTATTTTAAATAAAATCCATAAAAAATTGAAGAAGTTACATGCATTTGAACAAAAACGCTTTATTTCAGTATTATACAAAAACAGTTGTATTTATGTTGTGAATTAATGCATTTTTGTTCAAATGCAAGTAACTTCTGCAATTTTTGATGGATTTTATAAAAAAAAACTCTTATTTTCTTCGTAATAAATCAGACTTGAACATTACATAACGAAATAAAATTTTAAAAAATGTTAACTTATTGTTAGTCAAATTTACAAGGAAATCAGGTCGGTTCACTTTTGTGGACTTTTCTTGTAAATTAGAGAAAAACCCAACGGTAGAATTTAATTCTAATTGCGGAATTGTATTTAAAAGGTAAAAATACATAAATATTAGTGGGTCTAGACGTTTTTTTGTGGGGATTGTAATCTATATATAAACAAGTAAGAGTTTAAAATTCGGCTGTGTCAAATCTTTGATACCCTCCAACAAGCAAAAAAATAAAAATGACAGGGACGGTTTTTGTGGGGAGTGGGAAGGGGGCGGGGCGGGGTAATCATGTGTATCTGGGTGGTGTAATATAATATCTGACAAAAAACATGCATGATGTTTACTTTATTTATTATGAATAACGCAGCTGATATAATTTTTATACCCTCCACTCTAGTGATAGAGGGTATATATAAGTTTGTCATTCCGTTTGTAACACCTCGAAATATTGGTCTAGGACCCCATAAAGTATATATATTTATGATCCTCGATCGATTTTAAGTCGATCTAGCGATGTCCGTCCGTCCGTCCGTCCGTCCGTCCGTCCGTCCGTCCGTCCGTCCGTCTGTCTGTCTGTCTGTCCGTCCGTAGAAAACACGCTAACTTTTGAAAGACTTTACAGAGGCTACTGAAGTTTGGCATATATGTTTGTCATTTACCTGGTCAGGTTGGTATTGCAATCCAGCCAAATCGGTCCAGTGGTTCAAAAGTTATGAGCAAAAGAGTAAATTTCGGCATGGGTTTTTCGCAAATTTACGAGATAAAAAACACGATAACTTTCGAAAGACAATAATGAGACCACTGAAGCTTGGCATTTATCTTTGCCATTCCCCGGGTCTATTCAGTGGTAAATTTCAGCTCAATCGGTCCAGTGGTTCAAAAGTTATAAGCAAAACCCTGAATTTCAGATTAGTTTCATTTAAAATGCCACGTGTTTTAACTAGTTTTAAAAGCATTGGTGGTAACTAAACAATGCTTTTCAAACTTGTTTAATTTTAAAGCAATGCTTTTTGAACTTGTTTAGTTTTAAAAGCATTGGTAACTTAAAAATTACACTCGAAAAAAATGTTACACTCAAAAAAAAATTTTACACTCAAAACAAATTTTACACTAAAAAAAAAATTGACACAAAAAAAAATTTAGTTTTTTTTTTTACAAAAATGACAATATTTTGTGTACATACGTACGTGCATTCACTCATAAATTTTTTAACAGTAAAAAAACATTACACTCGAAAAAAATTTTACACTAAAAAAAAAATTAGCAAATTTTTTTTTTTTTTTTTTTAAATAACAAAAAAAAGGATTTTTTACTCAAAATAAAATATTTCTAATCCAAATTGTTAATTTTTTCACGTTAAAAAATGTACTACCCTTTAAAAAAATGCATTGTGGAGGGTATTCATAGATTCGGCAAAGTCGAATTTAACTTTTCTACTTGTTTTTTTTTCAATTACCAAGGCTTAAGTTAAAAAGGTAAATTTAAACATTCAAGAATTTTTATGAAAAAATTAGGTTTCTTAATAAATTTAGTATTTATACTAGAGCATATAATTTTTGTTTTAACGTTTATAAGTAATAGCACTTTACGTATACTTTAATTTGCTATCTGTTTCAAAATATTGTGTTTTTTAATTTCAAAAAATTGTGAATTTAGGCTTTTTCCGAAATAAAGCATAACCACGCGCCTAATATGTTAATTTTTTTCAAAAATGGTGGTATTTTACTTATTAATGATTAGACGCCAATAAAAAAAATTAATAGTTCCAAATTACAACTTTCCTGACTTTTTTATGGAAAATTTAAAAAAATTAAAAATTTGGTGAAACACAAAAATCCGACTTTAAACAAATTTTATGCAAGTATTAACACATATTTATTTTTTATTGTTTTAAATTTTTATTATTGCATTAAAAATACTTTAATTTGCAACTGAGTTCATTAAACTATCGCTTTTGGTTTAAAAGTTACAGCTTAAATTGTGAATCAAGTTCAATTTTCAAGAAACACTAAAAAAATTCTGACAGGTTAAAAAAAAATAAAAAAACACATGTTTTCTCTTTAAAAGGGTGCTTTCTATTGTATTATTCAGCATTCATCAATCAAAAAATATTACATGTTAAATTACTGCTTCCCTGAATAAAGCGCCACTTTGCCTCTCATTCAACCCAATGTTCGACGGCCAAATTTTTTTTGGAAGTCAATTTTAAAGCGGAAGGTTTTATCACAACAAAATGAAATTTTTAGTCGTTAATAAGGCAATCAAGTAAAATAACAATTAAAAAAAATTTAAAAAATCATGCCTTTGGGGGGTTAAAGTTTTGCCCCAAAAAAATTTTTCCCATACAAACCATAGAGAAAGGATAGTGAGATTATTTGATAGACTCCAAAATCAATCTGTCATTTTGGTAAATTCAGTGTATTTTCGTATACGAATTTACATGTACTTGCCTCTTACACTACATAATATGTAGTACATATTGTCTCTCAATAAAAATAAAATGATATCCAACCAACCTGATACCCACTGATACAAACCAACAATTTTTTTTTTGGGCAAAACTTTAATCTTAGATTGATTCTTGCAAAATAACAAAAAAACTTTTTCATCCTATATTTTATTTTCATTTTGGTGTGTTGAATACCAAAATCAAAGATTTGTGAACTCAGTAGAGCAGTTTTTAAGATATCGCCATTTGATATATGTCAAAAAATTCCAAAAATTGCGATTTCTACTGCGTTCATGAAATTTTTTTTAAAATAAATCTCAAACATTTTTTCAAATGACTTTTTATAAATCTTGAGAAAAGCTTTCATTTAAACATGATTTGAGCTCAATCAAAACATTTTAACCCATGGCGCCTTCAGATCAAAATTAAAAGATTTAGCTGAAAATTTTCTAAAAAACTAAAACTTTGATCTAAGGGTGCCAAGGTTTAATGTGATAGGATTTGGCTTAAATTAATTCAATGAAAGTTTGTCTCCAGCTCTATGAAGGGGTGAAGAAAAAACATTTGGGTTTTTTTTTCAAAAAATAGTGTTTGCAAAATTGTTAATATTTCCCTGTTTTCAATAAATGCTCCATATGTATGTATTTTTTTGTTGTTTTTATTTATACTGTACATTTGAACCCAAACAGTTTATAACGTAAATAAAAATGTTTTAATTTTTTTTTTGTTTTACTTTTTGTATTTTTTTTTTTTTTTTGTATTTTTACAAAAAACTTTTCTACAAATAATATTGCATAGTGCTAAAGGAAATAATGGAAAATGAATTCTTTAATAATTAAAAGCATCTTGCATCTCATGCATAAATAATGATTATAAATTGAACATTTGAAAAAGAAACCAAAAGTGTAATTAAAATTGTTTCTTTCTTATACATATTCTGGAAAAAAAGTACATACTTACATACTCTTTTAAACTTATACATATGCAAAAATTTATAAACATCTATGACTTTAGTTACAAAATAAGTTTGTAATAATTTTTTTCGTTGTAAGTTCTTGTTAAAAACGAAATATTTTCAATTGAAATCATAGTGATAATAAGAAACTAATATATTTTTAAAATAGAGGGATAGGTGTATAAGTGTAAAGACAGAGGAAACATTTCAAGACGGACAAAGGAGTTGGGATTAATCGGATTTAGTTATATCAGGTGCTGCTAAACCTTGTTATTATATTTGTATAGTTTTCTGTACTCAATGAGAATTACAGTTCTTATGTTGGTTGGTGGGTAAAGTCATTTATTAACTGGGTACCTTGCTGGTAAAGCTAATTCGGGTACGCTGAATTCAATGGTGCTAGCCATTTTTCGAAGTTAGCTCTCGTATTCGCGATACACACGATTTAAAATTGTAAAGCTAAAGTATGACAAAAATTAAATTTTATGCTTTTAAAATAGTTTTTAAATATAAATTTAGAAAACGCATTGTTTTTTTCACAAAAAAAAAATTTTCCGCAAAAAAAAAAATCGCAAAAAGAAAACTTTTGTCGAAAAACTTGGTGTCTGTAATGTATCGTATCCTTCACATTTTGATAGAATTGTCTCTTTTCTCTCTTGTATATACGAGCTTACCATCCCGGCACTTCGTTACCGGTTGTATTGAATACCGGATAATAGAAGGATCAGGATTAGTCAATCGATTTTAATAAAATTCACCTACGTAGTCTTTGTTTTATTTACTTGTGCACGTTTAATCCTTTCATAAAACAATATTTCAATGAATAATTTAAACAATAAAATTTTAATAATTTTCGAGCCCTTATATCAGGATTTTGGAATTTGAGCGAATAAATATTTCAGTGAATAAAGAAAATTGAATAGAAATGAGTCTGATTGTGAGTGAAAAAACAAATAGAGAGAAAAAATATGGAGTACATAAAGTCAAATACGAAAAATTTGAGTAAAAAGTATCATTCCATATTGTAACCTGCTCTATTCCATTTCGTTCCCGTTCTAAAATTGTTAAATATGTCCTTCTCTTGAGTGTTATTTCTGGGATTTTTTTTTTGGGGCTAGGTGATCCTTTATTTAAAATATCAAGTTTCTGACCCATTATTTCGAGAAATATAAGAATAACCAATTTTAACACTTTTTCATTATTATAGGAACAAAAAAAGTACCAAAAGTACACTTTTTACCCCCGTTAGAAACGGAATTTCCAAAAAGATCCTCTTAGAGAATGTTTTTTTCTGGACCAAAGGATCCTCTTCTCCATATTTAAATTTTCTAGGATCATTATTTTAGCAAATATTAAAATTACAAAAAGGATTTTACAATCTTAATTTTAAGTTTCTAGAACCATTTCGTCAAAAAATATTAAATGTACCGACTTTTTATAAAATATACTTTTTATAATTGGCACTTTTTATAACAGGTACTTTTCATAAAAGGTACTTTTTATAAAAGGTACTTTTTATAAAAGGTACTTTTTATAAAAGGTACTTTTTATAAAAGGTACTTTTTATAAAAGGTACTTTTTATAAAACATGCTTTTTATAAAAGGTACTTTTTATAAAAGGTACTATTTATAAAAGGTACTTTTTATAAAATGTACTTTTTATAAAAGGAACTTTTAATAAAAGGTACTTTTTATAAAAGCTACTTTTTATAAAAGGAATTTTCAGAAAGTATTTGTTCCAGAATGTTTTATTTTACTAAAGGATCCTTCATTCCAAATTTCTAGTTTGAATGACCATTATTTCAGAAAATAAAAAAAGTACCAAAAGTACACTTTTTTACCCGTTTTACCCCCGTAGAATCGACATTGGCAAAAACCCAGCCTTAATGAGTCTTTTTCCGGGAGGTGAACTTACATTGCAAATTTCAAGTTTCTAGTACATATCATTATTTAAGGAAATATAAAATGTACCAAAAGTACAGATTTTTACCCTTTATACCCCCTTAGAATCATCATTGGCAAAAATCCAGCCTAAGGGGATCTATATTCCGGGAGGTGAACATGCAGTCCAAATTTCAAGTCTTTGTGACAATTTTTTAAGGAAATATAAAAGGTACCAAAAGTACAGAGTACCTTTTTACCCCCTTAGAATCAACATTGGTAAAACTCTTGCCTTACTGGATCTATATTCCAGGATGTGAACATACAGTCCAAATTTTAAGTCTCTATGAGCATTATTTAAGAAGATATAAAAAGTACCAAAAGTACGGTTTTTTACCCTTTTTACCCCCTTGGAATCAACACTGGCAAAAATCCTGCCTTAGTGGATATATATTTCAGGAGGTGAACACACAGTCCAAATTTCAAGACTCTATGACCATTATTTCAGGAGATATAAAGAGTACCAATAGTACAGTTTTTTACCCTTTTTACCCCCTTAGAATCAACATTGACAAAAATCCAGCCTTATTGGACCTATAATCCGGGAGATGGACCTACAGTCCAAATTTCGAGTCTCTAGCTTCAGCAGTTTGGGCTGGGCGATGATGAATCAGTCAATAAGTCAGTCAGTCACATTACTCTTTTATATACAATGTAGATATAGATTTTAAGTTTCATGCAAATCGGTTCATAAGGGTTGACATACTTCCCTCGTCAAACTAGACTTCTTAATAACCAATTTCAGAATCAATGTGTCTCATAACCAACTCTAAAAAAATTTCCTAAATTTATTCAAATTTCTTTAAATCAAGCTTCCACTGTTGTAGTATGCAATACACTTTAGCCTGCACTCATGTATGTTAAATATTTCCAGAAAAAGGATATTGTTTGTTAAAACTTATTTTTTTTTCATAGTTCTATTTTATTTGCACATCACTCATATTTTAAACGTTGTGTTTTTTTCTCTTGCATTCAAAAATAACAATTTTGTAGTCAAAATAATTTATATAGAAATATTCTTCCTTCTTCAGCTTATGAGTGACTTCTAAAAACCTTCATTTGGAAATTTTCCATAACCATGAACTTTCTAACAAAAACCAAACTTTACTTAAACTTATAAGGTTTGTGTATGTGTATGAAAATGGTTTTCGTATTTGTTCACTTTTCAAGTTTCAAAACATAGTAGTTGTAAAGATTGAGAGGCAAATAAAAGGGAGAAGAAGAAAGAATCATCACTTTTTGGTTTGTAATAAATAAATAATGAAACTGAAAGTTTTCTCGTGGTCATATATTATATTTTGTAGTATTAAAATGTACAATTTAACGGTTCACACTGGTAAATCTGAGACTATTTGGGAATCCGGGATTTTTTGCGCAGGAGGGTTTTTTCACCTTCCAAATACAGAATTTGTCATTCCGTGTACAAAGCATGGGAATATCGGTAAAGGATCTCATTAACATGCGCGGGTGCAGGGTGGGAAAAAGGGGGAAATTGAAAAAAGAAAAGGAAAAGAAGAAAGAAAAGAAGAGACAGAAAGAAAGAGAAATAGGAAAAAGAGTCCAATCGAATTAAATTAAAGACTTTGATCATCTGGCGATAAAAGTAGTGGATTTTTGCAAATTCATTAATTTTGATGCTCTGAATACGAATATGACAAAAATAAAATCGGTCAACGGTTTTCGGGACACCGCTATTCGAAATTTGCAAAAAATTACGGGTCTTTTCTCAAAATTTCTTTCTCTTGACTCTTTTACAGAGCTTGAAACAAACTTTCATTTAAAATTATTTGAGCCAAATCCAATCAATTTAACCCATGAAGACTGTCGGCTCCCGTTTTAAGGTGTAATTTTTGTCCTTTTTAAAAGAAGTACATGAAAGTCTATACAAAAATGCAGTTAGAGAGTTAAAATGTTCTACAAATATTTTGTGCGTCAAAATTTTACTTCTAACCTTTGACTACTCCTAATAAAATTTTATGTGGAAAATATTTGTAGAAAATTTTAACCCTTTAATGGACGTTTTATTAGACTTCTGTGTTAAGATTTTAAAAAATAATTAAAACGACCCCTTAAAATGGCAGTTGCAGGGTTAATATATTCTAAGAAAACGACCGCCATACAATTTCACTTAAGACTTCAAACCATATTTTGAAGCTCAGATGTGATTTTATTCTAAATTTTTTTGGACATTTTCCAAACGCCTTTGATTAAAAATAAAAAACTTAAGTGGGTCATAAAAAAGATATCCGAACTGACTTGCAAAACCCTTTGGTTATTTTGTCATTGGCGTTGAATTGAAATTATGTTCTCTAAAACTTTCAAGTCCTGTTAAAACGAAACAGGATCACGAAACAAAAAACTGTAAATGCAATTTTACTCTCTAGTTTCAAACGTATATTATCCAGTTCGTGTTTAACAATTTTTTCATTTTTGTCGGATGGTGTTATGTGTTACATGTCCTTCCATCTGTCTATGCGTTTGCAGTTAACACGATGCAGTCCAAAAGACATATCCGTATCAAAAAAAAATGATACGGATATGTCTTGTCTTCCTAAGTTCGTAAATGGGCAAAATCGGTTTGGGCGAAAAATTCTCCCTTGAAGAACTAAACCAATCTCTAAAAAAACATTTTTTATATTTTTTTGGTAAGAAAATAATACAATTTTGTGCTACACTCAAAATTGCACTTGAAAATTACAAGAAAAGTTTGTAACTTTTTCTTGCTACCTCTTATTTGACAAGAATTTCTTGTTTTTTTACGAGCTTTTTATCCATTATTTTTTATTTTACAATTTTTTACCAATAAAATTGTAAATTTACAATTTTTTTGACGCGATAAAACTTACAAAGAGGTTTCATGACTTTACTAGATTTTTTGCTACCTCCTATTTTACGAGAATTCCTAGTAAAAATTGCGAGATTTTTTAGTAATTTTACAAGATTTTTACCAATAAACTTGTAAATTTACAACTTTTTTTGCCAAATAAAACTTACAAGAAATTATAGTGAATTTACTAGAATTTTTTGGAAAAAAAACTGGGAAATTTATAAAAACTGTAAAGTTACAAAAAAAAATTTAAATTTCGATCGAAAATTATTTGTTAAAAAACTAGGAAAACTGTCAAATATTGGTTAAATGGGATTACGAGACATTTTCTAGAAATTTGACAAGTTATTTTTTTTTTGAGTGTAGTGAATTTACTAGAATTTTTTGTAAAAAACTGGAAAATTTATAAAATTGCAAGAAAAAACTGTAAAATTACAAAAAAAAAAAAGTAAATTTGATAGAAAATTATTTGTTAAAAATTATTGTTTCTGTAAAGACAAGAAAAACTGTCAAGTATTGGTAAAATGGGATTACGAGACTTTTTCTAGTAATTTTACAAGGTTTTTTTTTTTTTTTAAGTGTAGAAGATGTTTTAAATTCTTGGACCAGGGGATTAAAAAATTTTGTTTTTTTGTCCCGCCCTCATTTGTGGGCGTGGATATCTTTAACATAATGACAAAATTGTATTTTTTTTTTGCAAAAAACATAATAAATAAAAAAGTATAATAATTCGCATAATTCGTGGAGGGAAGGAAACCCAAGCCTCCCCCAACGAACCGCCAAAGTAACTTACCTGCATTTTTGTATATTTTTAACATGTTGGAGAATAAAAAAGATTTATATATAACATTCTCACTTGTTTTAGTAGTTTTTTTTGGTTTAGGTTCCAAAATTTAAATTGTTTCAGGATATTAAAAAAGTACCAAAGTACTATATTTTACCCTTTTAAAAACAAAATTTCAAAAAAAAAAAATGCTTTCTTAAAAATGTACATTCAAAAAACCTTGTCAAATTGCTAGAAAAAGTCCCGTTATCGCATTTAAACAATATGTGACATGTTTCTTGTTTTTTAACAAAAAATTTTCGATTAAAATTTAAATTTTTGTTTGTAATTTTACAATTTTTTTTAGAAAATGTTTAAATTTTCAAGGTAATTTTACAAAAAAAAAAAACTATTTAAGTCATGAAAATTCCTAGTAAGTATTATCGCACCAAAAATGTTGTAAATTTACAAATTTATTGGTAAAATACTTGTAAAATTACAAAAAAGCTCGTAATACATATTAAAAATTACACCGTCCGACAAAAATTAAAAAGAGTCGTTGAACACGAACTGGATAATATACGTTTGAAACTAGAGACTAAATGCAGTAAAACTGCATTTACAGTTTTTCTTTTGGTGATCCTGTTTCCTTTTAAAATGACTTCGAAGTTTTAGAGGATTAAATTTTATAAAATATTTTTTTAATATTTGTACTTATCCTAAGATGCCATATTTTACAAAATGTATCCTTTAAAACTTTGAAGTCCTTTTAAAATGAAACAGGATCACAAGATGAAAAACTGTAATTGCAGTTTTACTCCATTTGACCTCTACTTTCAGACGTATGTCATCCGGTTCATGTTTAATATAGGCTGTCGGACGGTGTAATCGTAAAATAAGAGGTAGAACAAAATCTATTAAGGTCACGTAATTGTAATTTTTATCGCGTCAAAAAGTTGTAAATTTAAATTTAAAATTTTATTGGTAAAAAACTTGTAATTTTTTTGTGATGTTAAAAATTTTTTACCAATAAAGTTTTAATTTTTGATAGGAACTTTCGTAAAATAGGAGGTACCCCAAAATTATTTTACGAGGCTTTTTTGGGTTTTACAAAACTATTTTTTTGAGTGTAGTATCATTTGTCCTATTAAATGGGAATTTAAAAAAAAAAAAAAATTAAGAATTTAATTTTACACTCAAAATAATACATTAGTAGATTTACTATTTTTTTTTTGCTAACGCTAGTTGGGATTAGCATGTTAGCAAAAATATGTAAACTTCATTTAGCGCATTAGCAATTTTAAACAAAATTTGAACTTATTATTTTTGCTAAATTTAAAATTGAGTTAACAAAATTTTTACAAGCTTTTTTGAATATTAGCAAAAATAAATTGTAATTTTTTTTTATTTTTAGAAAACTTAAAATGGCGATAGAGATAGATAGATAGATAGATAGAGCAAAATGAAGGCCATTTTCGGTTCTCGGTGTTTCCATAGTATCGCCGGTCCTCTTCACATGTGTGGACCCTAATGGGTCCTAACTTTGGATCCAAAAAAGTTAGCATTCCCGAAAATTTTAAAATGCTCATATCTCGGTAAATATTGCCGACACAACAAAAAAGTCCAAAAGCATTTTTGTAGCTCTCAACATGTAGAACAAGAGCAAAATGAAGGCCATTTTCGGTTCTCGGGCTTTCCATAGTATCGCCGGTCCTCTTCACATGTGTGGACCCTAATGGGTCCTAACTTTGGATCCAAAAAAGTTAGCATTCCCGAAAATTTTAAAATGCTCATATCTCGGTAAATATTGCCGACACAACAAAAAGTCCAAAAGAATTTTTGTAGCACTGAACACGTAGAACAAGACCGCAAAATAACCAAAAGCTCTCCGAGTAATATTTTTGAAGTTATCGAGTTTTGTAATTTTCAAAACCCAAGTGGTCCCCTAAAATCACATATCTCAAAAACTATGCAAGGTACACTCAAAAAAAAAAAACTGTAAAGTTAGCAAAAAAAGCTTGTAAACTTACAAGAAAATTTGCTGATTTTGAACCCACAATTTTTTTGGTAAAGTTAGCAAAAACGTTTTGCTAAAAATTAGTTAACTGAAATAATTTTTATTTCAACTTAGTTCATACACATTTGAGGACCCCATTGGGTTCTGACCCAATTGGTCCAGACCCAGATGGGCCTAGACCTAGTTGGGTTCCTTAAAAATCGTCATAGTTTTTGATCCAAAATTTGTGTCCGTTTCGCTCTACCTTGCTTAGTTTTTGAGATACGTGATTTTAGGGGATAACTGGGGTCTTGAGAATTAAAAAACTCGATAACTTCAAAAATATTACTCGGAGAGCTTTTGATTATTTTGCGGTCTTGTTCTACGTGTTGAGTGCTACAAAAATTCTTTTGGACTTTTTGTTGTGTCGGCAATATTTACCGAGATATGAGCATTTTAAAATTTTCGGGAATGCTAACTTTTTTGGATCCAGAGTTAGGTCCCATTAGGGTCCACACATGTGAAGATGGACCGCGAAAGTAGGGAGATTCTAAGAAACAAAAATGCCCTCCATTTTGCTCTATCTGGCTTAGTTTCCGAGATGGCTCCATTTTAAGTTTTCTGAAAATAAAAAAAAATTTACCAGTTATTTTTGCTCATGTTAGCAAAAAATCTTGTAAAAATGTTGTCAACTCAATTTCAAATTTAGCAAACGAAATTAGTTCAAAGTTTGTTTAAAATTGCTAATGTGCTAAATGAAGTTTACAAGAATTTTTTGCTAACTTGCTAATCTCAACTTAAATCTTACTAAAAGTTAGCTAACTAGCGTAAGTAAAAAAAAATTAGTAAATCTACTAACGTATTTTTTTGAGTGTAGAGCGAAACTGACACAAATTTTGTTTCAAAAACTATGACGATTTTTGAGGAACCCTACTAGGTCTAGGCCCATCGGGGTCTGGACTTAACGAGTCCGAAGCCACTGGGGTCCTCAAATGTGTATGAACTAAGTTGAAATAAAAAAAAATTTAGATAACTAATTTTTGGCAAACCATTTTGCTAACTTTACCAAAAAAATTGTGGGTTCAAAATCAGCAAATTTTCTTGTAGGTTCACAAGCTTTTTTTGCTAACATTACAGTTTTTTTTTTTTTTTTTTTTGTTGAGTGTAGGATATAGAAAAAGTCCAAAGGTACACTATTTTATCACTTTTTGTCCCCTTAGAATCAGAATTGCCAAATAATTTTTTTTAGAATACAAATTTAGTACATAGAAAAAGTACCGAAGTGTAATATTTCTCTTTTTTCCAGAATTTAAAAAAAAACTTTTTCAGAATGTTATTTCTGGATTTTAAAAAAGTACCGAAGTATTCTATTTTACACCCTCGTAATCTTTTGGATTCACATTTTCCGAGAAGAACTTTTTTTAAAATGTTTTTCTTTGCTGTAGGATCCAACTTTTCGAATTTCAAGTTTCTAGGACCATTATTTCAGGAAATATTAAAAGTACCAAAGTACAATTTTTGGCCCTTTTTGTCACCTTATTTCAAAAAGGCAAGTAATGCTGTGTGAATAAGCTTCCATTTAAGTTCAACAAAATACCAAAGTAGTTAAAGTAAGTAAATGTTGTTCATGTTGTGGCAGTTACATATCCTTCAGCGTTTGTCTTACTTTGGTAGAGGTTTTTGCCTGTTTTCTTTTTTTCTTTCTTTTTCGCTTTAAATAGAAATAATAAAAAAAAAAGTATCAAGAAGGATAGTTTTAAGATTATCATTCATACCATCGCATTACCTATTAAAATACCGTTTAAATATATCATAGTAGTTTCTTTTTGTTTTGTTGTTTTTATTTCTGTACTTAAGCACTTAACACTATGTTTTCATTAGCTAAAGTATCCAGGGATAAGTCATAGTCTGGTTGTCACTTGTAAAAATATATGTGTGTGTGTGGTGGTACTTCTGTAAGAGAGTATAAAGAAGTTAAATAAAGAAAGTTTCTATGTATGCAGCTGTGTGTATGTATGAGTGTGTTCATCGTTCTTGCTACTTAAAATGACAAAGGTGATTGTGTCAACCGCATTTAATAATGAAAGTTTATTAATGTTTTCGAATTGTACAAGATCGAGTACTAGTTGTTGCAAAAGCAAAATTAAAAGGAAGTTTTAACTTGAAAGTTGCTTGAGTGTATAATACATACAACATAAAAAAGCAACAAGAAAATTATGATACTCAAAACAGATTTTACTTTTAGTTATGCATAGCATGAAATTATTTCTTGTAAGTATTTATATCTTCTTTGGAAACCGAACCCCGGGGATGAGATTACAAAGTAGTTATAAAATCTTTAGCATATTTTAAGAAAATTTTGCAGACTTTTTACTTTTTACTATTATAGAGAACATTTTTCTGTGCCAAAGTT
Organism: Pegoplata infirma; assembly: GCA_963921195.1. Classification (NCBI taxonomy): domain Eukaryota; kingdom Metazoa; phylum Arthropoda; class Insecta; order Diptera; family Anthomyiidae; genus Pegoplata; species Pegoplata infirma. The sequence goes on along the minus strand of OY992536.1, from coordinate 120,284,867 downwards.
ATTGTGAGACAGTGGAAGTATTTAATAGTAATTTGTGTTTATAGTTGAAAATTACAACAGAGGCATTATTTTGTGTGATGCAACGAAGGACAGCAATCACCTTTGAGATGAGTTTTCTTCAGAAAAAATTTTCATAAATTTTTTTACCTAAAGATCTGTTTCAAACATAGAGAAATATGACCGCTTAGACAGTACCTTTTAACCGTTAGGGCACGTGCCCAGGGCACCCGACCTAAGGGGGCCCCGAAATGCCAATAAATTCGTTTAATTTGTTTTTAAAGAACACTTTTTATTTATGTTTTTAAAGAAAATTTAACATTTTCTTTCAGAAAAATTCTCAGAATCTAACAGATTTTTCGTATACATCTGAGACTCTTTCTATAGGAGAAATTTGTCCATCAAAAGTCTCAAATTCATACACTCAAAAAATTATGTCATTAACTGTATGTAGTTTATTTAAAAAGTGTCACGTTTTGTCGTTTTTAAAAGAAAAACCATTTGTTAAACGTTCAGTTTTTTCAAATGACTATTTCTGTTCTTTGTTTCAAAAATAACAACATAAAAAATAAAGACTTTCATTAGCATTCAATTTTTAAAGTCATTTATTTTTGTTCGGTAAGTCAAAATAAGTGATTCTTCTTTAATTTTTAATGATTTGTGTACATTATTTTATTTTTTTAAATTGTTGGCATTTTTTAAAGGGAAGTCATCAGTTTTTACCTACTTGTGTTGGTTATTTTTTTTGCAGACAAAAATTTAAAAAATTATTTATAAAAAAATAAAAACACGTTTGTATCAAGTGACTTTGGCACGATGGGTAGAGTTTCTGGCCAGAATGTAGTTGATTGCGGGATCGATTCCCAAAAAATTTTATTTAAAATAAAATTCAATAGAAAAATTTAAAATATAACCTACGAAATCATTAATTTATAATATTTTCGTAGGTATTTTTATACCTTCCAACCACAGTATGGGGGTATACTCACCTTGTCATTCCGTTTGCAACGCTTCGAAATATCGGTCGGGGACCCCATAAAGTATATATATTATTGATCTATGATCGATTCTAAGACATTCTGTGAATGTCCGTCCGTCCGTCCGTCTGTCTGTAGATAACACAATGCAGTCCAAACTAAAAAAGCTATACTACTGAAGTTTGGCACAAATATGTCTCATGTTCATAGGCAGGTTTAGTTCGTGAATGGGCAAAATCAGGCTAGGAGGAAAAAAGTTTCCACTTGAAGAACTGAACTAACATCTGAAAAATTAAAATTTTTTCATAAGTTTTTTTGTATTTTTGTTAAATAAATGAAACATTTGTTATATTTATCGCGATGGGAATGTGCGTTCAAAGTCCCACACTGAGGGCATATGCCCATATATGACATAAATGGGCATATATGGAGAATTAGACTGGCATTTTTTTCTTAACTTTCGATTTTCCCAAGTGTCCGGGCAAATTTTTATTGTCCAAGGTCTAAAACTTATGTAGTACAAATTTGAGGTCAATCGGATTAAATTAACCCGAGGCGCCCGGCGGTCAAAGTTTTGGATTTTTGAAAAATTAAAAAAAAAAAAATAAAAAATTTAAATTTCTTTCTACACATCATATTTGTTAATTTTGATGCGATGAGCACGAATATAAAAAAAAAAATAAAATCGGTCGAACGGTTTTCGAGATATCGCCATTTGAAATTTGCAACAAGTAGAAAAATTAAATTCGACTTGGCCGAATCTATGAATACCCTCCACAATGCCCTTTTTAAGTTATAGTAAATTTTCTAGAGTGAAAAAATAACATTTTTGATTAGAAATATTTTATTTTGTGCACAAAAACTTTTTATTTTAACTAATTTTTGAAAAAAAAAAAAATAATTTACTAAATTTTTTTTTGAGTGTAAAATTTTTTTTGAGTGTAAATTTTTTTTGAGTTAATTTTTTTTTTTCTTTTAGTGTAAAAATATTTTTGAGTGACAAAAATGCGATGTAAAATATTTTTGTGACTTACCAATGTTTTTAAAACATGTTTAATGGGTTTTCAACACGTGAATTTAAGGTGAGGCGAATCTGAAATTTACGGTTTTGCTAATAACTTTTGAACCACTGGACTTTGAACCATTGGGCTGAAATTTAAAACGAACCGGACCTGATGAACGACAAATATATATGCCACTTCAGCATCCTCAGAATTGCCGTTCGAAAGTTACCGTGTGTTTTATCTCGTAAATTCCAAAAAAACCCTTGCCGAAATTCACTCATTTGCTTATAACTTTTGAACCACTGGACCGATTTCGCTGGATTGCAATACCAACCTGACCAGGTAAATGCCCAACATATATGCCAAACTTCAGGAGCCTCCGTAAAGTCTTTCAAAAGTTAGCGTGTTTTCAACAGACAGACAGACAGACAGACAGACAGACGGACAGACGGACGGACGGACGGACGGACGGACGGACGGACGGACGGACGGACGGACATCGCTAGATCGTCTTAAAATCGATCGGGGATCATGAATATATATACTTTATGGGGTCCTAGACCAATATTTCGAGGTGTTACAAACGGAATGACAAACTTATATATACCCTCTATCACTAGAGTGGAGGGTATAAAAAATGGCGGATTTTTCCTACGTTCACGAAATTTTTTAAAATACATCACAATTTTTTTCCCCTCGGCCATTTCATAGAGCTTAAGACAATCTTTCATTTAAATCTAATTTGAGCCAAATCCGATCACTTTATCTGGTGGCGCCCTTCGGTCAAAGTTTTGGATTTTTGAAAAATTTCCATAAAAAAAAATTAGGTTTTTGAAAAAAAAAAATGTTTTTGATACAGTATTTTAATTAGTTTTGGCATGCTGAAAACGAATGTCATAAAATTTCTTGTGTCGGTCTAACGGTTTTCGAGATATCCCAATTTGAAATATTCCAAAAAATGCCCAAAATGGTGGTTTTTTCCTACGTTCAAGAAATTTTTTAAAAAACATCACAATTTTTTTTTCCTCGGCCATTTCATAGAGTTTTTTTTTTTTTTTTTTTTTTTTTTTTTACTTTGAGCCAACACTCAGGGGATGCCCCCTACTAATGCAATGCATTGTGTTGGTATTAGGAAAATAGGTTATGAGGAGAAGGAAAGAGGGAGTAGTGTTTGTGGACATTTAATTTGAACTTTTCTAAATTATAGCCTACTGGAAAGATTTCTGCGGGGAGTTTGTTCCACATACGGCTGGTTCGACCGAGGAACGAATTTTCTCTGTAATGCGTTGTGCGAGACATTGGACAGTCAACAACAAACGGATGTGATCTGCTGGAAAGGCGAGTACTACGGGCATGCACCCGCGTCACAGGGATGAGTTCTCCCATTTCAGCTGAACACTTACCGTGGTAATATCGATAGAACAATGACGCACAACCCACATTCCGACGATGCTCCAATGAGTCAATAGAGCTGGATACCCTACTGTCATTGATGAGCTTCAACGCACTCCTTTGCACCCGATCCAGAAGCTTCAAGATAGACCTTGAAGCACCTGCCCAGATATGGGAGTTGTATTCCATTTTCGGCCGGATATAGGCGGTATAAATAGTGAGGAGATCAGACGGGGTGAAGTAATTCTTGCACCGTTTTAAGAAACCAAGACACTTAAATGCTTCTTTCGACACTTGAAAAACATGTTTGTTCCAACGAACATCATATTGGATTTTCATGCCTAGAACATCAAGAGTTTCTGATTCCTCAATAGCTATACCACCCATGGATACAGATGACGATGATTCCACAGGTCGTCTGTGTGTCAACATACAGCATTGGGTCTTACGAGCATTAAAATCGACCCTATTCGCAAGACCCCACTCGGAGATTTTCGTGAGGTCATGATTGAGTGTGTCATTCATGTTCCGCCTTATAGCTTCAACCTCAGTAAGGCTTGGTCTATGATTAAAGGAAAATGAATGACAAATGAATAGTTCATGCGAATAAGGACGAATAGACCACTTTTTCGCAAACACGTTTTTTTGCATAAATGCATTTTATTAGCAGAGCCCTACAATCCTATGCAGAAATTTTGGGGAAATTTTGACTTTTAAGGCTAAAAGAATGACTTTAAAAGTGCAATAATTCGTATATTTTTATATTTTTGTTTAAATTGGGAGTGAACTAACGCACAATTTTGATTAAATACAACACAAAAACATACAAAAATTTTACTTTCGGTAACAATGTGTTAAAAGAACATTACGAGGAACAAACTACACTTATTATATTGGCAAAAAATTGTACCGTTCTTGAGTTATAAGACTTTAAAGTGTGGAAAGCAGAAAGGGCGAATGTCCATCCTTAACAAAATATTATATAAAAATTATTTAGCTGCGAGTTTAAAATTGATATTAGGTAAAATTTGAAATTGTACACAAAAAAAAAACAATCTTAGCACATACAAACAAATTAACCAGATTTGCGAAAAAAAAAACAAAAATGTTTTCATGTCCTTTTATGTTACATCGTAATATGCAGTCAAGGGTTAATATTATAATTTCTAAAAATGCATTTAGTGTCATAAAGAATTACTACTGCATCAAAAGGCAGAAATATTAGAAAAAAAAATTTAAAAAAAAAAAATTTTTTTTGCATGTCCTTGCAATCTTTAAATAGTGTATCCTCGAAGTCCTTAAAGTGTTACAAACAAATACCAACCATAGTTCGTCAAGTTTTGCAAGTCTCGTGAAAATGTAGTCAAAATCTGCTGCAAAATAACACATTTTTATTCAAATTTCAATACATTTTTTTGGATATTCGCCCTTTTTCCATTTAAGCAAAAAATTGAAGTCCAATTTTTGGCAATTTCTCCTTGGAATACCTTACTAAAATTTTGTATATAGGTAGATGTGACTTAAACCTTTAAGCTAATACCAAAAAGTTGACAAAAATATTATTTTTTAACCGTTTCCTGCGTTTTTATTGTCCCCTGTAAAATTCTACAAATGGTCTATTCGTCTTTATTCGCATGAACTATTCAAATGTTGCTGTCATCTGCGAAAGAATAGATAGGATTGGAAGTTAGACCCAGGAGGTCGTTAAGAAACATAAGAAAAAGTGTAGGAGAAAGAACAGAGCCTTGCGGTACCCCTGAATTTAAATGAAACTCATTTGATGAGAATCCATCTATAACAACACGTATAGAGCGGTCTCTGAGAAAGCTCGATATAAGTCGAGAGAAATCACTACCGACACCAAACGCAATAAGTTTTGAAACGAATGCACCGTGCCACACACGATCAAACGCTTTGGAAATATCTAGAGCAACCACTTTGCTTTCACCAAATTTGTGAATAGAACGACTCCAACGTTCCGAAAGAAACGCTAACAGGTCCCCCGTAGAACGACAGTGATCGATTCTAAGACATTCTAGCGATGTCCGTACGTCGGTCCGTCTGTCAGTCTGTCCGTCTGTCCGTTTGTCCGTCTGTCCATCTGTCGGTCTGTAGAGGTCACGATACAGTCCAAAATAAAAGAGCTAGAGTTCCGAAGTTTGCCACGAATATGAGAACTAAACCAACCTAAGAAAAATCGCATTTCTTGCAGGGTTTTTTGTACTTTTGCTAAGCAAATGCAAAATTCTTATCTCAGAAGAAGTTCCAAATCGCAAGGGGAAGGTGCCCCCTAAAGTCTCCAACCAACTCCCCCCAAAAAAAAAAATACGCCCCTGGATTTTTTTAAATTTTTTTTTTTTTTTACATTTTGGAGGGTATAAAAGATTCGGCACAGCCGAATGTAACACTCTCACTTGTTTTTTATTGAAAAAGTCTCAGATTTTGAGACAATTTTTCCTTAAAAAAATCTTCAGATTTTGGGACACGTTTTCTAAAGAAAAAGTCTTACACATGAAGTCTCCCTGGGGTCACCTCCAAACTTACTAGGAAGGGCTTTCACAGAGCACCCACCGATTGCCCTGAAAGAGGGGAGGAAAATAACAGTTACCTATTTTTTCTTAGCTGCCCAATTTCACATTTAGCGGACAAAGGGTAGGGGGAAAAACTGACTTTTTTTGTTTGTTTGAGGATTTTTCGCAATTCTTTAAAAGAAACTTTATGAACATTTTATATAGACCGAAAGGTTTTATAATGCCTACCCAATGGTGTATAGGCCGTGCCGAAATTCGGCTTGGTTAAGTCCTTATTGTTAAAACTGTAAAAACTTTGGGGTAGTTTATATGCAGAGGTATATATACAGATGACTGCCAAAATTACATATAATAATCTCTATTTAAATTAAACTGACCAGTATTTTTGCGTTTGCTGAATTTCCTGCTAGTTCAGATTTTATTCGGATTTTCCCGATAGACCTCATTTTTTCATAAGGTGGCAGCCCTTTTTTAAATTTTAAAAAAAACAGGCAACTCTCATTTTTCTTCCCTCATTCCCAGTTTCAGGACAATCGGTGGGTGCTCTCTGACTTTGGTAGTGAAATTTGGATATGTTGTTCAGAACAAATTAATTAAAAAAAATAAATTTTTAGCAGTCTAAACCCATTTTTAGAGGGGCCGATTTATATAGGGGAAAATTGCCCTTCTTCAGTTTTTTACCATTTACGCCTTTTTAATTAAAATTAGCATAGGCATATTTGGTATCAGATAAAATCTCGTGAAGCTAAGAACGTTCCAAAAAAGGCAATATTTTTCACCCAATTTATATCTAGTTTCTTACATAAACGGACTATTCGTGTTGTTATCGATGGTTTTCCTCCCGTGATTTTATATTGAATTCGGGTGTCCCGCAGGGATCCGTTCTTTCGCCATCACTCTTTTTGATTTTTTTGAACGATCTTCTGAATATGACATCCAACCCAATATATTCTTTTGCTGACGACAGCAACATTAGTCATTCATACGCATTTGACCACAGACCAGATCGTAGTGAGATTGATTCAATGAGGCTGAATATGAATGACACACTTAACCACGACTTAGAGACTATCTCTGAATGGAGTCGTGTAAATAGGGTTGATTTTAACCCTGCTGTTAGGTTAAGCCCATTTGGTCCAATTTTTGGATTGTGTCCTTTGTAACTTTTGAACGGTGATATATATTGGCTTAGATTTTTTGCTCATGGGGTCTTTTTATAAAACAATGTTTTTTACAAAAAATCTAGGTTCTGACTTAAACCAGGACTGAGAAAAATAAAAAGTTACGTATCTTAGGTTAAGGGACCATTTGGTCCATAGTATATTTTCTCCAGCAATTTCGATAGCCGGAGCCCATGAAACGTCGATTTTAGAAAATAGGATGCACGCATTCAAAGCGGGTATTCCGGCAAAACTTTTAAAATGGTGACGGCAATGTAATGCATTACCATGTAATGCATATAAAAAAAAAAACAAAAATATGAATTTTTTCCTTATCGCTTACCATAGGCATAACTTTTTTGTATTTTTCACGCATTATGTAAAACTCATGCGCTACTTTGAGTCTTATCCCAAACAAAAATCATTAATCCTATCCCTATACTTGATTGATTCTTTTTATTTGGGATGTCACTCAAAGTAATGCCTGAGTTTTACATAATGCATGAAAAATAAATGTAGTCAATGCCTATGGTAAGCGGTAGGCGAAAATTAATGAGCATTTTTTTAATTTTTATTGGGCTATGCATTACATGGTAATGCATTACATAACCGTTACCATGTTTAAGGTTTTGCTGGGATATCAAGTATGTTTGCAAATACAACGTTAGGCCATCGATTTCTTGCGCGTTTCGTGCTGTAGGAACCAACCATTTGATCAGCAATATCCACGCCATGAATCATTAGAAATTATAGGAAAAAACAAAACTAACATATGTACCTTTTGTTGAATTGTAATACAAAACAATTTCTAAAGTAAAGAATATGAAAAAAGGGAATCCCTCAACAAATGTTTACATTAGCTGTGTTGAGTAGAGATGGGTGCTGGTCACGTGATTTGCGTGGTTCTCGTGAATCACGCGTGACTCACGCTATAGCAAAAGTCTAGGTAATTACGAGAATCATGCTTGAGTGAGTGTGATTCCAAAACTTTTATGTGTGAGTGTTTAGAAATCGAGCCTAATTTTTGCGTGAGTGCTATTTTTCTTGCGTGATTCAATATTATTTTTTGTATTGTTTTCAGTTTTATTTATAGTTTTATTTTTATTTTTGTTTAGCAATCAGTTAAAATTTAAATTAACGGTCTGCTAATATATGAAATTTTTTTTTATAATTTCCTTAAAATTGTGTATTTGTAAGTGAATGTTGCGTGAATTGGGGTGAGCGCAATTATGAATCACGTGAATCACGCATGATCGTAACTTATTTTAGTTTTACTGACGTTAGTAGTAAGTGAGCGTGAGTAAAGAAAAAAATCGAGTGAGTGATTCATGAGGGATTATAATATTTTTTGCGTGAGCGTGACCCAAAATTCACTCACGCACCCATCTCTAACGTTGAGTTAAGCTTAAAATAATCGTATTTAGGTAAGATATGATCTAAAATTTTACAAATATAATATTAAATTGTTATTTTGTTTGAATATTAGGTATGGACCAAATGGTCCACTAACCTAACATCCGTAAGTTTTTTCTAACCTAACAGCAGGGTTAATGCTCGTAAGACCCAATGTTGTGTTTTGTCACACAAACGGCTACCCAATTTAGCTTCGTCAACATTGTCAATTGGTGGTGTTAATATTGATGAGTCTGAATCCTTGGATGTACTGGGTATGAAATATGGGTACGGTGGAATATGCATGTGTTCGAAGTATCGAAAAAAGCTTTCAAGTGCCTAGGCTTCTTAAAACGTAGTAGAAAGTACTTTTCTCCATCTGATCTTTTGTGTATATACACCACATATATCCGACCAAAAATGGAATACAACTCTCATGTCTGGGCAGGGGCCTCAAAAACCGCTTTGGAGCTTCTCGACCGGGTTCAACGCAGGGCACAGGTCCTTATAGGCGATGACAACTTGTCTAATTCCATGGACTCCTTGGAACACCGTCGAACTGTATGTGTGTCCCTGTTTTATCGATATTTTCACGGTAAATGTTCCGCTGAAATAAGTAACCTTATCCCTGAAATTCGTGTATTCCGGCGCAATACTCGTCTCTCTGGTAGAGTCCATCCGTTTGTTTTGGAATGGGCTACTGATCGTACTACGCATTACAGAGTAAACTCATTTTTCGGCCGAACTTTACGTTTATGGAACGAATTACCTCCACACGTTTTTCCTGCTACATACGATATCATCAAATTTAAATCTAATATCCACAAACACTACTCCCTCTTTCCTCCTTCTCCTACCTTTATTTCCTAATATCAGCACAATGCAATGCATATATAGGGGGCATCCCCTGAGTGTTGGTTATTACAAAAAAAAAAAAAATGTGGCGAAAAGTTTGAACACTGAAAAATTACTGTTTCTTCCCACCTCAATGCACCCCCAAAATATAAATTTTGGCCATTAAGAAATATATGGGGCATTCCATGTCAAATCGGACACTTTGAAAATTTTTTTTTTAGATTTTCCCAATTTGTTTACAGTTTTTAGTACCCTTCAAAACCCGTTCAAAAGATATCGAATTTTTAAAAATTGGTAGTTTGTTCCTTTACTCTAACTTCTTTTACCCATAACTTCTTCAATAATGGTCCAAATTTCAATTTTTAAAAAAAAATCCCAAAAAATTCTTAAAAGCGCTCTAGAATGCGATTTTTAAGTTTTAAAATTTAAATCTCATTTTTGAAAATGTTTGTACTCTTCGATTTTTTTGAAATTTTTTTGTGTAAAACTTCTATCGATTCTAAAAATTTTTTGCCCAGGAGGATCGTGGGATAACGATTATTACAATTTTTTTTAAATTTTTTGAAAACATTTTATTGTAAGTTTCCAATCTTAAAATCATTTTACTGCTCCAATGGTGCAACATAGAGGGATCCTTTATAAGACCGACCCCCATTAATTTTTACGTTTAAACATTTCTTCAGAACAAACTAATACCCTATCTCCAATTTCTAAGGGGGCTCCCACACAAAACGACATTTTTAAAATTTGCTCCAACCGCTCTAACTGACCTAATAGTGCCTTTAGAGCAACAAAATGTAATACCGACCCACAATATTTTTTTAGTCCAAACATTTTCTCTGAACACACCTACCCTCTATCTCTAATTGTTAAGGCGGCCCCCATACAATTTTTTTTATTTTTTGTAAATTTGTTTTATTTAATCAGCTTCTACCAGTCCAATGGTGCGTCCGCGAGGGGTCATTATTGAGACCGACCCCCATTTATTTTTACCCTACATAATTTTTTTAAAAAATACCTACGCCCTATCTCCACTCCCTAAGTAGGCTCCCATACAAATAACAGTTGGAGCAAATTTTATAAAAATGTAATTTTGTATGGGAGCCTACTTAGGGAGTGGAGATAGGGCGTAGGTATATTTTGAAAAAATGTTGCAGGATGGAAATAAATGGGGGTCGGTCTCACTAAAGACCCCTCTCGGACGCACCATTGGACCGGTAGAAGCTGATTAAATAAAACAAATTTACAAAAAATAAAAAAACATTGTATGAGGATCGCCTTAACAATTAGAGATAGAGGGTAGGTGTATTCAGAGAAAATGTTTGGACTAAAAAAATATTGTGGGTCGGTCATACATTTTGTTGCTCTAAAGGCACTATTAGGGCAGTTAGAGCGGGTGGAGCAAATTTTAAAAAATGTCGTTTTGTGTGGGAGCCCCCTTAGAAATTGAAGATAGGGTATTAGTTTTTTCCAAAGAAATGTTAAGACGTAAAAATTAATGGGGGTCGGTCTTATAAATGACCCCTCTATGACGCACCATTGGAGCGGTAGAAATGATTTTAAGATTGGAAAATTACAATAAAATTTGTTCAAAAAATTTAAAAAAATAGTAATAATAGTTATTCCACGATCCTACTAGGCAAAAAATTTGTAGAGCCGATAGAAGTTTTACACAGAAAAATTTAAAAAAAATCGAAGAGAACAAACATTTTCAAAAATGAGATTTAAATTTTAAAACTTAAAAATCGCATACTAGATCGCCTTTAAGATTTTTTGGGATTTTTTTTTAAAGTACGTAAAAAAACAAAAATTTTTAAAAGAAAATTTGAAATTTCGAACATTATTGAAGAAGTTATAAGTAAAAGAAGTTTGAGTAAAGGAACAAACTACCAATTTTTAAAAATTCGATATCTTTTGAACGGGTCATCAAAAAAATCTGAAAATTTACCACGAAGGAGTTTTCGAAGGGTACTGAAAACTGTAAACAAATTGGGAAAATCTAAGAAAAAAATGTTTCCAAGTGTCCGATTTGACATGGAATGCCCCATATGTTTCCTTTATTTTTCCTGCTCTACAAAATAAACTAATTCAATAACACTAAGAGACACTAAGAGACTTCCCTTCTTAAATATAGCGATATTTTTTTTTTATAGAAAAACACTCAGATTCTGCGACGTTTTTTTTTTTTACATAAAAATTCTTAAATTTTTAGAAATTTTTTCTATAGAAAAAGTCTCATATTCTGAAACATGATTTATATTAAAAAAACTCGGATTCTGAATTATTTTATCTATAGAAAAGATTTGAGATTCTGAGGTATTTCTGCTATAGGAAATGTCTCAGATTCTCAGATATTTATTATTTAAATAAGTCAATATATAAGTTTTAGATTCCCCCAGACTTTCTTTTATAAAAAATTTTAAATTCTTAGAAATTTTTTCTATAGAAGCAGTCTCAATGCAATCCAAAACAAGTGATAGTGTTAAATTCGGCTGTGCCGTATCTTTTATACCCTCCAACACGTTGAGGGTGGGGGGTTACGTCGGTGTGAGACAACCTTCCTGGATCCAACTGCAAGACTTTTAACTTCTTTTGACATAAAAATGTTTCGTGTGCTAAGCAAAAGTACAAAAAACATATAAAAACTTTTTTCCCCCTGATCAGATTTTGCCATGTTCGAACTTAACCAGCCCAATACCATAAGACATATTCGTGCCAAATTTTAGGAGTCTAGCTCTTTTACTTTAGACTGTATCGTGTCTTCCACAGACGGACAGACGGACGGACGGACAGACGGACAGACGGACATCGCTAGAATGTCTTTGAATGGATCGCTGATCAATAGTATATATACTTTATGGGTTCCTAGACCGATATTTCAATGCGTTATACGCGGAATGACAAAGTGAGTATACCCCCATACTGTGGTTGGATGGTATAAAAAGAGCTAGACTTTTAAGTTACCCCCAGTTTCTGTAACACGAACGTCATTCGTTCGTGACGAATTTGTGTGTATTTTGTTATTGTAACAAAAACAAAATACATACAAATTCGTCGCAGACGAATGGCGTTCGTATTACAGAAAATGGGGGTTTGTCTTTTAGATTAAGTTCTTAAAATGTTTCCTTGAAGAACGTTGGAAAAATGTTTCTACTTAAAAAACATAACCAACCAACGAAAAACTTATTTTTTTACAGATTTTTAAGCTTTTGTTAAACAAATGAAATATATTTCTGTAAGAAGTTCAAAGCTAAATTTGTTAATATTGGTCGCTAGGTGCCCCCAACGTCGGTCTTCAATATTCGGTACACGAAATCTTAGAATCTGCTAGAAAGTGCCACAGAATCCAATACGCTTGACCTTTTTATGTACACAGAGAACACAGTTTAGTTGTGTCAGCCGAATTTAGAGTCAACTGCATGGTTTAATAACAACAACCGATATTTTCCGTTGCGATAACCGAAATTTGTTAATAGCAACTTAACTTCTGTTGGTTTAAACAAATTTCGGTAATCTCAACCGAAAATTTCGGTTGTTGTAATTAAACCATGCAGTTGGCTCTAAATTCGGCTTGCACTATTAAACTGTTTTCTCTGTGTATATTTTCTTAGCTTTTGACATAAAATATGAATTAATGAAAAATCTCTAACTCGATAGACATCATCATCTTAATATTTGTTAACCTAACCGGGGTAAATGTAACACAAAGTGGTCATAACTTTTATGCATTATTCTTTTGTAAATTACGGCCATCTCAAATAACCAAGAAATAGTTTTCATTCAACATTTTTTCTTGTTATTTTTTTTTTATTGTTTGAAAACAATTGTATAGTTATGTTTTGTTGACCCGTCTAAGTGGCGCAGGTTTTCATCACATTCATTTTCCTTAAGATGTTCGTTTTGAAAAGGCCACTTTAGAAAAAAAAGAAAAACTTAAAAATAATTTGTGATTTTTATACATTTGTAAATAAAATAATAAAAAAAAACAAAGTAAAATTTTGAAAAAAAAAGAAAACGCTGCAGTAAACTTTTGTTTGGATACAATCCAAAAGATTTTTTCTATACTCACAAGCTTATAAAGTCAGACCAAAGTAGGAGACAACTGATGTAACATTCTGAGAAATTTTTATCATTGAAAAAGTCGTAGATTCTGAGAAAAGATTCTGAAACACATTCCTAAAGAAAAATTTTCTGATTTTTAAGAAATTTTTCTTTAGAAAAATATTAGTTTCTGTGACATTTTGCCTGCAGAAAAATTATCAGATTTTGATATTTTTTTTGAAGAAGAATTCTAAGAACATTTTTGAGATATGTTTTTAATAGAATTTAGAGATATTTTCCCTACAGAAAAAATCATAGATTCGGAAATATTTTTCTAATACAAAATATGTCGAATTCTGAGATATTTTCCAGTGGAATTGTTTTGGATTCTGAGGAAATATTCCTGTCTCCAAATCAAATATTTTTCTTAGAATCTGAGACTTTTCTTTTTGAGATATTTTTGCTATAGAAAAATTCCAGTATTTTTTTTAATTTTTTTCAAAAGAAATTGTCTAAGATTCGGAGATATTTTTCTTATTAAAAAAATCTTGAACTCTGAGATGATGTTCCTATAGAAGTTCTGGGATATTTCTCATATAAAACAATCTCAGATTTGAGACTTAAAAAAAAAAAAAAGTTATAGAAAGAGTCTCAGATTTAGAGACACATGTATAATTATAGAAATTTTTATTCGCATACATTTCTTCTAACTCGTCTTAAATTTTTTGCGGGATCGCCATTATTTTTTTCTTAATCTCTTATAAAGTCTATTGATCATCTTTTGTATATATGTCGTTTGTCTTACCAGATTTGAAGTAAATATTTTTAACACACACATATTTGTACCAAAGACACATTAAAATTTTTTACACAATTTATATTAAAAAAAAAAAACTTTTTATTATAAAATTATTATTTACAAAATGTTTGTATGTATGCGAATGAGAGAACCAAGTATTTGTATAAGAATATGATGAGTAAATATTTAACAGTTGGTATAAATATTTGTATTTTTATTCCCTTTGTGGAAAATATTTTCACATTGTATCCCAGTAAATTTTTTTTTTGTTCAAACTTTGAATAAAATATAACTACATGCTACGGTGGCATTTTTTCAACTTTAGCTTTTGAGTTAAAACACCTCAATTCAACCGAAAAAAGTAGCATTTTTGACCTTACCCCTTTCGAATTTGATGAAACTTGGAATATAGTTGGGCCCTTACAAAAAAATCATAGTGCCAAAATTTTGGACTTCTGGTAGTTTTTCTTCCCGAGATATGGGATCTTGAAAATTGGCAAAATCGTATATATTTGACAAAAGTGTTCTGAGATAAATAAAGATAACTCGAAAAGTAATAACATTACAGGCCTCAGTCAGGTCGCAAATAATAGGTAATGAGACAGCCTTTAAAATGGCGTTCCCCAAGATTTTTTGGAAAAAGGTCAAAGGTCAATGGTTTTAACCTTAATTTTTGGAGAGCTATATCTCAAAAAACGATATTTTTAAAATTTTGAAAAAATATATGTTGTTAAGAATCACCTATACTACCTAAGTTTAAATTTTCAGGATGGAGACTTCATTGGAACTTTTAATATTAATAGAAACATAATGACAGGAAAGAAAAAGCGGTGTATTTTCCCTTACAAAAAATTTTTTTTTTTTGTCTTTGAGATTCAGTACCAAAATTCACTTTCCTGAATGTTTTTGATGTGCTGAGTACAAATATGACCTTTGAACTGGCCTATCGCAATTAGTTTTCGAGATATCTGCACACAAATGTGTAAAAATTGCTAAAATGCTATTGATGTGTTTTTTTGAACATTTAGGTGCATATATCTTGAAAAGTAATAGCGATAGGCCAGTTCAAAGTCCATATTTGGACTCAGCACGTCAAAAACATTCAATGAATTTTGGTACCAGAATTTCAAAGACAAAAAATTTTTTTTTTTTCTAAGAGAAATTACACCGTTTTTTCTTTCCTGTCACAATGTTTCTATTAATATAAAAAGTTCCAATGAAGTCTCCATCCTGAAAATTTAAACTTGGGTAGTATAGGTGATTCTTAACAACATATATTTTTTTCAAAATTTTAAAAATATCGGTTTTTGAGATATAGCTTTCCAAAAATTAAGGTTAAAACCAATGACCTTTGACCTTTTTCAAAAAAAATCTTGGGGAACGCCATTTTAAAGGCTGTCTCATTACCTATTATTTGCAACCTGACTGAGGCCTGTGTTGTTATTACTTTTCGAGTTATCTTTATTTATCTCAGAACACTTTTTTCAAATATATACAATTTTGTTAATTTTCAACACCGCATATCTCGAATACTGGAATGACCAGAAACCTGAAAAATTGGAAAAATCTCTTTTTTGTTAAAGTAAACCCCAGTACTAAATTTCATTAAATTTGGAGGGGGTGCGGTCAACTCCTCGGTTGAATTGAGGTGTTTTAGCTCTTTTCCTTAATGTAATGATGCGATTAAAAGGATTTTTGAAAATTAAAAAAACCAAAATGAAAAATTTACTAAACTAGTGCAAAAATCTTCCTCAAACCCTCAAAAAATTATGTCATTACCTGTTTGAAGTTTATTCAAAAAGTTTTACGTTTTGTCGTTTTTAAAAGAAAAAAATATTTGTTCAATGGTCAGTTTTTTTAAAATGGCTATTTCTGTTCTTTGTTTCAAAAATAATAATATAAAAATTAAGACTTTCATTAGCCTTCAATTTTTAAAGTCATTTATTCTGGTTCTGTAAGTAAAAATAAGTGATTCTTCTTTAAGTTTTAATGACTTTTGTATTTTTATTTATTTTTTTATTTTTTTTAAATTGTTGGCTTTTTTAAAGAAAAGTCATATGTTTTTACCTACTTGTGTTGGTTATTTTTTTGTATACAAAAAATTCAAAAAAATATTTATAGAAATATAACAACATGTTTGCATCAAGTGACTTTGGCACGATGGGTAGAGTGTCTGCCCAGTTGTAGTTGATTGCGGGATCGATTCCCCAACAAATTTATTAAACATTTTTTAAAATAAAATTCAATAGAATAATTGTAAAAATAGCCTACGAAATCATTTAATTTTAATGTTTTCGTAGGTATTTTTTTTTTTTAATTTGTTGGTAAAAATAACACAACAATCAGTAATTTTTAATGTTTTCGTAGGTTATTTTTTCGAATTTGTTGGTAAAAAAATGAAAGTGACGTTATTTTTTAATGTTCAATGTTATTTATTTTAGAAAATTTTATTAACATTAAAAAATAAATGTTGATGTTTGTTTAAACAAATGAATAATTACTGGGATGGTTTTTAAATGTTTTTGTCTAAAAAATATTTTGAGTGATCCCATTAAGTATATATGATCCTCGATCGATTTTTAGACGATCTAGCGATATTCGTCCGTCTGTTTGTCTGTTGAAAAAACGATAACTTTTGAACGACTTTACGGAGGACCCTGAAGTGTGGCATATATGTTGGTCATTCACCTGGTCAGACTGGTATTGCAATCCAGAAAAATCGGTCAGGTGGTTCAAAAGTTATGAGCAAAAGAGTGAATTTTGGCAAGGATTTTGTTCGTAAATTTTGGAGTCAAAAAACACGCAAACTTTCGAAAGGCAATCCTGAGGCTGCTGAAGCTTGGCATATATGTTTGACATTCCCTTGGTCTGGTTTGAATTGAATTTTACCAAAATCGGGCAGAAGGTTCAAAAGTTATGAGCAAACCCGTGAATTTCAGTTTGGATTCACCTTTAATTCTTGTGTTGAAAAAACCGAGGTTAAAAAAAAAACAAGTAAAAAAGTTAAATTCGGCCTTGCCGAATGTAGTGATACCCTCCACAATTTCAAAAAGATAAGTGCAAAAAACTGTATTTAAAATCAAATTATTTTTGAAAAAAAAAGAAAAAAATCCGCAAAAAAAAATTTGGTTAAAAAAAAATCGGCGATTTTTTCTTTTTTTGTCAAAAAATATGTTCGTACTTGTTTAAATACTATTTGGTGTTCCATTATGTTCACATAAGTCAACCAGCAGCCGAAGTAAAGCATTTTGTACTTTTTGGTTATGTTGAATGTACTAAAATTTTTGAGGTGTCCTTACATTTTCGTTCATAACTTTTGAACGGCTGAACCGATATCGCTCAAATGCAATTCAAATAAATATGTTAAATCTCAGACATCTCCGTGTAATATTTTGGCCGTTGGACAGACAGACGGACAGACGGACAGACGGACATCGCCAGAGTGTCTTAAAATCGATCGGGGACCATGAATATATATACTTTATGGGGTACCAGACCGATATTTCGATGAGTTACAAACGGAATGACAAACTTTTATATACCCTCTATCACTAAGTGGAGGGTATAAAAAGATTTAAAAACATTGATAAGCCACAAAATAACTTTAAAAAGTATTTTTGTCACTCAAAAATAGAACTTTAAATAAAGTTTACACCCAAAAAATATTTTACACTCAAACAAAAAAAAAAATTTAATTTTTATTTTTTTACAAAAATTACGAAAAAAAAATTTTGTTCAAAATAATGCATTTTTTGTGCAAAAAGGTATTGTGGAGGGTATTTATAGATTCGGCCAAGACGAGTTAGCTCTTCTACTTGTTTTTCATATACATATTCACGGAAAATTTCTTTGGCGGTAAGAATTTCCGGTAAAAATTTACCAACTTTTAGTTAAATTTAACTAAATTGTGTAAAAAATTTTCCGAAGTCAAAGTTAAGTCTTTTTTGAGTGCGAGCAGTTTGGTATTGCATTTAAGCGAAATCGGTTCAGCTGTTCAAATAGTATGAACGAAAATGTAGGGACACCTTGAAAGTTTTTGTACATTCCACATTACTTAAAAATACAAAATGCTTTAATTCGGCTGCTGGTTGACATTTGTGAACAGAATTCTA
This sequence comes from Pegoplata infirma, assembly GCA_963921195.1. Taxonomy (NCBI): domain Eukaryota; kingdom Metazoa; phylum Arthropoda; class Insecta; order Diptera; family Anthomyiidae; genus Pegoplata; species Pegoplata infirma. The sequence continues at coordinate 120,266,607 of OY992536.1, read as the reverse complement.
TGCCGAATGGTACTTAAACAATAAAAATATATTTTCTTATGAAAACAAATTTCGCGGAACTTTTTTTATTTTTTTTTTGTCAAGTAATCTTGTTTACATTGTGTAGGGTGTCTATACATTCGGCAAGGCAAGTTCAGAATTAATTAATTATTTTAAATAATAGTACAAATTGTTGAAAGATTTCGGATTTTCCCTGAATCAACGAAATTACCCCTGCCTTCAGTGGTGAGAGAATCAAATATTGGGAACAAGTGACAAAAATGTTGCTGGTATAGAAAGATATACTAAATATCCGTATGGATTTCTCTACATTGAATTTCAGTATGAGATTTTTTTTATATATGTATGGATGTAAGTTAAAAGCTTTTTAAGGTAACTATCATTATTATTATTTTTTAAGTGGAACTTTATATAACAGACTTCATATAATGGGCCAAGAAAAGAATTAAACAAATTATAACTATGTTGGCTTTTTAGTTTAATGGAAATTAAATACAAAAAAAAATTGATACAATGCTAAATTTTTATGAGATATAAGACGACTTTCAAAAGGCCCTGCGTGAGGGCTCAGAAAAAACACATTAAATATTATAGATGAAAATTTCGCCTAACGAACAAATCGGCTTTACTCAGATTTTTTTAATTTTGTTGCTACACTGAATCTGTTTTCTCTGTTTAAAGATAGGAATAAGTGTTATATTACTCTGAGACCATAAAATAAGAACCCATGTCAACGTGACAATGTTTAATAAAATAGTGCAGGGAAACACGAGGTCTGTCTTGACGGACTGCGTTTTAATTCTAATTTGTAGTGTTAATGTGATGTTACAAATTCTTTGAGAAACTAAAGATGTGTTACAAAACATGATTATTTTGAGTAAACAAACCAAAAAAAATTAAAAATAAATGTGGCGACTAAATAATTAAATGAAATTTTTTAATAAAATGAAATTAACAATAGTTTTAAGGCTGAGGCCAAGATAATATTTTTAACATGAATATTCACAGTGGTCTTCACTAAATTTTTCCTTGTAATAGAGTCATTGAAAATTTTAACAAAATAAAATAAATAAATTTTATTTGCCACTTTTATGATCGTAACATTTTACACCATTTTTAACAGAAGATTTTCTTCAATTACCAAGTAATGAGTTTTAATACTGTTAATCGACCATTTTATTAATGATTAATTGGTTTTTATAGAAATTATTTCTAAAAACGGGCTTTTAAGGTCAGTTTTCTTCCTAAATGTAAATAAAAAAATGAGGTTTTCGCCTTAAAATAGATGGTGGTAGCTAGTTAATAGCATGGTGAAACCCTAATTACGCTATGCAACAAATAAAGACTTGTTGAAAAACACAAGAATTTGACTATATAGGTTCGATTCTGCTACCAAAAGGTAGTAAAACTCTATACCTGAATTGTCTACATAGTTTGGTGACCAACTCCCTTTTATATTCTGAAAATCAGTGGGAGCATCAAAATAAGGTGTCGTCAGTTGTCGCACAACAGCTTAATCAGACTTGGTGCTACAGCCTACCTTTATTTGGCAATGATGCGGCTAATAGTCCGTTAAACAAATTCCTTAAACATTTTATGCCAAAATATATTTATAACCTACACCAGTCTGTGGTACAGGGTATAATGAGTTTGTGCTGATGTTTGTTACTATCCGAAATATTGGTCCTAGACCAACCTTCAAGTATACCGATCGACTCAGAATAACTTTTTGAGTCGAATTAGCAATGTCCGTCTGTCCGTCCGTCCGTCCGGTTTAAACACGATACAGGTCGCAATTATCAACCGATTTGACTGAAATTTGAAACTAAAGCTTCTTTTGGCTCAAGGACGAAGCCTATTGAAATTGGAATCCATGTTTTGACCAAGCCCCCATACAAACGTCCCCTTTTAATTTGCCTCAAATGTTTCTAACAACGGTTTTATAAAAGGTATCCTATCGAAATTTGGCAGGTAATGTTTTATATTCACAAATCACCATGCCGAATTTTAAAGCAATCGGACCAGCTCTTCTTGTAGCCCCCATACAAACTACCTTCCCGATATTCACAAAAATCTCTCAAATTTCATGAAAATCAAAAATATTTTATTAAAATTAAGTTTGTATGTATTAAACGCATACTTTAATAACCTTATCAAACCTGATAATTATCGGACCATTTTTGGACCTAGACCCATATAAAAGTTTCGCCCGATATTCAGGTAAAGCGGTGTATTTACAACAAATAGATGCCTAATTCGCTAAAACTTGATTAGTGGGTGTTTTTTACACTTATTAAAGATTTAACAAAAGGTAGATCCCATCGGTCCATGTTTGAACTTTGAGTTACAGTCGGTCTTGACCGACTATAATTTTCTTACTTGTTTTTTCTTGGACTTTTTTTTTAAATATAGAAAAATAATTTTTTTTTCACTTTTTTAGAACAACAAACAGGCACTATTTTGTTTCTCCCTAACAATATTTGGCAAAATTGTAGACATGGCTGAGCAAAAACTAAGAACATACCAACACAGTCTGATCGTGTTTAGGCTCATAAAAACCACTCTGTACCTTTAAAATGTTAGGTTTTGCCTAAAAATATCTCCAAAAAGCCAAAAAAAAAAATGCCCCACTGTCACCCCTAAATGCATAAAATGTGAGACCGACCCCATTAAGTTTTGCCCACTAACACTTTTTTCTAACAAACCTAAACACTGCGTACACTCACTAAGGGGGGCTTCTATAAAAATATTACATTTTTATAAAACTGCTCCTACCAATGGTATTCCTAGAGAAGTCAAATGTATTGCCGACCATCAATATTTGTTCCACCCTAATATCTTCTCAGAATATACCTACTATGTATCTTTAACCTTAAGGCAGTCCCCATACAATTTTTTTTTTTTTTTATTACTTTGTTTTATGAAACCAGTTCCCACCGCTTCCATGGTGCCTTCTGGAGTGGTCTAAAGCGAGACCGATCCATATTTATTTTTACCCTTCAACATTTTTTCCGTTCGTACCTATTACAGGTATAATACCCTATCACCACTCATTAAGTGGGCTCCCAAACAAAATTAAATTTTTATAAAATTTACTATCATCACTCTGACTGTCCTATGAGTGCCCCAATAGGAGTCTTTAGGAAAAATTTTATGGGGATCCCCATTCAATTCTATAGGAAAAATTTCTCAGAATTTGAGAATTTTTCTGCAAGAAAAATGTCTCAGAATCTGTGAATTTTGTAATAGAAAAAATTTCTCAGAATTTGAGAATTTTTTTTACAGGAAAAATGTCTGAAAAACTGAGAATTTTTATACAAGAAAAATGTCTCAAAATCTTAGAATTGTTCTATAGGTAAAATGTCTTAGAATCTGAAAATTTTTCTTTTGGAAAAATGTCCCAGAATCTGAGAATTTCTTAAAAAAAAAAAAATATCGTGGAATCTAAGAATTTTTCTATGTGATAAATGTCTCAGAACCTTAGAATTTTTGTAAAGGAAAAATGTTTCAGAATCTAAGAATTTTTTTACAGGAAAAATGTCTCTGAATCTGAGATTTTTTTTTTTAAGAAAAATATCTTAGCATCTGAGAAATTTTTTTATCAAAAATATCTTAGAATCTAAGAATATGTCTATAGCATAAATGTCTCAGCATCTGAGAATTTTTCTATAGAAAAAATGTCTCAGAGTCTGAGAATTTTTCTACTGGAAAAATGTCTCAGAATCTGATATTGAAAAAACAATATTTTCTAATCTAAGAATTTTCCAAAGGAAAAATGTCTCAGAGTCTAAAAATTTTTTACAGGAAAAATTTCTTAGTTTCTAACAATAAGATTTAAAAAAAAAATATCTTAAAATCTGAGAATTTTACTATAGGAAAAATGTCTTAGTATCTGGGAATTGTTCTATAGGAAAAATGCTTAGAATCTGAGGATTTTTCTATAGGAAAAATGTCTTAAAATATTCAAATTTTTTATTAAAAATATCTTACAACATTTAGCTTGTCTAAGTTCATATTTTCAAAATAAACTTTACGAACATTTTATTCAGATCGAAAGACTCTATGCAATGGTGTATCTGTCGTCTTCAAATTTGGCTTCGTGAAGTCCTTATTATCAAAAATGTAAAAACTTTCTTGTAGTTTATGGTGAGTTATATACGTAAGATCGCCAGAACCACATATAGCAATATCCATTAAAATTAAGCTGACACGTATTTTGGCGAAATTCCTGCTAGTTCGGATTTTATTCGGATTTTCCCGAAAGAGCACATTTTTTCATAAGGTGCAATCCATTTAACTTTGAGATTGGGTAGCTCTTTATTTCTCTCCTCATTCACATATGCAAGTTTCAGGACAATCGGTGGGGGCCCTCTAAAAAAAACTCCCTTGTTAGGGGGTTAAAACCAAAAAACAGCCTTAATGTAAGCATTTTTAAACAAATATAAAAAAATACGTAATATTTTCAATTCTCTTTTTTTATTTGAAAGATAAACTATCGCAATATTTTTAAAATTTTATAACACAAAATTTGGTCAACCAGAATTGCCAGTGTTGCCACTCAATTATGGAGGACAAAATCGGCTGCAGAAGTACAGCAAAAACTACTGAACTGATTTTGATGAAATCTTTTTGGTTTGTAGATTATTAAAATCTCTAGTACTTACTGTGGCCATTTTTTTATACCCTCCACTTAGTGATAGAGGGTATATATAAGTTTGTCATTCCGTTTGTAACTCATCGAAATATCGGTCTGGGACCCGATAAAGTATATATACTCATGATCACGATTTTAAGACATTCTAGCGATGTCCGTCTGTCCTTCTGTCTGTGGAAATGGTGATCACGACCAAAATACTACACGGATATGACTGAAACTTAACATATTTATTGGAAGTTCTCCTGAGAAGTTTGGTATTGCATTTGAGCAATATCGGTTTAGCGGTTCAAAAGTTATGAACGAAAATGTAAGAACACCTCAAAAATTTTATTACATTCAACATAACCTAAAAATACAAAATGCTTTAATTCGGCTGCTGGTTGATATATGTGAACATAATTGAACACCAAATGGTATTTAAACAAGTACGAACATATTTTTTGACAAAAAAGAAATAAATCGCAGATTTTTTTTTAACCAAAAATTTTTTTTCGCGGAAATATTTTTTTTCAATTTTTTTTTTTTTTTAAGTAATTTCCTTTTAAAAAAAAGTTTTTTGAATAATCTTTTGAAATTGTGGAGGGTATCACTACATTCGGCGAGGCCGAATTTTACTTTTTTACTTGTTTTTTTTAATTTGGATCTAATTATTTTTTTAATGAAGAAAAAGGAGAAAAGTAAATTTTTGCGTTTTTTATGTTTACTTTAGGATAACTTCAACAATAATCAATATTTTACAACAAATGTCCACGGTATGTACTAGAAAATTTAATAAGCTACAAATAAAAAAAAAAAAGTCATCAAAATCGGTTCAGTAGTTGTTGCTGTACAACTGCAGCCGATTTTGTCCTTTAAAAAAAGCATTCCAAAATTGAGTGGCAGCCCTAGCAGTTCTGGTTGACTAAATTTTTTGTTATAAAATTTTAAAAATATTACGGTAGTTTATCTTTCAAATGAAAAAAATAACAGAGTTGCAAAATATTTCGTATTTATTTTTTTATATCTATGGTGACCAACTTCTTGTTTCATAGCAATCTTCCAAAAAACGCTTGCCAGATTTGAAATCAGCGTACCCCAATTACCCAAAACTATCCACTAGAACCCGGTCAAAAAAAGTGTTGCTCTGTGTAATTAGTTTGAATTTTAGGGGGCCCCTGTAGGTTAGTTGGTAGCGTGCTAGTCTATGAAACAGGGGGTCATGGGTTCGATTCCCACCAAAACCCTTGGTAGGTTTCGCTACAACGAGGCGACGGTCATTGTTACCAGTTCTCGGTTAGGTTGAAATGATTAAAAAATGATTTGTAAATAAATGGAAGAAATAAATAAAAACTTTTGATCATGGGAAAATTAAAAATTATTACTGGTTTGAATTTTGATGATGTATCTTATCAAAGTCTACTTCGTCACAAAACTGGTAAACTTTCAAATCAAACTACAAAATTATGATAGTTTAAATTTTAACGATATGTACTAAAATTAACATTGTAAATTTTAATTTTTGTATTTGGGTTTAAAGGAGGGTATCCCAAGAAAAATGTATGGTTTTTAATTTTCTTTGCTAACATTTTAAATAATATATATTTTTTTTTTAATTTAAAGAAATACCAAGGGACATTCAAAAACCCAATTAAATTCAATACGCCAATTGTTTGAATCTTTATTAAAGCCTTAGCGCTTTTTATTTCCCTCTTACTGAACTAGCTTCAAAACTACCAAATCCCATTCTTCAGTTTTACTATTATCAAAACACCATATTAATCAGTTGGGTCACCATCATAATTACTTTGCCAACAACTTTAAAACCCAATTTTATAATTTTTATATTTTCAGCCTGTTCCACATGCCACCTCCTTATCTCTACATAATTTGTACATTTCAAGGTATTTGTGTGGTAAAAGTAATACAACACCTTTATTATGTTTGGCATGACTTTCGTTAAAACCATGTTGTGATGACGTATTATGTGGCAAGATTTGTAGTAGAGGGAATGTATAACCGTCAAATAAGCGGTTTTGGTACGTCATCACTGTGTCAATCATCAATTAGTATGATTTGTAGCAGTTTCAAAGCCAATTTCCATTGAACGCCATATACATACACAATCGTATACACACACACACACATTCATGCATCATCCATAAATACCACCACTACTACCACTCATAAGCCAAGCAAATTTTCATTGATAAAGTTTGATCAACCAAAAACAAATACAGAGGACATTTTCACTAGAGCTAAAACCACTTAAATCCACCACAATTTTAAGACAGAGTGTGTTTATAAAACCACAAACGAACATTTTTGGTTTTATTTTAGTCTTTAGTTGGAAGCTAAGAGGCATATTGTGTAGGGTAGTTAGGGCTTATAGATTAATTGCAAAATTTATAACAACTTTAAGCAAAATTTAAATTTTAAAATATAATTACATTGTGGAAAGGCCAAATGAAATGACTTTCTGAATATATCTGGCATTTAACAGTTTTTATAACCCTTCTCAAAAAAATTGTAGATGATTTAGAAATTAATCAATTATTCAATTAATTAATTGATCAATTAATCTAATCAATAAATCAAAAAATCCATTAATCAATAAATCAATTAATCAATAAATCAATTGATCAAATAATCAGTTAATCAATTATACAAATAATCAATTAATTATTCAATCAATTTATCAATATATCAATTAATCAATTAATATATCAATTAATCAATAAATTAATTCATCAATTAATCAACTAATCAATAAATCAATTTATCAATTAATAAATAATAAATTATTTAATTAATCAGTTAATTAATTATTCAATTAATCAATTTTTTAATTAATCAATTTATCAAATTTATCAATTTATCAATTTAACAATTTATCAATTTATCAATTTATCAATTTATCAATTTATCAATTTATCAATTTATTAATTTATCAATTTATAAATTTATCAATTTATCAATTTATCAATTTATCAATTTATCAATTTATCAATTTATCAATTTATCAATTTATCAATTTATCAATTTATCAATTTATCAATTTATCAATTTATCAATTTATCAATTTATCAATTTATCAATTTATCAATTTATCAATTTATCAATTTATCAATTTATCAATTTATCAATTTATCAATTTATCAATTTATCAATTTATCAATTTATCAATTTATCAATTTATCAATTTATCAATTTATCAATTTATCAATTTATCAATTTATCAATTTATCAATTTATCAATTTATCAATTTATCAATTATCAATTTATCAATTTATCAATTTATCAATTTATCAATTTATCAATTTATCAATTTATCAATTTATCAATTTATCAATTTATCAATTTATCAATTTATCAATTTATCAATTTATCAATTTATCAATTTATCAATTTATCAATTTATCAATTTATCAATTTATCAATTTATCAATTTATCAATTTATCAATTTATCAATTTATCAATTTATCAATTTATCAATTTATCAATTTATCAATTTATCAATTTATCAATTTATCAATTTATCAATTTATCAATTTATCAATTTATCAATTTATCAATTTATCAATTTATCAATTTATCAATTTATCAATTTATCAATTTATCAATTTATCAATTTATCAATTTATCAATTTATCAATTTATCAATTTATCAATTTATCAATTTATCAATTTATCAATTTATCAATTTATCAATTTATCAATTTATCAATTTATCAATTTATCAATTTATCAATTTATCACTTTGTCAATTTATCAATTTATTAATTTATCAATTTATAAATTTATCAATTTATCAATTTATCAATTTATCAATTTGTCAATTTATCAATTTATCAATTTATCAATTTATCAATTTATCAATTTATCAATTTATCAATTTATCAATTTATCAATTTATCAATTTATCAATTTATCAATTTATCAATTTATCAATTTATCAATTTATCAATTTATCAATTTATCAATGTATCAATTTATCAATTTATCATTTTATCATTTTATCAATTTATCAATTTATCAATTTATCAATTTATCAATTCATCAATTTATCAATTTATCTATTTATCAATTTATCAATTTATTAATGTATCAATTTATCAATTTATCAATTTATCAACTTATCAATTTATCAATTTATCAATTTATCAATTTATCAATTTATCAATTTATCAATTTATTAATTTATCAATTTATCAATTTATCAATTAATCAATTTATCAATTTATCAATTTATCAATTTATCAATTTATCAATTTATCAATTTATCAATTTATCAATTTATCAATTTATCAATTTATCAATTTATCAATTTATCAATTTATCAATTTATCAATTTATCAATTTATCAATTTATCAATTTATCAATTTATCAATTTATCAATTTATCAATTTATCAATTTATCAATTTATCAATTTATCAATTTATCAATTTATCAATTTATCAATTTATCAATTTATCAATTTATCAATTTATCAATTTATCAATTTATCAATTTATCAATTTATCAATTTATCAATTTATCAATTTATCAATTTATCAATTTATCAATTTATCAATTTATCAATTTATCAATTTATCAATTTATCAATTTATCAATTTATCAATTTATCAATTTATCAATTTATCAATTTATCAATTTATCAATTTATCAATTTATCAATTTATCAATTTATCAATTTATCAATTTATCAATTTATCAATTTATCAATTTATCAATTTATCAATTTATCAAATTATCAATTTATCAATTTATCAATTTATCAATTTATCAATTTATCAATTTATCAATTTATCAATTTATCAATTTATCAATTTATCAATTTATCAATTTATCAATTTATCAATTTATCAATTTATCAATTTATCAATTTATCAATTTATCAATTTATCAATTAATCAATTTATCAATTTATCAATTTATCAATTTATCAATTTATCAATTTATCAATTTATCAATTTATCAATTTATCAATTTATCAATATATCAATTTATCAATTTATCAATTTATCAATTTACCAATTTATCAATTTATCAATTTATGAATTTATGAATTTATTAATTTATTAATTTATCAATTTATTAATTTATCAATTTATCAATTTATCAATTTATCAATTTATCAATTTATCAATTTATCAATTTATCAATTTATCAATTTATCAATTTATCAATTTATCAATTTATCAATTTATCAATTTATCAATTTATCAATTTATCAATTTATCAATTTATCAATTTATCAATTTATCAATTTATCAATTTATCAATTTATCAATTTATCAATTTATCAATTTATCAATTTATCAATTTATCAATTTATCAATTTATCAATTTATCAATTTATCAATTTATCAATTTATCAATTTATCAATTTATCAATTTATCAATTTATCAATTTATCAATTTATCAATTTATCAATTTATCAATTTATCAATTTATCAATTTATCAATTTATCAATTTATCAATTTATCAATTTATCAATTTATCAATTTATCAATTTATCAATTTATCAATTTATCAATTTATCAATTTATCAATTTATCAATTTATCAATTTATCAATTTATCAATTTATCAATTTATCAATTTATCAATTTATCAATTTATCAATTTATCAATTTATCAATTTATCAATTTATCAATTTATCAATTTATCAATTTATCAATTTATCAATTTATCAATTTATCAATTTATCAATTTATCAATTTATCAATTTATCAATTTATCAATTTATCAATTTATCAATTTATCAATTTATCAATTTATCAATTTATCAATTTATCAATTTATCAATTTATCAATTTATCATTTTATCAATTTATCAATTTATCAATTTATCAATTTATCAATTTATCAATTTATCAATTTATCAATTTATCAATTTATCAATTTACCAATTTATCAATTTATGAATTTATCAATTTATCAATTTATCAATTTATCAATTTATCAATTTATCAATTTATCATTTTATCAATTTATCAATTTATCAATTTATCAATTTATCAATTTATCAATTTATCAATTTATCAATTTATCAATTTATCAATTTATCAATTTATCAATTTATCAATTTATCAATTTATCAATTTATCAATTTATCAATTTATCAATTTATCAATTTATCAATTTATCAATTTATCAATTTATCAATTTATCAATTTATCAATTTATCAATTTATCAATTTATCAATTTATCAATTTATCAATTTATCAATTTATCAATTTATCAATTTATCAATTTATCAATTTATCAATTTATCAATTTATCAATTTATCAATTTATCAATTTATCAATTTATCAATTTATCAATTTATCAATTTATCAATTTATCAATTTATCAATATATCAATTTATCAATTTATCAATTTATCAATTTACCAATTTATCAATTTATGAATTTATGAATTTATTAATTTATCAATTTATCAATTTATCAATTTATCAATTTATCAATTTATCAATTTATCAATTTATCAATTTATCAATTAATCAATTTATCAATTTATCAATTTATCAATTTATCAATTTATCAATTTATCAATTTATCAATTTATCAATTTATCAATTTATCAATTTATCAATTTATCAATTTATCAATTTATCAATTTATCAATTTATCAATTTATCAATTTATCAATTTATCAATTTATCAATTTATCAATTTATCAATTTATCAATTTATCAATTTATCAATTTATCAATTTATCAATTTATCAATTTATCAATTTATCAATTTATCAATTTATCAATTTATCAATTTATCAATTTATCAATTTATCAATTTATCAATTTATCAATTTATCAATTTATCAATTTATCAATTTATCAATTTATCAATTTACCAATTTATCAATTAGTCAATTTATCAATTTATCAATTTATCAATTTATCAATTTATCAATTTATCAATGTATCAATTTATCATTTTATCATTTTATCAATTTATCAATTTATCAATTCATCAATTTATCAATTTATCAATTTATCAATTTATCAATTTATCAATTTATCAATTTATCAATTTATCAATTTATCAACTTATCAATTTATCAATTTATCAATTTATCAATTTATCAATTTATCAATTTATCAATTTATCAATTTATCAATTTATTAATTTATCAATTTATCAATTTATCAATTTATCAATTTATCAATTTATCAATTTATCAATTTATCAATTTATCAATTTATCAATTTATCAATTTATCAATTTATCAATTTATCAATTTATCAATTTATCAATTTATCAATTTATCAATTTATCAATTTATCAATTTATCAATTTATCAATTTATCAATTTATCAATTTATCAATTTATCAATTTATCAATTTATCAATTTATCAATTTATCAATTTATCAATTTATCAATTTATCAATTTATCAATTTATAAATTTATCAATTTATCAATTTATTAATTTATCAATTTATCAATTTATCAATTTATCAATTTATCAATTTATCAATTTATCAATTTATCAATTTATCAATTTATCAATTTATCAATTTATCAATTTATCAATTTATCAATTTATCAATTTATCAATTTATCAATTTATCAATTTATCAATTTATCAATTTATCAATTTATCAATTTATCAATTTATCAATTTATCAATTTATCAATTTATCAATTTATCAATTTATCAATTTATCAATTTATCAATTTATCAATTTATCAATTAATCAATTTATCAATTTATCAATTTATCAATTTATCAATTTATCAATATATCAATTTATCAATTTATCAATTTATCAATTTACCAATTTATCAATTTATGAATTTATGAATTTATTAATTTATCAATTTATTAATTTATCAATTTATCAATTTATCAATTTATCTATTTATCAATTTATCAATTTATCAATTTATCAATTTATCAATTTATCAATTTATCATTTTATCAATTTATCAATTTATCAATTTATCAATTTATCAATTTATCAATTTATCAATTTATCAATTTATCAATTTATCAATTTATCAATTTATCAATTTATCAATTTATCAATTTATCAATTTATCAATTTATCAATTTATCAATTTATCAATTTATCAATTTATCAATTTATTAATTTATCAATTTATCAATTTATCAATTTATCAATTTATCAATTTATCAATTTATCAATTTATCAATTTATCAATTTATCAATTTATCAATTTATCAATTTATCAATTTATCAATTTATCAATTTATCAATTTATCAATTTATCAATTTATCAATTTATCAATTTATCAATTTATCAATTTATCAATTTATCAATTTATCAATTTATCAATTTATCAATTTATCAATTTATCAATTTATCAATTTATCAATTTATCAATTTATCAATTTATCAATTTATCAATTTATCAATTTATCAATTTATCAATTTATCAATTTATCAATTTATCAATTTATCAATTTATCAATTTATCAATTTATCAATTTATCAATTTATCAATTTATCAATTTATCAATTTATCAATTTATCAATTTATCAATTTATCAATTTATCAAGTTATCAATTTATCAATTTATCAATTTATCAATTTATCAATTTATCAATTTATCAATTTATCAATTTATCAATTTATCAATTTATCAATTTATCAATTTATCAATTTATCAATTTATCAATTTATCAATTTATCAATTTATCAATTTATCAATTTATCATTTTATCAATTTATCAATTTATCAATTTATCAATTTATCAATTTATCAATTTACCAATTTATCAATTTATCAATTTATCAATTTATCAATTTATCATTTTATCAATTTATCAATTTATCAATTTATCATTTTATCAATTTATCAATTTATCAATTTATCAATTTATCAATTTATCAATTTATCAATTTATCAATTTATCAATTTATCAATTTATCAATTTATCAATTTATCAATTTATCAATTTATCAATTTATCAATTTATCAATTTATCAATTTATCAATTTATCAATTTATCAATTTATCAATTTATCAATTTATCAATTTATCAATTTATCAATTTATCAATTTATCAATTTATCAATTTATCAATTTATCAATTTATCAATTTATCAATTTATCAATTTATCAATTTATCAATTTATCAATTTATCAATTTATCAATTTATCAATTTATCAATTTATCAATTTATCAATTTATCAATTTATCAATTTATCAATTTATCAATTTATCAATTTATCAATTTATCAATTTATCAATTTATCAATTTATCAATTTATCAATTTATCAATTTATCAATTTATCAATTTATCAATTTATCAATTTATCAATTTATCAATTTATCAATTTATCAATTTATCAATTTATCAATTTATCAATTTATCAATTTATCAATTTATCAATTTATCAATTTATCAATTTATCAATTTATCAATTTATCAATTTATCAATTTATCAATTTATCAATTTATCAATTTATCAATTTATCAATTTATCAATTTATCAATTTATCAATTTATCAATTTATCAATTTATCAATTTATCAATTTATCAATTTATCAATTTATCAATTTATCAATTTATCAATTTATCAATTTATCAATTAATCAATTAATCAATTAATCAATTAATCAGTTAAACAATTAATCAATTAGACAGTTAATCAATTAAGTAATAAATCAATTAATAAATTTACCAATTTATCAAAAAATCAGTTAATCCATATATCAATTAGACGATCTTGCGATGTCCGTCTGTCAGTCTGTTGAAAATAGTTTTAAATCGACATAACATCGGGTTCATCCGCTATGAGTTTCAAAAAAAAAAAACTTATTTTTCTCAAAAATCTGATGTGATGGAAAAGTTTGAATCTATCCTTCAAAATTAATATTGGAAAAGTTTTCAAATGACTTTATTCACACCCTTTTATCCTGATAATGCAAAATAAACAAATGGAAAAATAAGGGAAATTATCCTCTTTCATTTACCATCGCCAGTGTCAACCTAGGAAAAGTCAAAAATATTTTACAAAATGTATCCTTTAAAACTTTCAAGTCCTTTTAAACGAAAACGGAATCACGAAATGAAAAACTGTAAATGCAGTTTAACTCTATTTGATCTCTACTTTTAGACGTATATGTATATGACCCGGTTCATGTTTAAAATTGGCTGTCGGACGGTGTAATTATTTAAATCTACCAAACTCGTTCAATTAAGTGTATTTAACTCCACTTATAATGAATCAAAAATTTAATTTAAGAAATTTGTCAATATTTAAGTAAAATTTTTTAATCATATTAAAAACTTTTACATTAATATACATTTTTTATTAATATGAAGTTCCCGCAATAAGTTTTCATTTTCATTACAAATTTAACATAAAAATACCATTAAAATTTTCCTTTTTGACCTTAATACTATAAATCATAAACAATAAAAACTTAAGATTTATAACTTTTTTTTTTTTGTATTTTATACCCCATTGTAAACTATTGAGTAAGGGAGAAAAATCACTTATTATATAATTTTTTTTTAATCTGCTTGTAAGTAGTAAAAAATAAATAAAATACATCCTGGTTGGAAATCTTTAAATTTTTATATTCAAAGGCGAAAAATTGTGATTCCCCCGGAATAATAATTCCATTATTACACTGTGCAACAAGAAAAATAAGCCCAAATGGCTTCAAATAGACAAAATCACAAAGGGGTTTTGCAAAATCAGTTCATATTTCTTGTTTTATGACCCACTGAAGTTTTAAATTTCTTATCAAATGCGTTTGGAAAATGTCAAAAAAAATTCCTGCCTTTGATAGCCCCTAGTGAAATTTAATGCACAAAATACACTACTGGACATTTATAAAAAACTTGACGTGACTAGGACGCAACCTAACACAGTTAGTAGCAATTGTTCTAATGATCATAAATCTTGTCTTCAAACTTTCCATCACGTCAGGCTTGTGACAAAATTGAAGTCAAAGTTCAGGAAAATCGACGTTTTGGGCATTTTTGACAACTCACAGCGGATGAACCCGATGTGAAAACGGCTTAAAAATAAGTCGAGGGTAAAGCTTAAACATATAATCACATAATTTTGCAAGGGTAACCAACATAATCTGGAATTGCAGACAAAATTGAAGGAATTTGCATTTTTTGTTTCGGAGACGTTTAAAAAAAATTTATTTTTAGCTCAAAAGAGTATTTACACAATTTTTTTGATTTTTTTTGCACTGCTTTTGCCTCACGAACTTTTAACCTTTGTCATCCCAAATGAAATTTTATGATGAAAATATTTCTTAAACATTTAAACCCTTAAAATGGACGTTTCATAAGACTTCATTTTTAAAAATGACTAAAATGACCCCATAATATGGCAGTTATAGGGTTAATATGTTCCAGAAAAATAACCGCAATACAATTTTACTCAACAAGTGCAACGATATCTTAAATTTCAGATACACATTTTATATAGTTTTTTTTACGTTTTCCAAAAGAATTTGATAAAAACTTAAAACTTCAGTGGTCTATAAAAAAGAAACTCAAACTTGCTTTGTAAACTCCTTTGGTGATTTTGTTTATATGATGGTCTACATTCATTTGGCATTGGAGCCATTGAGGATAATTTTGTCATGTTGCACAGTGTTATCACCATATAATCGCTAATACCATAATTTTCCATTAGGTCTTGTAACTAAATCATAAAATTACACACACACAGGGGGTAGCTAATTTATAATCAATATACAGTCATCTTTAAAAAGTGCTTTAAAATGATAATGTATTAGCTTCGTAAAGGGAAAGAATGAGAAAAAAAAAATTAAAATTCACTCCAAAACAAACCAGGAAAATCCAAACAAACACACAGTACTACACATCTTATTGAATGCATGTTAAACAACGTAACCGCAGAAGGAGCTAGAAGAACAAAATAAAGAAACTCTAGTAAAAACGAACAAAAGATTTTTTTTTATACATGTGTGTGTGTATATATTGGTTTGTTGTTTTTGTTATTACTTGGTTTTGATGTAAATTTTACGCGGTTTATATAACGGTGTGAAGCATACAACTTATGACACAGCAGCGCCAAAGGCGATCCATACAAGTGTGTGTGTAAGGGTTTTTTTTTATTATGTTTGATATCTTTGATGTTGTTGGAGACATATACACAGTAAGGTGGAGTAAATTTTAAAAACGTCGTGGTCGGAATAGTTGCTTTTAAGGGTCAAAATTACCACAAAAAATATTTTACCTAAATGGCAATTGGTTTGGGTTTCTTTTTTTGCTTAAAAATCAATAAAATATTCGTTACTTTTTTGACATAATGGGGCAAAAAAATAACATGTTATTTTTTCAAGGCTGTTGTCTAATTTTAAAATTGACGCTGGACACAACCTCAGTTTGGCTATTTAATCTAACGATTAAAAAATAAGAAACTTAACGTACCGGTTTTATTTTATTTAAACCTGAAAGGATTGTAAGTTGGATAATAATTCACCTGTTGGTGAATAAAAAGCAACAAAATTATTTTTCATCAACATTTGATTTATTTTCATAAATTTTTTGTTTCATAAATTTTTTGTTTCATAAATTTTTTGTGTCATAAAATTTTTTTTATTAAATTATTTTTTTCCAAGAAACTTATTTTCTTTATCAAAAACTTTTTTGATCAATTTTTTCTTTTTTTTTTCATAAAAAAAAATATTTTATTTTCAAAATTTTTTTGTCCATAATTTTTTTTTTTCATCTTAAAATGTAGTACAATTTCATCACTATATCCCCATCCTATATCCCTTCCTTTTGCTGGCATTTTTCAGAGGTTGGTTAAGCTATTCATATGCTTCTTCGCCCCTGGTCCGATTTCATACATTTAAGAAATTTACCACATTATATATATAAGACATTATGTGGCAAAGTTCGGTTTGGACAGCAGTATGCTTTCAACAGACGAACCGGCAGACGAATGTCTTATGTTCGATTTGAATCATTTGTCAAATTTAGAACTTTTTGGTTTAGACTGAATCTTACTTTACACATACAGACGAATCCGATTTTGATCATTTAACAAATTTATTTTGAAATTCTAAAAAAATAGAAAAATTTGCTCCGCCCTAATACACAGTCAAACGCATACTCGAACACTTAACAAACACCAGCTAATATTTTGAGATGATGTAAAAAATACTAGGTTTATAAAAAAAAAAAAAGAAATTACAAGAGAAATGGTTAAAAAGGAGAACTTTTGAAAGTTTTTTTTCACATTTTGTTAAGGCAAACGAGTAAGAAGTTTGCATATAAACTTATGCATTGAATTAAAACAAATGCCCCCGATATAACTAAATGTGACCAGTTATTTAGGAGATTTTTCGATGCTTAAAAAATTAATGCAGAAAATTACTTCAAGGAATCAGGATTTGCTATATATTTCTATTGTTCCCGTTTTTTGTATAAAAATATTTTTATTTTAAGAATTGCGACCCAGCAGAAATTTTGCTGAACTTGCAGCAGCTTTTGGAAAGGAAACTCGAGTCAAGGAGCGCATCCAAACCTACTGAATTCATGCATGATTCTCTAAGGCGATGTCACACTTTAGAGCGCTAGTTGGATTCACCGAAAAAGCGCTCTTAAGATGCTCTGAATTCACATCTCTTTAGAGCGCTGAAAAAATCACTATAAAGATGCAGTGAATTCATTTGTCTTTTTAGAGCTGATTAAAGTAGAATAAAGATGAAGCACATTTCATTATTTCTGAAATACAAATTACAAAACCTGAAATACAATTGACTATTTCTGAATACAATTGGGAAATCTTAAATACAATTGACTAATTCTGAAAATAAGTTGACTATATCTGAAATACAATTAAAAATTATTGAAAACGTATTTTTTTAGTTTATTTTGTAGTAATGTTAAAAAATTAAACATTTGTATGTCAAAAAAGTTCAAAATCCTGATTACACCATTTCCACTTTTATTTCAAAACATACAAATTATTTACACCATTTCCACTTTTATTTCAAAACATACAAATTATTTATTTATTGAATTTTTAACATATAACTACAAATCAAATACTAAATTAACCTAACCGAGACGGGTGACTGTGAACATTCTCTCGTTGTAGCGAAAAAGACCAAGGCCTCTGGTGGGAATCGAACCCACGACCCCCAGACTCATGGGCTATCACGCTACCAACTAGACTACTGGTATTATTAAATTATATTTCAGAAAATACAAACTATATTAATTATATTACAAAAAATTTCCAATCATATTTTAGAAACTCCAATTACATTTAAAAAAATTTCAATTGTATTTCGAAAATTTCAAATTATATTTCAGAAACTTCCATTTATATTTCAGATATTACCATTTATAATCAAAAAATGTTTAATTACATTTCAAAAATTTTCAATTATATTGGAAATTGTTGAAATATAATTGGACATTTTTAAATATAATTGGAGATTCTAAAATATGCTTGGACATTTTTTGTAATATAATTTTTATTTTCTGAAACTAAAGTTCAAATGGTGTACTTAAATTTTTTTTTCATTCAAAATGTGGTAAAGGTGCTATGATTGAAGCACTCTTTGCAGCGCTGATTAATGCGCAATAATGATGAATTCAAATCATGTGTCTTTGTCCAAAACTCATGGTTTTTATTCAAAAAGTGTTAAATATATCTAAAAGGAAAGCATGTATGAAATTTTATCAAAATATAATTCTATAATTTAAGACTTATATAAAAAATCTTAATAAAAAATTTAAATTTTTTCCCCTTACTCTTACTGCATCCTCAAGAGCGCTCTTTGGATGCGCTTCGGTATGTTGTAAAAAGATGCTTTGTCGCCAAAATCTCGATTTATTTTAGCTGGGGAGCCACTATTTGAGGGTTTTTCCTGTTTGTGTAAAAAAATCGTTTTCATTATTCCATTTATCTAGAGCTTTACGGAAAAATTGCTGAAAATTGCAATTTTCAACGTCCCAAGAAAGAAAAGTTTCTTCTCAAAGCATTATATTTGCCAATTTCTGTAACTACAAAAAAAAATGGAAAAAATAATAAAAATTTGTAGGTATATTTTTTTAAAAGATGAGTTCAATTGTGTTAATTTTAAAAATATCGAATACGAAAATAAAGCAAGATGACTTTTATATTTTTTAATGCGAAGTGGGTGTCGCATGTGACGTATGATTAATATTAAATTATCATAAAAACAATCGTCACATGTGGCGTATGATTGTTAAATAATTGAAAGAAATGAAATTGTAAGAACGATGTGGCGTATGATTTATATTTAATTGTAAAAGTTTTCTTGATAAAATTTGATTTTATGGTACAAACTTGGGAAGCCAAACGGGATTGACATTTAAAAATCCCGGGATTAGGATTTTAAAATCCCGATTTTAAAGTCCCGGGATTTTTTCAAATTTCGGGATTTTTCGGGATCCCGGGATTTTGGGATTTTTTGGAATTTATAAAAATTAAGCTTGTTAACGTTATCTTTTAAATATTTTTTTATTATAATTGAATATCCCATTAATTTATAACCAATAAATGAGTAATCATTGTTAAGTTTTACATATTTAAATCAGAAAAACCGAAAATTTAGGAACAACTAAACTTTACACAGAAAAAACAGCCTGTTTTTGTTGTTTTGTCCAATAAAAAAATATTTTACAACATAAAAGAAAAAAAAAATTTTTGGTCAATATGAAAGGTGATTAAGTGAAAAACGAACTTGTTTCAATTATTTTCGTTTTGGTTCAAAATTACGCCATCTATTGGGAAAAAAATAAAAAAAAATCAATTACTAAATACACTGATTCAATTACTTTAGTATTTGAATTTCCTCCGAGAACTAAAATTGTAATATAGATTACTCAAGTAATTAGGCCAATTACTAAACTAATTGAACCAATTACTTTAGTAATTGGACCAATTATTTTAGTAATCAATATTACAATTTTCGTGCTCGGAGGAATTTCAAATACTAAAGTAATTGAATCGGTGTATTTCGTAATTGATTTTTTTATTTTTTTTTATTTTTTTCCAATAGAGGGCGTAATTTTGAACCAAAATTAAAAAAAATTAAAGTAGTTAGTTTCTTACATAATCACCTTTCATATTGACCAATTTTTGTTTCTTTTATGTTGTAAAATATTTTTTTATTGGACAAAGCAACAAAAAACTGGCTGTTTTTTCTGTATAGTGGCACTGCTAAAAGGTTTTTACATCCTTTTACCAAAGTACTTGTCGCTCCATGTGTAACGCAGTGAAATATTCGTCTATGGCCCCATAGAGTACATAAACTATGGATCTATGACCGATTTTAATTTTAGCGATGTCCGTCTGTCCATGTATCAATCTCTGAAAAACTATAAATAAAAAAATATTTTAAATAAATAAACATTTCCTCTCGCGAGGGGAGGGGTTTTCTCTAATGTCCTTAGCCGATACACCCGAAAAAAACGACCCTGTCCAATTTTTGTGCTGTTAAATTTTGCGAGACATTCAAAATTGCATATCCGATTGGTATATGCCATGCTCTTTGGTATTTGATATCCGATCGATATAAAATTAGTGTTTATTATCCTATTTGTTGGCGAAACGTATCTTAAAATTTTTCTTCCCAGTTGCGATAAATGTTAACAAATGCATTTATTATGCTTTTTAGAGGCTGTTTTGGTTCTTTTCCCTCGTCCAATTGTATTCATTTACGAACTAAAACTGTTGAATAGAAACTTTACTGATGGGTTACTTAATTCTTCCTTATAAAATAACTCTCGGCAATAGCACTGCGTGACAAAACTAACCACTTTTTTAGAAAACAAGAGGTACGACCATAATATATCAATATATTTCGGACATGCTGAATCGAATGGTGTACTCCGTTTTTCGATGTATGGTACAGTTTTCTTGTAAAATGTCATTAAAGATTGGCTAAATTGGTCTCTGATAAAAAACTTGCATTTTGTGGATCATAAAAGCGTCCATGACACTACGACCCAGCAAAACTTAGATTACCAAATAAGGTATAAAATAAGGTATAGGATCTCTTATTTTATACATTGCAGCATTGATGATTTTAACAGGCGATGAGACTCAAAGTAATGCATCCACATTATCACAAAGAATACCAGTAAGGTATAAAATAAGTCATAAATTTATAACGAAGAATACGAGTAAGGTGTAAAATATATGATATTTTATAGGTTACGAGTAAGGTATATAATATAGCATACCAGAAGATAATATATAAGATGTTACGAGTAGTGAAAAAGTAATTTTGTATTAAATTTACTCACGTGATTGTAAGTGAGTGTAAGTAGATAAAATATGCTCGTGAGTGTGTGTCGTTACAAATTTCCTGTTTTGAGCCCATCTCTAGTTTAAACTTATGCATTTTTTTTATAAAATAATTATTTTTTATGTTATTGTAATGCATTATGCATCCAATTATAAATAATGCATTATTTCAAACTTTCAAATAATACATAATGTAACCAAATATAAGTCATCCATGATTTAATGTTTAGAAATAATATATATGAAATACATTTTTTCCACTAATCATGCATTACGTAGCAAATTATTAGTAATGCATTATTTTTCACTTTAAAATAATACGTTGTGAAACAAATTTTTGGTAAGACATCCTAAAATAATGCTACAAATAAGGTATATACATTACCTGGTAATGTGTTATATAATCACTACCCATTACCAAAGTTTTGCTGGGGAATAGTGGGCAAAAAACATCTATGTTATATGGACCATCATGATGAAAATCGCGAAAAACCGTTTTTTGTATATGGCAGCATCACTTTAGGAGATGATTTGAGGCTTCATCTTTTAGTATATAATGTGAGAACCTTAAACAATTAACTGACCCAAAATTTGTCCAAAAAAGTTTTCATTTGCAAAAGTTATCTTAACAAAAACTAAAATTATTGTATCGCAAACACTGAAATAATAGTTTTTGTTAAGATATCTTTTGCAAATGAAAACTTTTTTGGCCAAATTTTTGGTCAGTTAGTTGTTTAAGGTTCCCACATTATATACTAAAAGATGGAACCTTAAATCATCTCGTAAAGTGATGCTGGCATATACAAAAAAACGGGTTTTCGCGATTTTCGTCATGATGGTCCATATAACATAGCTGTTTTTTGTCCACTATTCGTATTGTTAGGGATGCATTTTTGATTCATTAAAAGCAAGTTTTTTATCAAAGACCAATTTGGCTGTTAATTTCGCGAAAACCTTAAAAAATGAAGAAATTCGCAAATTTAAGTGCTTTAATTGAAAAGCTTTAAACCAAATTTGCATAAGAAATGTTGCTACAAGTCATATCTTTGTTTTCCATGTCATAAAATTTATAAACCATTTACTTTGCGATTTTTTTTGTTAAAAAACTGGCTTGAAATCAGCAAATCTTTAACGACATTTTGCAAGAAAACTGTACCATACATCGAAAAACAAAGTACGCCATTCGGATCAGCATGTTCGAAATATATAGAAATGATGTTCGTAACTCTTGTTTATTTTTTAGTGTTCCGCAGTGTTATTAACTTAAGGTTTTAGGTTTTTCGGTAGTAATAAATACCCAGTAAAAGAAGTATGAAATAAGAGTCCCGATTTCCAACATGTTCCACTACAGAGTCTTTGTTTTATGTAATTAAGGACTTTAAATCTTTAGAAATTCCGGGGAAAAATAATATTGACAACTTTTGGGCCTTTATAACGGGATTCAGCCCAACTCAAAACTTTAAAAAAGTCTTGGTCTTGAACAAAACTTGGCTTATAAGTGTAAGTTTTTTTGCGTTTGAGTACTTCTTTATAAAAAACTATCTTAGAATTTGGGAATTTTTCTATAGTAAAAACTCCCTTTGAATCTAAGATTTTTTTATAGAAAAAAATGTATCAAATTCTGAGAAGTTTGCCCGGGATCTGGTAGCTAATTTAGGGTAATTGGGGCTCGCTGATTTTAAATCTGGCAACCGTTTTTTCGAGGCTGCTCTAGTTTTCGAGATATAGCTTAAGGAAACATCGAAAAAAGGCTATTTTTGGCATATTTGTGAGTCAATATTTACCAACACTGGTCTTGCATCAAAAAAGTGAAAGACGATTTTTGGTATTTCGGATCTGCTAATTCCAAAAATGCTCTTACTTTTTTTGAGTCAGTATTAGTTTTTGAGATATCGCTAAAATAAAAATTTCAAATTGTCATGTAGGTCCTTTTCAAATTTGTCCACTGTTCATCACTTTGCAAAGGTTTGAGGGCACAATTTAGACTTAATAAGGCACTGATATTTCAAAAATGCTTTTAGTTTTTATCGTTTCAGCTTAAGTTCAAGAGTTATACATCAACGATATAACACATATTTGTTTATCATATAACTGAACAATTTTATATTTTTATCAGTATTCGCTTAACAAATTTAGACATTTGCAAAGGGTTTGTGAATTGATTTTGATTATGGCAAGACCCGTGTTTTAAGAATTGCTGTTAACTTTTCCGAGTCAGCTCTATTTTACGAGAAATGTCTCAACATAGTATTGCACTATGTGCACCAACGATTTTCCGAATTTTTCTTTCGTTATAACTCGAAAACTAAAGCTGTCAGAAAAAATTTATTACCAGTTCTGGAATCCTCGCATCAAATATAATTAATTTTGTTTTTAAAACTGAGGCTCTAAAATTAGCGTTGGAAATTATAGACAAGCAAAGTTCGTAAAAATCAAATTTTTCGACTTTTTAACAGCGATTTGATTGAAAAAACTGGAGAACAGATTCGGAATCAGCGCTCTTATGTCCATATAAAACAGCTGTCAAAAGTCAGGCAAATTTAAAAAGTTTTAATTTTGTCACCTTGTGTTATCTTACCAAATATTTTAAAAGTTTAACATTTTTCCGATATATGCGTTTAAGAATTCGAAACCGCTAATTTATGGGTGTTTATGCACAGAAAAAAATAAAAAATAAATTTAATTAAAAAATTCGTGGATTTAATTAAAAAATTAATTAAATCCGGACCAATCACTAAAATGCGCATATAAATTAAAAATATTTGTATGTCGTTAATAAAAAATAAATGAATATTTATTTAATTAAAAATTTAGTTCTATTAATTAAAAAATTTAATTAAAATTTAAAAAAAAAATAATTAAAATTTTAATTATATAAATTAAAAATTTAATTAAAAAAAAATTGAAATCAATTAAAATTTTAATTGTATAAATTAAAAAATTATTTAAAAATAAAACATTTTTTAAAAATAAATAATTTAAAAAAAACATTTTTTTTTTTAAATTAACTGGGTTAAAAAAATGTTTCTTTACCAAATATATTTATGCCGTAAAGACATAGTCAATGAGACAATTTTATAAAGTTGATTATAAACCTTTTATATACATACACATAAAACTATAAACAAAATGAGAATTCAAAGAACTATATGAGAAATAAAAAAAAAAAAAACAACAAACTGTTTAAACTTATGTATTTTTTTTTATCTGCAAAACAATGCAAGAGAAAAACACCCAGTAGCACACACACACGAAAAACAAAACAAAAAAAAAAAAATAAGTAAAACTAAAAATGTAATTAAACAATTAATTATATAAATTAAATATTTAATTAATATTAAATTTAAAAACAATTAAAATGTTAATTAAAATAAAGTTAAACATTTAATTAAACAATTAATTATATTAATTAAAAATTTAATTGAAATTAAATTTAAAAACAAATAAAATTTTAATTAAAATAAAATTTGCGATATTATTTTCTGTGTGGTTCTACTGTTACGTATTTGTACGTTAGTGCATTCCAATTTCGAGATATTCATGTTTGAAAATTTAAAAAAGCCTTTTTTAGTGATCATTGTTACGTATTCTAACATAAGAGCCATAATAAAGAACCTGATTCCAAATCAGCAATCCAAATTTATGTAGAACATTCCGTTATCGAGATATTTGGACTTCAGGATTTTATTAATTCTTAGCGCTTTTTACAGATCTACTGTTACATATTATTGCGTTGGTGCATCATTTTAGGTCTAGATTTTTGTAAAATAGATTTCTAGATCCCAAATACTTTATTAATTTTTTTTAATGGTACTTCTATAAATTCTTTTATGAAAATTTATTTATTTTCATTCAAATAAAAAAAATCGATTTTTTTGCCAGTTTAAATATTGTCCTAAATTCTTTTTCAATATTTAAAAACAAGTTTTTTAATTCAAACCCGATTTTTTGAAAAAGTGCTAGAACAAAAATTAAATATGAAAATTGAGAATTTTTTATGACAATAATATTTCAGAACCTTATATTTTTAATATAGAAAAAGTCTCTTAGATCTTATTATAGAAAACTGTTTTCATGGTCCTGATGCATAATTTTCATTAAATAAACCCAATATAATGTGTTTTCTATACATATTTTACAGATATTTCGATATAAATGACTTTTTAAAAACGAAAATTTATGAAAATCAAGAGTTTTTTTAAAAATATTAGAATCTTTTCTTCAAAAACCAAAATATTTTCAACACTGAAAAACGTATGTTTGTTATTTGTATTATGTGTTGGTGTGAATTAATTTTTTAAAAATTTTCAATCCAAAAGGGGGGGGCCCGGGCCCCCTGGGCCCCCCCCCCCCTGAATACGTCCATGACGGGATTACCCTATGAAATTAAGTGGAAAATATTTTAAGTGATAAAATTTCATAAAGAAATAAATATTAATAAAAATAAGTTAAAGTGAAAAAAAAAATATTGAGTAAAAAAATTGAGTACGGAATATTTGAAAACTAGTATCATTCCACTTCGTACATAGCCACATTCCGTTTCGTTTCAAATTCTATTCATGTAAATTTTATTCTTTTCCGTATAATAAGCGTTACAGAAATAAACAAGTGAGAGTGTTAAATTCGGCAGTGCCGAATCTGTTATACCCTCCAAAATGTAAAAAAATAAAAAAAAAAATTTGTCAGGGGCGTTTGTTTTAGGGGGGGGGGGTTGATGGGGGTCAGTGCAGGATGTTGACAACACCTTCCCATCCCGATAAATATAACAAATGTTTGATTTATTTAATAAAAATACAAAAAAACATGTAAAAAAAAGTGTATTTTTTCAGAGGTTGGTTAACCTGACTATTAACATAAGACATATTTGTGCCAAATGTCGGGAGTCTAGCTCTTTTATTTTGGACTGCATCGTGTTAACTACAGACGGACAGACGGACGGACAGACGGACGGACAGACGGACGGACAGACGGACGGACAGACGGACGGACGGACATCGCTAGAATGTCTTAGAATCGATCACTGATCATAAATATATATACTTTATGGGGTCCTAGACCGATATTTTGATGCGTTACACACGGAATGACAAAGTGAGTATACCCCTATACTGTAGTTGGAGGGTATAAGAAATTCTAAAGTTATTATCCTACAGATAAAAAAGTACTATTTTACACCAGATTAACCAATTATGGTCCATCTATTGGATGTTATTTCTGCTGGAGGATCCTTCATGTCAGTTTTATTGCTGAATGATCCTAGATTTATAATATCAAGTTTCCAAGGCCATTATTCTAGGAAATATGAAAAAATGTACCAAGTTTACACTATTATTTCTAAGAGACGGGATTTCCAAAAAGTACTTTGTTCAGATTGTTTTTTTTTCACTGATGCAACCTTCATTCAAAATTTCAAGTGATTAGTATCATTATTTAAGGAATTATAAAAACTAACAAAAATACACTTTTTAGATCTTTAGAAACGGAACTTACGAAAAATTCTTTTTGCTAAATGTTTTTTTTTTTTTTTTTTACGAAAGATCCTACAATTCTCCTATATTCCTTTCGTGCTTTTATGACCATTATTTCAGGAAATAGAAAAAATAGCAAAAGTATACTTTTTAACACTGTCAGAAATATAACTCCCAAAGGTACTTTTTACGGAATGTTTTTTTTCACTGAAGGATCCCACATTCAAAATTTCACGTTTCTAGGAACAATATATCAAGAAATATAAAAGGTACCAAAAGTAAACTTTTTTATTCCGTTAGGACCAAAATTTCCAAAAAGTACATTTTATAGCGTGCTTTATTTTCACAAAAGAATTTTACATTCCAAATTTCCAGTCTCTCATGAATCATTACTTCAGGATTTATTAAAATTGCCAAAAAAAAAACACGTTTCAACCCATAGAAGCAGGGAACGGAATTTTTTTTAAAAGCACTTTTTGCGGAATGTTTTTTTTTTTTTTTTTTTTTTTTTTTTTTTAGGGAAATTCGTGTGGTTTTGATGTTTTATCATTTCAAACCGTGTTGTCGAAACTGAAAAAAATAAAGAAAAATTACAAACTGTTTTTTTTTTTTTTGTTCGACTAAAATGACAAAATTGTTCGACAAAATTTTTTAAATTAATTTTTTAAGAAAATTTTCTTACAGAAAAATTCTCAGAATCTAACAGATTTTTCGTATACATCTGAGACTGTTTAGGAGAAAAGTCTCAATTTCATCAAAAGTCTCAAATTCATAGAAAGTTTCCCTTAATCAAAATTTTCATATTGTAAAATATTTGTCGTACAGAAAATTTTTCAGAATCGGTGATTTTAAAAGTCTAATGGGGCGTTCTCACGAGAAAGAAATATCCAAAAATCTGAAACAATATTAAAAAAAAAGTAAGTAGTTATTCGTTTAATTGGGGAGTACTCAACGCAAAGTTAGCTGCTAACTGCCGATTTAACGGAGTCTTATGTCAAAATTTCTAAGAAAAAGTTAAATTTAACGGAGGGTTATTTTATAACAAAGCATTAGAGGAATTTGATTTGATATAACAATTGAAAAAGTTAAATTTACACATTCAAAAAATTATGTCATTAACTGTTTGCAGTTTATTTAAAAAGTTTTACGTTTTGTCGTTTTTAAAGAAAACCAATTTGTTTAATGTTTAGTTTTTTTTAATGACTATTTCTGTTTTTTGTTTCAAAAATAAAAACACAAAAAATAAAGAATTTCATTAGCATTCAATTTTTAAAGTCATCTATTTTTGTTCGGTAAGTAAAAATAGGTGTTTCTTATTTAATGTTTTATAATTTGTGTTTTATTTTTTTTTTAATTTTTTAAGAGAAATCATTAGTTTTTACCTACTTGTGTGGGTTATTTTTTTGTAAAAAAAAAAAAATTTAAAAATTATTTATAGAAATATAAAAACATGTTTGTATCAAGTGACTTTGGCACGATGCACAGTGGGGAAAATGGACTTTTTTTGTCCGATTTTGCCTACAGGTCGCAATTCTTAGCCGATTTTAGTTTTTCTTTTTTTGAAATTTAGCTAATAAAATTCCTCATCGGTTTTCATGGTGGATTTTTAAAAATTATTTTTGTTTTATTTGAATATTTTTTTAAAGTTCAGAAAATGTTAATTTTTTTATAGAATTTTTTGCTCTAAAAAATGTAATAGGCAGGGGACGGATAAGCTGGATGGACAAAATTAAAGTTATTTGAACCCCTTATAAATGACATTAATAGCATTTGTTAATTTATTATCATTTTGTTTTTTATAAACATATGAAAACTTAAAAATGTTCACTTTTAAGTGCCTATATCATTTTAAATAATGTACCAATTCCAATGATTTTTTTTTAGATTAAAGCTTATCATTTTCTTAACCATTATTGGTAAATAAAGTATTTTTGCAAAATTGTTTAACTTATTTTTTCAAATTTACAATGTAACAATTTTTTTTTTTTTGTTAAAAACAGACTAAAAAATAATTTTAAAATTCTAAAAATCATAAGGTAAAATTTAAGCAAAAAATAAAATATTTTTTTTAAAAAATTTGTGTACCAAATATGACTAAGTAAAACATGAGCTTTAATCTAAAAAAGATTTCATTGAAATTGGTACATTACTTTTAAAGATATAGGCTTTTAAAAGTGAAAATTCTTGAATTTTTGTCGTGTTATAAAAACCAAAATAATATTATATTTTCAAATACTAATCACGTCGTTGATAAGGGGTTCCAGTACCTTTAATTTAGTCTATAAAGCATATTCGTCCCATGCCTAATACATTTTTTATTGCAAAAATGCAGAAAAAAATAAAATTGTCTGAACTTTAGAAAAATATAAAAAGTAATCCGATTTTTTTTTTTCAAAAATCCACTATGACAAATCGATGCGGAATTTTATTAGCTAAAATACAAAAAAAAACAAAACCAAAATCGGTTAAGAATTGCGACCTGTAAGCAAAATTGGACAAAAAAAGTCCATTTTTCCCCACTGTGCGATGGGCATAGCGTCTGTCCAGAATGTAGTTGACTTCGGGATCGATTCCCCCAAATTTTAGTAAAAAAATTTTAAATTATAATTCAATAAAAAAATTGTAAAAATAACGAAATCATTAGTTTAACAAGCTGGGCACCAGAATTCAATGCTGCTAGCTAATTTGGGTACGCTGAATTCAATGGTGCTAGCCATTTTTTGAAGTTAGCGCTTGTATTCGCGATATTCGCGATTTAAATTTGTATAGCCTAGGTACTACAAAAATTAAATTTTTAAGCTTTTGGGATAGTTTTTAAATATAAATTTAAAAAAAAAAAATGTTTTTTCACAAAAAAAAAAATTCCGCAAAAAAAAATTATTTTTCGCGAAAAAAAATCCGCGACAAAAATTTTTTTTCGAAAAATTTTGTGTCTGTAATGTATCGAATTCTACTCATTTTCATAAGTTAATAGCAAAATAAAAAAAAATTGGAAAAAAAAGTTCGCGAAAAAAATTCGCGAAAAAATTTTCCGCACATAAAAATTTTTTGGTTGTATATTTAATAGAGTTTAGATGATAAAAATGTAGCAATTGTCTAAATAATGTAAAAAAAATTGTTTTTATACCCTCCAAGCACAGTTTGGGGGTATACTCACTTTGTCATTCCGTGTGTAACGCATCGAAATATCGGTCTAGGACCCCATAAAGTATATATTTTATTGATCAGTGATCGATTCTAAGACATTCTAGCGATGTCCGTCCGTCCGTCCGTCCGTCCGTCCGTCCGTCCGTCCGTCCGTCCGTCTGTCCGTCTGTAGAGGACACGATACAGTCCAAACTAAAAAAGCGAGACTTCCGAAGTTTGTCACAAATATGTCTTATATTCCTAGGCAGGTTAAGTTCGGAAATGGGCAAAATCGGACCAAGGGAAAAAAAGTTCCCCCTTGGAGAACTAAACCAACCCAAGAAAAACAGCATTTTTTGCATAGTTTTTTGTGCTTTTGGTAAGCAAATTCAACATTCTTATCGTAGAAGAAGTTCAAAATCGCAAGGGGAAGGCGCCCCCTAACGTCTCCCACCAACCCCCCCCCCTCCAAAAAAAAACAGGCGCCCCTGGATTTTTTTTTTTACATTTTGGAGGGTATAAAAGATTCGGCACAGCCGAATGTAACACTCTCACTTGTTTTACTTAAAAATAACAAAAAAAAAATAATCGGGAATACGAGCGCTTACTTCGATAAACGGCTTGCACGATTGAATTCAGCGTACTCGAATTAACTTTACCAGTGCCCCGCTGTTATAAAAAGGTATAAAATTCGAGCACAGTGTTGTTAATTTTCGTAGGTAATTTTATTTTGAATTTGTTGGTAAAATAAACACAACAATCATTAATTTTTTATGTTTTCGTTGGTTATTTTTTCGAATTTATTGGTAAAAAAATAAAAATTACGTTATTTTTTAATGTTATTTATTTGATAAAATTTTATTAACAGTAAAAAATAAATGTAGATGTTTGTTAAAACAAATGAATAATTACTGGGATGGTTTCAATTGTTTTATCACTTGTTTTAAATGTGTTTTTCATTTGTTTTTGCCTACAAAATATTTTGAGTTCAGGTTCACAGTGTTGTTTTTTGGTCTTTGTCTAGCAGTTTTCTCTCCCGTGTAAACGTACCTTAAAGTTCATAACAGCTTTGCCAAAATAAAATGTCTCAGATTTTAGACAGTTGTCGTATGTAAAGTCTCAGATGTGCGACATTTTTCGTATAAAAAAAAAATTTCGCATTCTGAGACATTTTTCGTATAGAAAAAGTTTTAGATTCTGAGACATTTTTCATATAGGAAAAGTCCCTGATTCTGAGATAGAAAAGGTCTCATTGAAACCAAATTGTTCAACACAGTTATATTGTAAAGAAAACTGACCTCGAGCTAGAATATCCCTACTAAATATATATTTTTTTTAGTTTCTTTGTCTTTAAACACACTCTAAACAAATGAGTCCAGTTTCCTAAATAAAATTTCATCAAATTCAAATAATATACTACTATAAATGTGTAAATTTCCAATAGTTTTTTGGTACAACTACACATTTCGAGTAAATTTACCCAATTTATAGTAGGAAACTGAAATCATTTTAATTGGAGTGCAGGTAATAACATGACCTGCTTTAAGGCCCCCCAGCGGGGGACCCAAATTATTGTAAGTGCAGAGGCCCCGCCGCACCTTAAACTCTGACGAAAACTGATGCAACATTTCGTCATATTGATATATCTTTTCAACAATATGAAGAAGATTTTTGTTGGAGTGCAGTATGAGTTTATTCAAAAAAAAAAATCTAGTTTATATAGAATAAAATCAAATTTAAATACATTTTCAATTTTTTAATCAGATTGTGAAAGATTTTTTACGTAAAAGAATTTAGAATTTGGCACCTTAGCGTAATGCAAATTTTCGGTCACATTAATCACATGCCACAACTTCCTCGGTTTGTTCCAGTGCTTCACAGTTTCTTTTGAGTTATAAATTCAGTAGTAGTTGTAATATTAATAGAAACGAATGCATGTGTTAGTAAATGTCTGTATGTTTGTTTATAATATAAGCACACATACACCACATTCTATGTATGTATTTATGTTTGTTATTATTAGGGATGAGATTTCCATGCAAATGCATGTTTTTTGTCGATAGTCCAAAAACGATATGGACCAATTATCTTTTCGAATCAAGAAATTTGCGTTAAAATGGCATCGATTTGTTTTTGCATATTTTTGCATATTTTGGTGAAAATGCATATTTTTGCATATTTTGGTTTTAAATGCATATTTTGTGCATATTTCTAACTTTTAAGTGCATATTTTTGCATATTTTGGCATAAATTAGCAAAAACCCATATTATCTGTTTCAAAAACTAATTTAAATTTTAAAAATTTATTTTGAAAATAAGAAAAAATATTTTCTTTTTAATTTTTTTTATAGATATTCTTAATTTTTAAAAAAATTTTCTTATAAAAAGTTTTAAATATTTAAACACGGCGTTATTTTTTACTTTTTAAGAAGCTTTTCCTATGAAAACAAGATTTTTATTGCACACATTTTATTTTTTAGTGCATATTTTTAGGTTTTTTAGTGCATATTTTGAGTTTTTTAGCGCATATTTTAAGCGCATATTTTCGATTTTTTAGTGCATGAAAATCTCATCCCTAGTTATTATAAATACATATGTAGTCGTATGTATGTTTTAAGCCTACAGGCAGACGCCTTTTGTTAATACATAAATTAAATACTTTAAGCAAGTGTCAAACTCAAATTTACAAAAGGTTTGTTTTAACACACACCATATTATACAAGTCAGAGACATACATACATATCGTCGGTGCGCCGACCAGAACACCTATGTGTTTTTTATGAATTGTTCAGGAGAGCAAAAAAACCGTTTTATTTTGCCAATTCGCAACATTTTTTTAAAGTAAATTTTTTTTTTTTTTTCCTAAACCCATTTAAAAATATTACGCGTTGAAAAACATACAAAATATTTTTTTAATCTGAAGTGGTACAAGATTTTAACAAAAAACTACACATAGGTGATTTTGTTTCGGACTTTTTACATGTTTATAAAAAATATATAATACACATAGGTGTTTTTGTTCTTAAATTTATTTTAAATAAATTTTTATTTGTTGTTCAAAAGTAAAAATTTTGCAAGTTATATATCCGCATGGACTTGTAGCGAAATATTGATGGTATTCACGTTAGAATTTTTATCCTTGCAATGTGCGAAATGCAACATTTACTACAAAAAACACACGTAAAATTATTTTGGTGTTTTTTTTTCATCCCATGTGTTTGTTGTAAAAAGTTTTTCATTTCGTACTTTGCAAGACTGAAAACTTCTGATGTGAATTTTGTTATCACAAAGAGACGGAAAAACTTTACCAATGCAGAAAGTGATTATCAGGAAAACCAAAATAATAATAAGTAATAAGTCAAAAAAAGTATTAAATATAATTCTGATGCAAAAAATGGCAAAATGTATCTTCAGTGAAATGAAATGGCGAATCTTTTCGTAGAACATATTAACCCTCTATCTGCCATTTTTATGGGTCATTTTTGTCCTTTTTTTAAATATCCTCATACAACACCACCTACACCACAAAAACGTACATTAAAGGGTTAAAATCTTCTACAAAGACTTTCTGCATCAAATTTTACTAGGGGTTGTCAAAGTCCAAAAGTTCCTGCAAAGTGCAAAATGGTTAAAAAAGTAAAATTGTAAATTATCAAATACTGTTAAACTTTTTTTTTGCAAAAGTCGAGTGAAATAAGTCGAAAAAAAATATAAATCTGCTTTTGAGCTAAATAAAGTTAAGAGATAATTCAGTGAAAATTGATGGCGGTTCTTTTCTTGAAACATGTTAACCCTTTATCCTCATTTTGGTGCTTTTTTTAAATATCATCATAGTCCACTACTAAGGCATACGTATAAAGGGTTAAACAATTTTACAAACATTTTCTGCATCAAATTTTACTAGGGGTTGTCAAAGGCCAAAAGTTCGTGCGATCTAAGCAAAAGGTTTAAAAAAGGAAAATTTTAAATTATCATAATTTGTTAAATTGTGTCTTACCAAGATACTTTACAATTTTACTTTTTTAAGCACTTTTCGCACGAACTTTTGGCCTTTGAGAACCCCTAGTAAAATTTGCTGCAAAACTTTTTTGTAGAACATTTTAACCCTTTTAACGCACGTTTAAGTGAAGTTCTATGAGGGTATTTGGCAAAAGGACCAAGATTACTCCCAAAAATGGAAGATAATGTGTTCCAAGAAAAGAACCGCCATCAAATTTCACTGAAGACATCATCATTTAGCTCAGACAAAGATTTATATTTTTTTTTTACTTATTTTACACGACTTTGGTGAAAAACAATTTAACAGTTTGTGATAATTTACAATTAAATTTATTTAAGCATTTTGCACTTTTCGCACAAA
Organism: Pegoplata infirma; assembly: GCA_963921195.1. NCBI lineage: Eukaryota > Metazoa > Arthropoda > Insecta > Diptera > Anthomyiidae > Pegoplata > Pegoplata infirma. The sequence continues at coordinate 120,231,734 of OY992536.1, read as the reverse complement.
ATTTTGACCTGTGACAACCCCTAGTAAAATTTGATGTAAAACAAATTTTTTTGTAGAACATTTTAATCCTTTAACCGCACGTTTTAATGGCGTTCAACGAGGATATTTAAATAAAGTACCAAAACGACACGTAAAAATGGGACACACAGGGTTAATGTATGTAAATGTATGTTCTTAGAAACGAACCGCCTTAAAATTTCACTAAGGACATCTTTTGATATTATTTACCTCAGAATTATACTTTATACTTTTTTTAGCTTGTTCAAAACGCATTTAAAAAAAATTTGGAAATTATTTTTTTTTAAATCGTGTTGCACAGTGTTATGCAATAAAGTTTCGGAATATTACAAAAAAAATGTTCAGAAAACTTTTAAAATATCAATTTATAAAAAAAACCAAAGGCAGACGCAATGTTTTTACGTTTAAATCAAAAACAGTTATGTGTACTAATAACGCATAAGTGTTTTTGCCGGAGAATTTCTATTATAGGTAACACATAGGAGTTTAAGCTAACTTTGAAACCATTTGAGATAACGGGAAACGCTCTGGGGAATAAATGCATTACCTAATAGGCTTCCTAATGGGCCAATAAAAAAAAAATAAAAAAATTACACATAGGTGTTCTGGTCGGCGCACCGACGATATGTGTACACAAACACATCTATATATTTATGCAGACACTCTTACTACTTTGTTTGTATTTTAAATGTATGTGTTTTTAACTTCGCGAATTTCTCTCAAAAATATCCTTTCTTTGACTTTTGAAAACAACCATTTCATAAAGTCTTAGATTTTCAATGTTTGCATGGTTGGGTTTTTTGGTTGATGACAATGATGATTATGAAAACAAATGTCCCTTGATTTACGAGGTAGTTTTTTTATACTATTTCAGTTTTAGAATGTTTTATATCTTGGGGAAATTAAGGGAGTTTTAATGAAATATTGTGTAAATTGATGGATTTGCCCTGCAAATTGTAAGTTTTTCCTACAGTACATACAAAGTAGGCTAGCAGTGATCCTCATTGTGTACTTTCCAATATGGTGGTATGGTTTTAGTACAAAATGATCATCGTGCTGTACGTGTGAGGTTTAGCTTTGTTTACTTTTTTTATGAAACGTCAAAAGTTGGACCTTGTGCTGTCACTTATACTTATTGCTAGTCACATTAAATACATCCCTGTTAGTCCACTATTCATGAACTATGGTTTTTCCATTTGCCTTTTTGATCATCAGAAATAAATCGTCTAAGTCTTGCTAAAATTTCATGTTCCATGTTAATTGAGGGATGAGTCTATTACCATTTTTGTCTGTAAAACATCATAACATTTGATGTTTGTTTGTTGTAAGTATTTTTGGTTTGCGTATGCAAAGTCAAGTCAAAAGACTTTTAAGTGGGTTCACCTAGAGGTTGAAAATTAAGCTGTTGTTGTCATTGTAATTGTTAATGTTTTTTTTTTTTTTTGTATACATTTCTTGTTTTTGTTTTATCTTTTTTTTATATTTTTAATTTTAACTTTGTTTTTATTCGTTTTTTATTTATATTTTCAAGGCATAAAATTATAACAGCAACAAGAAGTTGTAGAAAGAGAGAAAAAAAATGTAACAGGAATTTTATATGCAAATTTTATTAAAATATGAAAATATGATAAATATTTTACAAAATGTTAAGAAAAAAAAAAAATCTTGTTAACACTTGAAGTGTTAAAATAAAATATTCTTGAGTTAATATTATAAATTCTAGGCAATCATGTTATGCATACTTGTATAAATAAGTATTTTATTAACACTTTGTATATTTTATTAAGATTTGTGTTTGGAGTGAAACTTCCTATGTTACACAATGGGGTAGAGTCTAAATAGTTTGGAAATAAATTGTATTTTAAATAAAGCATAAACAAGTTTCCCTACATCGAGGTCCCATGCCGCAGATTCCGGAAAGTTTCTTTACTATAACAATTTTAATTAAGATACGAATAATTCATTTTAGGATTTTTTTTCTGCCCACTGTACTCTCAGAAGGAAGTTATGATAGAAGGTGTAAAAGCAGGAATTCAACGAATACGACACAATTCTTGACCATAATGCCAGACTTAGGCATACAAGGATAATAAAATTATGGATGAAAAAACTTACTTGAGTCGCACAGTGTGATATTCGTGCACATATGGGTCAGAAAAAAAATTATTCGATTATTAAAGGTGCATATTTAATTTAGACACTCTGGAGAAAAAAGAAATCAATTTCCGTTATGTCACTGTCACTCTTAGTTTGGGTGGGGAACAACTCTAAAGTCTAGACATTTTCAGATTTTTTTTTTAATTTGTTTTTTTTTTGTTTATGACATTTTTTGAAAAAATTTTGAAAATTCATTTTGTGAAGCATTATTTTATTTTTCTGTTTTTTTATAAAAAAAAAGTAACCCAAACAAAAGTTATATTGAGTTAAAGTCCAAGTTTTTTTTTAAATATATTTGAAAATCCACTTAAGTAATAGACTGCAACTTGTGCAGATAATGATGGATAACACAGAAAATAAAATCGTCAAATTTAAATCAACAAACATCAATTGTAAATCAACCAAACATGATATCAACCAAACATTTTGTAAAAACGGCCGCCTGTTAGTCCATAATACAAAATTTCGAATTTGTTTTCAACAAACTTAGTCAAGTATTTTTATTTCAAAATTATTTTATCATGTCAACAAATAGTTTTTGTGTTTGTTGAATTTCTTTGTTGAAAAAAAAAAATAAGATTTTTTACGTTTGTCAGATCAACAAATTGTGTTTTTTGAATTTCTTTGTTGAAAAAAATTAAGATTTTGTACGTTTGTCAATACAAATAATAATTTTAGAAAACTGCTACAAACTCGTTTATCAATTTTTTTTACATTTTTTTCAACAATCAATATTTACAAACGTTAGTTGATATCACAAATTTCCGTATAGGAGCACTTTCAGTGAAAAAGTTAATTGTAGTCACAAATATGGGGGTTAGAGTGTCCCTTATTTTGGAAATGTTGGAAATCTTGAGACGGTACCCGCTCATTTTTTTCCTTTTGACTTAAAAATAACTCAGGAAAAATTTTACGCCCCTAGGACCACGCCTTCCCTACGCGACGGGGCCTTAAAGAGCGGGGCCTAAAAAATCATTTTTCCATACAAACCAAAAAAATTTTTTTTTGATTTTTAATTTTTTTGTTATTAATTATTATATTACTTGGTTTGCTTATTCACGACAAAAAATTTGATTTTGGAGGGATAAGTCTTTCAGCGCTAAAAAATTTTTCGCAAAAAAAAAATTTGGGCGGCCGGGGTCCTACAGTAAAAAATTTTTAAAAAATATTTTTTTTTAGTTTTGACCAGCAACGGTTTTAGCTGCTATGTTGCTTTAAATGATATATATTCCAAAAAAAAAAATTATTCATATCTGTGACATCTTTATCTTTTTCGAAAAAAAAAATTTTGAGCCGTAGGAATCCTACGGTAAAAAATTTTTAAAAAATATTTTTTTTTAGTTTTGAAAAGCAATGGTTTTAGTTTTTATGTTGTTTTTAATGATATATATTCCAAAAAAAATATTATTCATATTTGTGACATTTTTATCGTGTATCGAAAAAAATCATCAATGCATTTTTTACCCTTTTTTAGAACACGATTAAGATGTCACAGATACAAAAAATATTTTTTTATGAATATATATCATTTAAAGCAACATAGCAGCTAAAACCGTTGCTGGTCAAAACTAAAAAAAAAATATTTTTTAAAAATTTTTTACTGTAGGACCCCGGCGGCTCAAAATTTTTTTTTGCGAAAAATTTTTTAGCGCTGAAAGACTTATCCCACCAAAATCAAATTTTTTGTTGTGAATAAGCAAACCAAGTAATATAATAAATAATAACAAAAAAATTAAAAATCAAAAAAAAAATTTTTTGGTTTGTATGGAAAAATGATTTTTTAGGCCCCGCTCTTTAAGGGCCCGTCGCGTAGGGAAGGCGTGGTCCTAGGGGCGTAAAATTTTTCCTGAGTTATTTTTAAGTCAAAAGGAAAAAAATGAGCGGGTACCGTCTCAAGATTTCCAACATTTCCAAAATAAGGGACACTCTAATGGGGGTCAATATAACAATTCGTTTTTTTCTGTGAAATGCAAAACGATATTGTGGGTTATACTAAAGGTATTCCTTAACATTTCATATGTTATAACTTTTGCACGGAAGAGCCCGGGCTGTGTCAAATCGAGGTTAAAGTTGAGATTAAAAACAAAAATATTAAAATAAATTGCATTGCACAGCATAGTTTTTATTTCTCTGGCCATAAAAAATATTAAGAATTGCATTTTTACTTTTTCGCTTCCGTCAAAAAAGTTCCCGCACCAAACGAGATGAAATTTGGTCTATATTTTCTTAGTTTGATTAAAACTAAGAAAATATGAGACTCAAACGATGCGTAGGAAAAATTTTTTACGGTCAAAATGACGAATGCTTTTAGAATAGACTTTTTTGATTCCTTCAAGATTAAAATTTGGCGTTTTAACCCTTAACTGCATAACGTTAACTATTCATGACGTCAACTTTGGCAGCATGTAGCTATAAAAGTAAAAGTCCGGGCGGCTTTATTTTTATTCGTAAGTGTTCACAAGATCTTTTTTTATATAATTCATTCATTGGAAGGGTTAAAATTACCTTATTTTTGAAACATAGGACTTAAAACAAAAAATATCTGTGACTTTTTAGAAATTGCGTTTGGTGCGGAGGTTTTTTTGCCAATATGACCCGCAAATACGATTTTTAATGTTAATTTTGTATTGTCTATCACGTGGTGATAGGTAAAAATTTTGTCAAAAATGAGTCATAACCCTACTGTACACAGAATAATTTTTTCGCGATTTCGCAGTGAAACTTTTCGCTTTGCGAAAGTGGATAAAAAATCAATTTCAATGTAATTTTTGTTTTAAAAAAAATTTAAATATCGATAGGCATATGAGGCATTCCACACCAAATGTTCCGCAACAGAAAAACATGTGTCCCATAAATTTCTGAATAGGTTATTTGGATAGCCCTATATGGAACTAAGAAAATTGAGTTTTTGGTTTTTCAAATTTTCAAAAAACTGGGCTTAGGAGGCGTGGTCAAATATTGAAAAAATGGTCAAATTTGTGACGAGTTGCCTTGATTAAATATTTATCACATTAAAACGGAATGCACCACAATGTAAAAAATTTAGGTTCTTATATAGTTTTGTATGGGCTATCGATTAAATTTTTTTTTTTTGGAAAATTTGCAGAACCCGTTCTGAAATTTTTCATTTTTTAAAAAAGTCAATTTATCAAAAATCCGACCACTTTTTTTTTTTCTTTTTTATTTATTTTTTTAAAAGTTTAGATGTTTGTCCATCCACACAAAAAAAATCAGAAACACGTTCATCTTTTTTTTCGAAAAAATCGCATTTGAACTTTAAATTTCATAACAATTTTGTTATTTGCTTGTATTTCTTTGTTTTAAAGTTGCGAATGAGTAATATTAATTGCATAAATATTCGTCATACGCTCTGTTGACACAAGAAAATACAAGCAAATTACTAAATTGTTATGAAATTTAAAGTTCAAATGCGATTTTCTCGTAAAAAAAGATGAACGAGTTTCTGATTTTTTTTTGTGTGGATGGACAAACATCTAAACTTTTAAAAAAATAAATAAAAAAGAAAAAAAAAAGTGGCCGGATTTTTGATAAATTGACTTTTTTAAAAAATGGAAAATTTCAGAACGGGTTCTGAAAATTTTCCAAAAAAAAAAAATTTAATCGATAGCCCATACAAAACTATATAAGAACGTAAATTTTTGACATTGTGGTGCATTCCGTTTTAATGTGATAAATATTTAATCAAGGCAACCCTCCACAAATTTGACCATTTTTCCAATATTTGACCACGCCTCCTAGCCCAGTTTTTGAAAAATTGAAAAACCAAAAACGCAATTTTCTAAGTTCCATATAGGGCTATCCATATCACCTATTCAGAAGTTTACGGTACACATGTTTTTTTTTTTCGCTGGACATTTGGTGTGGAATGCCTCATATTTTGATTTTGGAAAAAAAAAATCTAATATTTTTGCAATGCAATTGATTTTAGCAAAAAGTGTTAATTTTGATATTTATCGCATATAATAATTCCAATGTAACATTTCTGATGGTGACACTTTTTGGTTACATATTGTTTCCAAGAACAGTTTCTTAAAAAAACTCTGAAGCTGAGAATATGTCAGACATTATTTTCATCAAAAATTTATACATTTTTATAAAACAGATAAAATCGTGAGGGGGGGGGCTGCTAGTTAAAAATAAATAGGCGATGACAAAAAAATTCTGAAAGTGGTGCCCCCCCCCCGTTTTCAAAATCCTGGATACGTCGCTGATGCAAATTGTAATTAGTAGTATTCAATGCCATTACCAGGTAAGTGAGACGGTAAGGAGTACTTATAACCAAGTTTTTACTGTTTTTTTTTGTGGAAAAAAGTACTTTTTCTAAAAAAAAGTACTTTTGTACAACTGTTTTAGAAAAATCGTACTTTTTTCTAATAAAGTGGTACAAAATTACTTTTTTTAGAAAAAGTACTTTATTTTATAAAAACTACGTTTTTGGAAAAAAGTACTTTTTTAGAAAAAAGTACATTTTTAGAAAAAAGTACTTTTTTGGAAAAATATATTAAAAAAATATAGTACTTTTTAGAAAAAAAGTACATTTTTAAAAAAAAGTACTAAATTTTTATTTAATTCGGTTTGAGTCCATATTAATTATTTCTGAAAAATAATAATAATTGTTGTACAATGAGAAAAAAAATTAAAGAAAAAAGTACTTTTAAAAAAAAAAAAAAACTTTTTTATGAAAAAAACAAAGCCTATTTAGAAAAGCGACCTCTTTAGAAAAATTTGATTTTTTTAGAACAAAGTACTTTTTTCTAAAAAGGAGTAAAAAATGTTCTTTTTAAATAAGAATTTTTTGTCTAAAAATTAAATTTTTTTCTAAAATGTACTTTTTTCTAAAAAGTACTATATTTTCTAACAAATACTTTTTAGGAAAAAAGTAAAACTTTTCTAAATAAGTACTTTTTTCCTGAAAAAGCACGTTTTTGTCTTAAAGGTGATATAGTACTTTTCTAAAAAAGTACTATTTTACCAAAAAAGTGATACTTTTTCTAAAAACGCACTTTTTTTCCACAAATTTTACTTTTTTCTATTTTTCCAAAAAAATACTAAGTTTTCCTAAAAAATTGCTATTTTTTCTAAAAAAGTAACATGTTTATCTAAAAAAGTACAATTTTATGCTTGCCATTCGAAATTCGTCTTTCGAAACGGTTTATATTGTCTATTGAATAATTTATTTGTTTAAAGCGTTAATAATTTACTTTAAACTTCCAAATTTAATCCTATTTAATTATTTATTTTGATTTGCTTTTTTAATCAATGGCAATATTTAAGCATATCAGGAAAATAAATTATACACACATTAACTGATAAGAATGTGGTGACATAAATCTGTATGTGGTCTAAGGCAAAAATAACAAAACAGCATACACAAGTATATACAAACACACAGACTTAATAAAACCCAGTGAAATATTGAGTTTATGAATAAGAAATAATTACAATCTAAAAGTTAAGCGATCAGAAAAAATTCTTAGAATCTAGAAAATTTTTTAAGAAAGTTCTAAGGATGTAAAACAAAAAAGTTCTTGGGATGTAAAACAAAAATCAATTAAAAAATATTTCAGAATTTAAGAAACTGAATCAAAAAAAAAAAAACAAATAGGGTATTTTATAGTCGGTCATGACCGACATCTTTTATAAAACGGTTATTAGATTCATTTGTGTCAAAACAAGGCGGACCTTTGTATGGGGGCTAGGTCTTAACTTATTTCCAATTTCAATTGGCTTCGTCCTTAGGCTAAACAAAGCTTAAGTTTCAACTTTCAGCCAAATCGATTGATAATTGCGACCTGTATCGTATATACAACGTTTAGATGACGGACGGACAGACACACAGCTCAAACCTCTGAAGCAAAAGACTTAAAATTTTTAATAAAGTTTTACCTCCCCAAACAAAAATCTACACTCAAAAAAAAAAAAACTTGTAAAATTACAAGAAAAGTTTTTACCTTTTTTTTTTGCTACCTCCTATTTGACAAGAATATCTTGTTATTTTAAAATGATTTTACCAATAATTTTGTAATTTTACAAGCGTTTTACAAAAAAAAATTGTAAAATTAAAATTTTTTTGACGCGATACTAGATTTTTAGCTACCTTCTATTTTACGAGAACTCCTAGTAAAAAGTACGAGCTTTTTTTGTAATTTTACAAGATTTTTACCAATAAAATTGTAAATTTACAATATACTTGGCGAAATAAACCTTACAAGAAATTCTCGTAAATGTACTAAATTTTTTTTTTGTAAAAAATCTTGAAAATTTCTAAAATTACAAGAAAAACTGTAAAATTACAAAAAAAAATTTAAATTTCGATCAAAAGTTATTTGTTAAAAAACAAGGAAAACTGTCATATATTTGTAAAATGAGAAACTCTTGTACTTTTCCTAGTAATTTGACAAGTTTTTTTTTTTTTAATGTAATAGCTGGATTTTTGGGAAAAACTTGTGCTTTTGGTACTTTTTATATTTTCTAAAAAAATGGTCCTAGAAACTAGAAATTCGAAATCGTCCTACCTACGTTTCTGGACATTTTGATGCAAAGGGGACAAAAATGGGTAAAATTGCGTACAATAGTAGTTTTTTTATTTCCCCAGAAATAATGGTCATAGAAACTTGATATAAACAAGAGATGGGCCCATGAGCAAATTAGAGCATGATTCAAGCGTGATCACGCGTGAGTGTAACTGAATTCAATTTTACTCACGTGATTGTGAGTGAGTAAGATTTTTGTGTAAGTGAGTGTGCGTGAGTTTGCGTGATTTATTTTCTCTTTATATTTCCTTTCGTACCAAAAAAGCGACAAAAAAACTTTAAAATTTGGCCAAACTTAAGATTTCGTCCCGAAAAAGCAAAAAAAAAAAAATCTAAAATTTCACTGAACTTGAAATTTTGCTTAAAACTTTGTAAGGTTTTTGAAATTTTAGTTTTTGAAATTTTTTTTGTATAAATATGAGTTGCGTGAGTGCGAGTAAACGTGAGTGTGAGTCAACGTGAGTGTGAGTAAAGCTTTTGTGAGTGCACGTGAGTGGGAGTTGTATTAAAATTACTCACGTAATTGTGAGTGAGTGTGAGTAACAAAAATATGCTTGTGAGTGAGTGTGCGTGATTCAAAAATTCCTGTCGTGAGCGTGAGTGAGTGTGAGTCAAAAACCACTCACGCGCCCATCTCTAATGTAAACTTCTTCAGAAAACAAAAAACATTCTGTAAAAGATAATTTTTAATGCGTTAAATTTGTACTTTTTCCTAAAGTAATGATTTTAGTTTCATCTTTCTAAAGCCGTCAAGAAATTCGAAACCGGTTTATATTCAACAAAGTTACTGGCTTATAAGTGTAAAAAGTACGAAAAACCGATCTTTTTTGCCCGTTTCTCAAATTTTTGGAGGTGTTTCGCAAATTTCAAGGATAGATTCTTGTTGTACCCGACAACACCTACTAGAAAAAAAGTATCGCATACCAGGTTTTTCTGTTTCATTCATTTTTGTAACACTGATCCATGATATCTGTTTATGGCTAGCCTCCTGAAGTTTGGCATGAATATTTCTTATAGACCTAGGTAGGTTGAGTTCGTAAATAGGCAAAATCGGAGAAGGGAGAAAAAATTTCCCCCTTGAAGAACTAAACCAACCTTTAAAAATTCCATTTTTTACGTGTTTTTATGTATTTTTGTTCAATAAATGAATAATTTCAATGTTAGATTAAGTTCATAGTCCTGTACTAGGGCCAGGGAATAAAAAATGTTGTTTCCCTCCCCCCATTTGCAGGGCGTGTATATAAAAAAAATTGTTTAAATAATGATAAAATGGTATAACTTTAGTAGAAAAAACATAATAAATGAATTAGTGAAATTGTATTTCAAGGGAGCGGTGTTACCCGCGGACCCTCCCCCCCATATTCTCCTATGTCCTCTTTTTGACATGTTGGAGGCTATAAAATTTTCGTCACAGCCGCATTTAACACTCTCACTTCACTTTAAGTGATTTTCGATTGGGGGTATACTCACTTTGTCATTCCCATATATTATATATATTACTGATCTATGATAAATTTTAAGATATTTCTAGAATGCTTGTATGTCCGTCCGCCTGTACAAGACTCGATGCCGTTCAAAATAAAAGAGCTAGACTCGATAAGTTTGACAGAAATATCTCTTTTAGTTCTTGACAGTTTAAATTCGTAAATGGGCAAAATCGGACCAGTGGGGAAAAAAGCCCCCTTGAAGAACTTAACTAACCACTGAAAAACGCCATATTTCACAGTTTGTTTTTGTATTTTTGTTAAGCAATTGAAACAATTTGATGTCAGAAAAAGTTCAAGGTCAAGCACTTTGACCCAGGAAATTAAAAAAAATCTTTCTTTTTTGCCAGCGTGGGTTAATGTGTTCTCCAATGAAATTCCCCCAAAAAAATGCCCCTGCATTATTCACTTTATTTTCTTTTATATGTCGGTAGATATATGAGATTCGGCATTACCCCAAAATTTTCAAATATTTTTTTTCTTAAAAATAAACATGGAACTAACAATAAGTGAAATAAAGCTAGGAACAAAATGTAATTGAACATGGAACGAACTAATATGGACCAGAAACCGATATAAAAGATTGTTTTTTTTTTGTTAAATTTTATTTTGCTGGGTTATGTTAAAAAAACAGACAAACACAGTTACACAACCAACAAATGCACAACAATAATTTTAGCTAGGATGATGTTAATTAATGACACAATATTTTAGACACAGGATAAAAACCGCAATTAAATTTTAGTGTTAAATTATGCGGCAGTCAAGGAGAAAGGTAAATAACACAAAAAAATACACACACACACAATAACAATATTTTAATAAGCACATCAAATAAAAAAGGTGAACCAAATTAAAAAAAAAAAAAAAAAAAACACAAACAAATTTAATAATCGTAGAAACCTTTTATTAAACAAAAAAATTATAAAGCTATAAAAAGCTTTTTATTGAATGTTAAAAATTTAAACTCACACAATTACAGCTACAAACACCCACACATGAAGCAGAACACAAAAAATTGCATGAGTCTAAAAAAACAGAACAGACAGATAATAAAACAATTATTCGTCTAAAACAAAAACAGCTGTTGTGTTTTGTTTTTTTTTTTTTGTTAGAAATTAAAAGATATAAAGGAATTTGTAAAATGTGGATAAATATTTGGAGTAAAAAAGGTGTAAAGTTTGAAATGTCAGCAAATGGCTTAACATGAATTTTGTTACAAATACAATTGTAAAACATACAAAAGAAAAAGGAATGTATAAAAGTTAATGCGCATGTGTTGAGAATAAATAACTCCAAGATAAATACAGTGGGGTAAATAAATTGACATGTTCAACAATTTTTATAAACTGCAATATGTGATATATCACTTTATGATAGCAATGTAAGAAAATACCGTCATTGTAAATTACTTCTCCAAAAAGATATCTCAAGGCAGGCGACATTAAAGTGAAATTTTTGGTATAGAATTCTTGCTTCCAATCTTATTTTAATAAGGAATTCTCCATTTATAAACTCTCCCCTACGGAATTTTTATTTAACTCAAGACTTTTTCAAAACTGCTTAGAATAATTCAAACAATAAAATTTATATAACTCAGTTTATCTCGAAGTCATGGATATTCCGGTTAAAAATTTTCTTGAACACTTTTGACCCCTTCCCAGCAAAACTTAGATTACCATATAAGGTATAAAATAAGGTACAGGATTGATTGCTTATTTTATACATTGCAGCATTGATGATTTTAACAGGGGATGAGACTCAAAGTAATGCTTCCACATTATGACAAAGAATACCAGTAAGTTATAAAATAATTGATCAAATTTATAGCAAAGCATACTAGTAAGGTATAAAATAAAGCATACCAGAACATAATATTCAATGTGTTATGAGTTGTGAAAAAGTAATTTTGTAGATAAAATATGCTCGTGAGTAGAGTTTGCAAATAATCGAGATATTTCATAATCGCGATTACGATTAAAAAAATTGCCGTTAATCGCGATTATCGATTAATCGAATTTCTTAAATAATTTGAATTGCAATAGCTTTATTGAAAAACTTTTTTAAAATTTGCATTTCAAAACGTACAAAAATTCATATTTTTAAGAAAAAACAAGTGAGAGTGTTACATTCGGCTGTGCCGAATCTTTTATACCGTCCAAAATGTAAAAAAAAACTATAAAAAAAGTCCAGGGGCGTCTTTTTTTTTGGGGGAGGGGGGTGGGTGGAGACGTTAGGGGCACCTTCCCCCTGCGATTTTTAACTTCTTCTGAGATAAGAATGTTGCATTTGCTTAGCAAAAGTACAAAAAACCCTGCAAAAAATACGGTTTTTCTTGGGTTGGTTTAGTTCTCTAAGGGGGATCTTTTCCCCTTGGTCCGATTTTGCCCATTTCCGAACTTAACCTGCCTAGGAATACATATAAGACATATTCGTGCCAAACTTCGGAAGTCTAGCTCGTTTAGTTTAGACTGTATCGTGTCTTCTACAGACGGACAGACGGACGGACGGACGGACATCGCTAGAATGTCTTAAAGTCGATCACTGATCAATAATATATATACTTTATGGGGTCCTAGACCGATATTTCGATGCGTTACACACGGAATGACAAAGTGAGTATACCCCCCATACTGTGGTTGGAGGGTATAAAAATAATAAACCCACAGAATTCATGCCTGAATTCAGGTGGTTTGTATACGCTTTTCTGCTGGGTTGTGTCGGTACCTAACGATGGCCAGCGAAGAGCTGATTTAAAAAAAAAAATACGTTTTTCAAAAAAAAAAAACCCAGCAGAAATGTTGCTAAACTAGCTTGCAGTAGCTTTTGGAAAGGAATCACGAGCCAAAAAGCGCATTTAATCCACCTGAATTCATGCATGATTCATATGGCCGATTTCACAGTTTAGAGCATTATTTGGTATCACTTTTATAATTATCTTTTCTGCGCTGATTAAAGAATTCTTTTGTTATAATATTATAATTTTTATACAAAAAAAATCTTAACAAAAATTAGAATGTCAAATGAATAAATACTCAAGCTCGAGGTCATAAGTTTTAAATGTTTTTTATTTATTTAAATATTTCCAATATTTCGATATTCTTATCTTCATCAGGGACAGTTAAATTTTATAAAAATCACACAAAAAATTTAACTGTCCCCGATGAAGATATTCAAAGAATATCGAAATATTGGAAATATTAAAATAAATAAAAAACATTTAAAACTTATGACCTCGAGCTTGAGTATTTATTCATTTGAGATTCTATAAAGAAACGGTCGAATAAAAAACAAACTTGTATTTAAAAATTAGAATGTTTTTCCTTACTTTTACTGCATCCTCAAGAGCGCTCTTTAGATGCGCTATGGTATGCTATAAAAAGAAGAGGTGTTGCCAGTATATATTTTTGCTAGGTTTCATGTCCGAATTTGATGGCCAAATCCGGTCAAAAACCTTTTAAATATATTTTAAAAAATAAAAAAAATTATGAGTTTTCCAAGATCAGAATTTAAGTTTCCAGGACTTTTACGAGAAAAAAGGAAAAAACAATTGCAAAAGGTTAAATGAATCATTTAAATTCGTTATAAAACAGTATGTTTCATGGAAAATAATTAATCGTAATCGCATGATTTTTTTGTCGATTACGATTACGATTATTTGGTGCGATTAATCGCGATTACGATTTTAATCGTTTTGCAAACTCTACTCGTGAGTGAGTGTGCGTGACTCGAAAATTCCTGTCGTGAGCCCATCTCTAGTATAAACTTATGCATTTTTTTATAAAATACAGTGTGTATAAACTGGTCGTATATTCCATTCAAATGGAGAGATACCAGATTCGTTTTTATCCCAAAGGCTGCACAGAAAAAAATATTCGATGGAAAAAAACAATTAAATATTTGCTCAGCTTAAAATTTGACATTCAATCAAATTTTACTTGAATCAATTAACAATTTGCTCAAATCTGAAAAATTCACAGTATTAACCATTCACTCAAATCAAGCATTGGTTTAATCAAAAATAACAGAAATATACCGATTAATCATTTGCTCAAATCAAGCATTGGTTTAATCAAGGATCAGTCAATGAATGACCCACAATACTTGATCCAACAATTTTCCTCATTAGCTGACTTTTAATTAAAATAATGCTCAACCTGGTGTATTTTGTGCTTGATCTGACAACTCATTTTTATCTGTGTGGGAAAAGCTCCCTAATAATTCCGAAAAATTTTAGATAAATTAGTCTATCATCATTTTTGTTTAAGAGTGATTGCGTAGAGTGATTGATCCAAGGTTGCTTTCGACTTTCAATGGAAATAGCTCTTAATGGTGTTGTTGATACCTTCGAGAGGTCGCTTTCGGTAAAGGATAACAGTGTGATTATTTTGCGACTGGATACTGAAGATGTCGCGATAGCGGTAAAGGAAAAGCTCCTGCCAACATTAAGAAACATTCTTAATATTTCTTTGAAAGATCTGTACTGGAAAAAATGGAAAAAATACTGGGGTCTTTTAGTTAATTTGTGTAAAACAGAATGTTTGCATACAAGGAAAAATAAGACTCTTGCTTTTGATTCTATTTCTCTGGACGGCACTAAATTCGTCTTCTATTTAGTGTCTTTAAACGAATGTATAGAGAATGGCATCGATGTTAAAAACTGGAGCTTTGTACTCACCTATGCACTATGGTTTCGCAGACCACTTTTCTTGGCCAAAATTCAATTTTCTCAAAATTGCTGTTTTAAAAAATCGCTTTGTGATCTAACAATAAACACTTCAAAGCAACAGAAAACATACATATTTGTTTTTTGTATATACTCATTTACCGTTATAATACAACAGATTAAAGTTTAAGTTTTACAACAAATCTAGGAAAGAAAAAAAAAACAACTTATTTTTTAAACTTTTCAATAATTTTTTTGAGTTTAAATACAAAGAGTTTCTTATAATATTATACATGGAAAATAAAGTTGGAGATTAGTATTACAATAATTTTAATTTCAAATAGTGTGAAAAAATTGGCGTAATTTAAAAAAAAAAAATAAGTGGTTCATGCAAACCAGAAAAAAAATTGGTTGTAAATAAAACATAACTTTAGATGGGCCTACAAAAAGTTTTTAGCAAAATTTAGCTATCAGACCAATTCAGAATCAAAGATTGGGATCAACACTACATATCCACATTGTCAGATGATGCTAGTTTTTGCTAGTAAGTGTACTGGAAGAAAATTTCCAGAACACTTTTCCATTAAAATTCAACCCAAAAACGAATTTATGTAACTAAAAAAAAACAAAAATTAGCAAAGTGCCCTAAAATGTTAATATTTAAAAAATAATGATTAAAATGATAATAAATTTCAATTCGAATCCTATTTCAAAAAAAAAAAAAAATTGTTTTGGCAATTTTGGCCAAGAAAAGTGTCTATCGGAACCATAGTGCTATGGCTGAATTTTAAATCTGTTCTTTACATAATTCAATTAGACATACTGGGTAGGCAGTATACGGTAATTCGACATTATAGCACACTGCAATGGAAGAGCAATAATTTTGGCCATATCGCGATTTTGAATCCTATGATCCTTTTTGAATGCCACTTTACCACTATGAAACCATACAGGGATGGCAGGCATTTAGGGTTGGTATTTTTCTTAAAGGGGATACTTTTTCCCCTTAGTCCGATTTTGCTAAGTAACAAACTTACCAGTCTGTGACCACACTCAAAAAATTATGTCATTAACTGTTTGTAGTTAGTTTTAAAAATTTTACGTTTAGTCGTTTTTAAAAGAAAAAACATTTATTTAATGTTCAGTTTTTATTAATGACTTCCTCTGTCCTTTGTTTCAAAAATAACACACTAAAAAATAAAGACTTTCATTAGCATTTAATTTTTAAAGTCATTTATTTTTGTTCTGTAAGTAAAAACTGCTGATTATTCTTTAAATTTTTAATGATTTTTGTAAGTAATTTTTTTTTAAATTGTTGGTATTTTTTAATGAGATATCATTAGTTTTTACCTACACAAGCAGGATATTTTTGTAGAAAAAAAAATCTAAAAAAATATTTATAGAAATATAAAAACATGTTTGTAGTAAGTGACATTGGCACGATGCACATTGGGTTGAATGAGTGGCAAAGTGGCGCTATATTCAGGAAAGCAGTAATTTTAACATATAATATTTTTTAATTGATGAATGATAAATAATACATTAGAAAGCACCCTTTTAAAGAGAAAACATGTGTTTTTTATTTTTTTAACCTGTCAGTTTTTAGTGTTTCTTGAAAATTGAACTTGATTCACAATTAAAGCTGTAACTTTTAAACCTAAAGCGATAATTTAATGAATACAGTTGCAAATTAAAGTATTTTTAATGCGATAATAAAAATTCAAAACAATAAAAAATAAATATGTGTTAATACTTGCATAAAATTTGTTTAAAGTCGGATTATTGTGTTTCACCAAATTTAAAATTTTTTTTTAATTTTCCATAAAAAAGTCAGGAAAGTTGTAATTTTGAACTATAATTTTTTTTATTGGCATCTAATCATTAATAAGTAAAAAACCACCATTTTTGAAAAAAATTAACACATTGGGCGCGTGGTTATGCTTTATTTCGGGAAAAAACTAAATTGACAATTTTTACTGTATCTGTGAAATTAAAAACACAATATTTTGAAACAAATAGCAAATTAAAGTATACGTAAAGTGATATTATAAACGTTAAAACAAAAATTATATGCTCTCATATAAATACTAAATTTATTAAGAAGCCTAATTTTTTCATAAAAATTCTTGAATGTTTAAATTTACCTTTATGCCGTTGGAAATTGAAAAAAAAAAAAATTATATCAGCTGCGTTATTCATAATAAATAAAGTTAACATCTTGCATGTTTTTTGTCAGATATTATATAACACCACCTAGAGACATCTGCTTAACCCACACACCCTTCCCCTTCCCATTTCCCCCAAAAACTGTCATTTTTATTTTTTTTCTTGTTGGAGGGTATCAAAGATTTGGCACAGCCAAATTTTAAACTCTTACTTGTTTATATATAGATTACAAAAACCCACAAAAAGAGGTCTAGACCCACTAAAACGTATGTATTTTTACCTTCTAAATTCAATTCCGCGATCAGACCAAATTCTATCGTTGGGTTTTTTGAAATTTTCAAGGAAAGTCCGCAAAAGTGAACCGACCTGATTTCATTGTAAATTTGACTAACAAAAAGTTTTTAAAATTTTATTTCGGTATGTAATGTTCAAGTCTGATTTATTACGAAGAAAATAAAAGGTTTTTTCATAAAATCCATCAAAAATTACAGAAGTTACTTGCATTTGAACAAAAATGCATTAATTCGCAACATAAATACAACTGTTTTTGAATAAAACTGAAATAATGCGTTTTTGTTCAAATGCATGTTACTTCTGCAATTTTTCACGAATTATTTTTAAAAATACTCTTGTTTTCTACGTAATAAATCAGACTTGAACCTTACATACAGAAATAAAATTAAACAAGTGAGAGTGTTAAATTCGGCTGTGCCGAATCTATTATACCCTCCAACATGCAAAAAAATTAAAAAAAAAAATTTGACAGGGGCGTTGTTTTAAGGGGGGCAAGAAAGGGGGAGGTGAACTGGGTGACTCCTTGGCCCTCACATTATATGTTTACAAGTTCATTTTTGTCTGCTTTGTGCACTAAAGTATTATAGTTTAATAATTATTTAAATTATTTTTTATCTACGCCCTTAAAAAGGGGCGGAGCAAAAAAGCGAAATTTTTTAATCCCCTGGGTCCAAGCGTAGGACTATAAACTTCTACGAACATAAAAATGTCTCATTTGGTTCACAAAAATACAAAAAAACGTCAAAAAAATTAGCATTTTTAAGAGGTTGGTTCAGTTCTTCAAGGGGGAACTTTTTTCCCCCTTGTCCGAATTGGCCCATTTCCGAACTTAACCTGCCTAGGAGCATAAGACATATTTATGCCAAACTTGAGGGGTCTAGCTTTTTTATTTTGGACTGCATCGTGTTAACTACAGACGAACGGACGGACGGACGGACGGACAGACAGACGGACGGACGGACGGACATCGCTAGAATGTCTTAGAATGGATCACTGATCAATAATATATATACTTTATGGGGTCCCCAATTGATATTTCGATGCGTTACACACGGAATGACAAAGTGAGTATACCCCCATACTGTAGTTGGAGGGTATAAAAATGTTGTAACTTTGTCAAATTCACAAGGAAATTAGGTGGGTTCACTTTGCGGACTTTCCTTGTAAATCACAGGAAACCCCAACTATAGAATTCAATTCTGATGGCGGAATCGATTTCAGAAGGTCAAAATACATAAGGATTAATGGGACCAGTTTCTGGGTCGGAAACTTTTTGTTTTTTTGTGATGCTGTGTTATTGAAGCCACCATATTTTTTTCATAAAATCTTAAATAAAACAAGTAGAAAAGTTAAATTTGACTTGGCCGAATCTATGAATACCCTCCACAATGCCCTTTTTAAGTGATAGTAAATTTTCTAACGTGAAAAAAACATTTTTGGTTAGAAATATTTTATTTTCTGTAAAAAAACATTTTTTTATTCATTTTTGAAAAAAAAAAAAAAATTACTAATTTTTTTTTTTGAGTGTAAAATTTTTTTTGAGTGTATTTTTTTTGTTGTTTTAGTGTAAAAAAACTTTTTTTTGTTAATTTTTGAAAAAAAAAAATAATTTACCAATTTTTTTTTTTTGAGTGTAAAATTTTTTTTTTAGTGTAAACTTTTTTTTGGTTAGAAATATTTTATTTTCTGTAAAAAAAAACTTTTTTTTTATTAATTTTTGAAAAAAAAAAATTACAAATTTTTTTTTTGAGTGTAAAATTTTTTTTGAGTGTATTTTTTTTTTTGTTTTAGTGTAAAAAAACTTTTTTTTGTTAACTTTTGAAAAAAAAAAAAAATAATTTACCAATTTTTTTTTTTGAGTGTAAAATTTTTTTTGAGTGTATTTTTTTTTTTGTTTTAGTGTAAAAAAACTTTTTTTTGTTAATTTTTGAAAAAAAAAAATAATTTAACAATTTTTTTTTTGAGTGTAAAATTTTTTTTTAAGTGTAAACTTTTTTTTGGTTAGAAATATTTTATTTTCTGTAAAAAAAACTTTTTTTTATTAATTTTTGAAAAAAAAAAAATAAAAATTTTTTTTTTGAGTGTAAAATTTTTTTTGAGTGTATTTTTTTTTTTTGTTTTAGTGTAAAAAAACTTTTTTTTGTTAATTTTTGAAAAAAAAAAAAAATAATTTACCAATTTTTTTTTTTGAGTGTAAAATTTTTTTTGAGTGTAAATTTTTTTTTAAGTGTATTTTTATACCCTCCACTCTAGTGATAGAGGGTATATATAAGTTTGTCATTCCGTTTGTAACACCTCGAAATATTGGTCTAGGACCCCATAAAGTATATATATTCATGATCCTCGATCGATTTTAAGACGATCTAGCGATGTCCGTCCGTCCGTCCGTCCGTCCGTCCGTCTGTCCGTCTGTCTGTCTGTCTGTCTGTCTGTCTGTCTGTTGAAAACACGCTAACTTTTGAAAGACTTTACGGAGGCTCCTGAAGTTTGGCATATATGTTGGGCATTTACCTGGTCAGGTTGGTATTGCAATCCAGCGAAATCGGTCCAGTGGTTCAAAAGTTATAAGCAAATGAGTGAATTTCGGCAAGGGTTTTTTTGGAATTTACGAGATAAAACACACGGTAACTTTCGAACGGCAATTCTGAGGGTGCTGAAGTGTGGCATATATATTTGTCGTTCTTCAGGTCCGGTTCGTTTTAAATTTCAGCCAAATCGGTCTAGCGGTTCAAAAGTTATTAGCAAAGCCGTAAATTTCAGATTCGCCTCACCTTAAATTCACGTGTTGAAAACCCGTTAAACATGTTTTAAAAACATTGGTAAGTCACAAAAATATTTTACGTCGCATTTTTGTCACTCAAAAATATTTTTACACTAAAAGAAAAAAAAAATACACTCGAAAAAAATTTTACACTCAAAAAAAAATTTACACTCAAAAAAAAATTTAATAAATTATTTTTTTTTTTTTCAAAAATTAGTTAAAATAAAAAGTTTTTTTACACGAAATAAAATATTTAAAAAATATTATTTTTTCACTCTAGAAAATTTACTATAACTTAAAAAGGTCGTTGTGGAGGGTATTCATAGATTCGGCCAAGTCGAATTTAATTTTTCTACTTGTTTTTTTTGGTTTAGTGTAAAAATATTTTTGTGTGACACAAATACCTTTTAAAATATTTTTCTGACTTACAAATGTTTTTAAAACATGTTTAACGGGTTTTCAACACATGAATTTAAGGTGAACTAATCTGAAATTTACGGTTTTGATAATAACTTTTGAACCGCCGGACCGATTTGGCTGAAATTTAAAACGAACCGGAGCAGAGGAACGGTAAATATATATGCCACACTTCAGCACTCTCAGAATTGCCGTTCGAAAGTTACCGTGTGTTTTATCTCGTAAATTCCAGAAAACCCCTTGCCGAAATTCACTCATTTGCTTATAACTTTTGAACCACTGGACCGATTTCGCTGGATTGCAATACCAACCTGACCAGATAAATGTCCAACATATATGCCAAACTTCAGGAGCCTCCGTAAAGTCTTTCAAAAGTTAGCGTGTTTTCAACAGACAGACAGACAGACAGACGGACAGACGGACGGACGGACGGACGGACATCGCTAGATCGTCTTAAAATCGATCGAGGATCATGAATATATCTGTGGTCTTTTGACAAAAGCACTTATTTCCAAAAAGTCAATTTTACAGGAGAGCAAAAAAACACCTTTACAGTCGCACAAAATGTGTTAGTGTTCTTAATCTTAAAAATGTTAAGTGCTGACGTTATAAAGCAACTTCCTAGGAATATTTACCAATTTCAAGTTTTATTCTAGCTGTAACGGTTTTTGTGAAAACGCTTCAAATGTAAAATATGTTGTTTTGTGAAAAGAATATTTGATGAAAAATTCAACTTATTTCAGTTAAGTTCTTTTGTCATATACGTTTCTTGTCGAAACAATTATTAATTTTGCCACTTATAAGTAATTATGTTCTTTTGTTAAAAATAAAAATGTAAAAAGACAGAAAATAAGTTGATTTTTCTAAAATTTACTTTAGTTCATTCGAACTAAAAGCTATAAAATGTTGAACTAAAAAGTGGGTGTTTCATGATTAAAAAAAATCGATTTCATCCAATTTAGAAGCGATTCTGACGGAAGGAACAGAATCAGTCAAAAAAAGTCCTTGGGGCCTTTTCGTAGGATTTTTCACTTTTTTAAAAAATAAGAAATTTCAGAACGCGTTCTGAAAAATTTTCAAAATATTAATTTTGAATCGATAGCCCATAAAAAAAATATACAAGAATGAAAATTTTTTGAGATTATGGTGCATTCTGTTTAAATTTGATAAATATTTAATCAAAATTTCCCCCTTATGGAACTAAAAAAACGCTATTTTTGATTTTTTTTAGTTGTTCAACAAATGATTGTCAAATAGTATTATTTAAGCGGTTATATCATAATAAATGAATTTTTTAATGTTTATAGTAAAGGGAAAGATTCACCTAACGTCCGCTGACAACTCACCCAGTCCCCTAGACGCCCTGCCAATTTTTTTTTACATGTCTGAGAATGTCAAAAATTCGGCAAAGCTGAACTTAACACTCTCACCTGTTTTTTTTTTGCTTTCGCAGGAGAACCTATAAAAGGGTGATTGTTATGAATCATAATATTCCATTTAGCAACCCTTTTTACTGCTTACTACCCTTAGCTATTAGCTGTTTGTGTGAAAAGTACCCTTAAGCATTACTTTTATACTAACTGAATGCTATGCAATAATTTGCATGCATTACTTTCAGTCTCATCTCAAGTAAAAATCATCAATGCTGCATAGTTTAAAATTAGGAACTGTATGAAATATTTTATAAATTATTTGGTAATAACAGTTTTGCTGGGATGTTATCACTAAACGTCCCGGAAATATGTTTACCTGAGGCTAATCACGTAAAATGATTGACGATGCATAAACGACATCAAAACTTATATATCGTTTTGAAGGGAAATTTTAAAGTTTTTCTTTATAAAATTATTAAAGCGTGTTGTTTAATCCAGAAACATTAAAAAAATGTTTAGTTTAGGTGCAACAAGGCTCCAAAATCGGCTATAGTCAACTATCATTTTACGTGATCACAGTCCTTTATTTTGCATTATCTGTCAAACTTATATGGAGTTCACACTAGCGACTTTAAACAAGTTGTTTAACAAAACACCAGTAACAGAATAAAAACGTAATGGATACAGAACAAAGACTTTTTTAAACATCTCACTTTTAAACACTTCAAAACAGCAAGTGTGAACGCCGTATTACTATTTCACTACATTTTCAAAAAATAATAGATCTATTGCTGCATTCTGTAAGGACGTATAATGACTTAAACATCCGATTTTCATAAACCGTTGCTTGGTTCACTCTGGTGTAACGGGTGTTTTAAGAGAATATAAAGAACTTTAATTCTCTTTTTGGATTTGTGTCAATACTTCCCATCTAGTACTATTTCTTTATATAGTACTAGGTGGCACAGGGTGCCTCAAAGTACATGATCCTCTTCTATTAATAATAAAATTTTAAGTAATGCTTTAATGTGAAAGTAATAAGCTCTGAATTTGTTTATCTGATGGGGCTATTTTGACATCAAGTCACAAGTCACCCCGTGTTATAACATGGTGGCCCAAACACAATTTCTGAAAAGCTGATGTTTCAATCTTTAGATGTCCTTAAAGAATTTAACATAAATCTGTTATTTTTCAAAGTTGTAGTAAAATAGTCAGTTTGCTCCTTTAATTTTGAAAACAGTTTTATTGACAGAAAAAAAATATATATTTATAATGAAGGTTTTTTATAATGTACACGACAAAAGCACTTAAATAGAAATAAATAATCACTTTTTTTAAAATTCACTTTTGACAAAGCCACACTATCCAACACAAGGTGTTTTGTCACACTGAGATTTACTAAAAAATATTTGTGTAAAAAAACCTATTTCTATTTGAACTTCACATTTTAAGGATTTTGAATTTGATAAAATAGCATTTTTCGAAACAAGTTGTTTTGTCATAAACTTTTAAAAAAAAATTCAATATGCTTAAATTTATATAAGTTGTTTTGTCAAAAAGTCGTTACTATTTTTTCAACATATTTCAGATAAGTTGTTATGTCAAATGAAAATTGATAAAATTTCGAAATAAGTTGATTTGACACGTGTGATATCTTTGGATCTAGACGAGCTACAATCACGCTGACTAGACAGAAAGATGCGTTTTTAAAAGTTATATTTACCATAAAAATATTGGGAAATTTTCTTATGTCGAGATAAGTGCTTCTGTCATATGTCCACAGATATATACTTTATGGGGTCCTAGACCAATATTTCGAGGTGTTACAAACGGAATGACAAACTTATATATACCCTCTATCACTAGAGTGGAGGGTATAAAAATAACGGCATTAAACGCGGACGTTTTTTTTCTTTTAAATTAAAGCTTATACTATATGCTTTATTATCACAATGTAAAAGCAATAACAACCTCTTACATTTTTTTTATATTC
Source organism: Pegoplata infirma (assembly GCA_963921195.1). Classification (NCBI taxonomy): domain Eukaryota; kingdom Metazoa; phylum Arthropoda; class Insecta; order Diptera; family Anthomyiidae; genus Pegoplata; species Pegoplata infirma. The sequence continues at coordinate 120,207,851 of OY992536.1, read as the reverse complement.
CATCAAGTATTAAAAATACTCCAATTTTGGAACATTTTACAAAAAAACAACAAAAATATTTTTACAACAATTTTCAAAAAACTAAAAAACAGAAATGTATTTGAAAATGCCTGAAGTTGATGGTTCCATAAAAAAAATTACCTTTGAATGAATAAATACAAAAAAAAAATTCTAGAAATAAGTTTTTTTTTTTTTTTTTTTTTTTTTTTAAATCCCGATTTTATTTACACCTGTCTAAATGACAATAAGTAACTAGAGGTATTTTGGGAATTAATAAACTTAAGTCACTACTTAAGATTATTTGTTAAATATAAAAAAGAAAAAAATATTGTAGTTATTAAAAGCGGAAGCACAATTCCGTTGGTGTAAACCGCTTCAGTCTTCTAGGTTCCATGGTTTCGTTTGCTGGTAGTCGACTTAATTCAGAATTTGAATGCGCTGTGAGACAAGTTGTGTGTTTTATGCTATAGTCACGAATAACCTCTTGTACTGTTTTTACGTTCAGGTCACGATGTATGTCTTCATTTGAAATATACCATTCTGCGTTGATGATAGTTCGTAAGATCTTGGATTGTAGTCGCTGTATAATTTTTATATTGGAGCTACTCGCTGTCCCCCACATTGCTATTCCATACTTCCAGATAGGAGCTATTATTGTGTTATAAATAAGTAGTTTGTTTTGAATTGACAGCTTAGATTCTTTTGACAACAGCCAGTACAGTTCTCTAAATTTGTTCTTGATTTCATTTTTTTTTTGATTAATATGATCTTTCCATATAAGTTTAGAATCTATGATCATGCCGAGGTACCTTGCTTTAGTTTCATTTCGAATTGGTTCATTATTTATCTTTATGGGCAGATATTGACCAAGACGTCTATTTGTGTACGTTACATTGACTGTTTTGTCACTATTTACTAGTATTCCCCATTTTGCAAACCAGTTGATTGTGTTGTTTAACATATTTTGGAGTCTTGAAGTGGCTATGTTGATGTCACGACTTGAAGCAAGCATAACCGTATCATCCGCAAATGTTGCAATCATTTCGTCTTGTGTTGTTGGAGTAGGGATATCAGCAGTATACATTAGATAAAGTAATGGACCTAGCACGCTTCCTTGAGGCACTCCAGCCTCTATTTTTTTTATATTCGAGCATTCTTCTTTATATTTTACGTAGAAGTGCCTATTGCTTAAGTAGCTTTGTAGAAGAAGAAAGAAATCTAGTGGTAGTTGTTGTTTCAGTTTGTGTAAAAGACCAACATGCCATACACTGTCGAACGCCTTTGCAACGTCAAGGTATGTAGCTACACAAACGCACTTTTTATCGATATCAGAAGATATTTTATTAATAACTCTGTGTACTTGTTGGATGGTAGAGTGTCTTTGTCTGAATCCAAATTGGTGAGTGGGGATAAGATTCCTTTCCAGTATTATGGGTTCTAGTCTGTCAGAGATCAGTTTTTCCAAAAGTTTAGATAAGACCGGCAGTAGGCTGATTGGTCTGTATGAAGTTGCCTTATTTGCATCTTTGTTTGGCTTTGGTATAGCTATTATTTCAGCAACTTTCCATACGACTGGAAAGTATTTAATGCTTAGAATAACATTAAAAATATTTTTTATGTAGATAATGGCTTTCTTTGGAAGCTCTTTTAATAACTTGCCTGTAATGCGATCGTAACCAGGAGACTTTTTTATGTTGATTCTCGCTTTTATTGTTTTTTGAATTTCATTTAATGTTATCTTTCGAATTGGAATGTTGGCAGTTGGAAATGTATCTGAGAAATTAATTATCTGTTTATCCATTGGGTTTGTAAATGTCTTATGGAAGTGTTCAGAAAGAACGTCGGCTTTTTCAATGTGCGTTCTAGCCCATGTGTTGTCATCTTTTTTAATTGGGGGTTGATGAATTATATTATTATTTATTTTTTTTGTGGCCTTCCACAGGGAGTAATTGGTTGCCTGATTCGCTCCTAGATTTTGCAGGTAAATTTCCAGCTTGTCCTCTTTGTCTTGCTTAAGAATATCTTTAAGTTCTTTAGTAATTTGGTTTAGTCTAGTTTTATCTTGGGGCGATCTTGTAGTTTGCCATTTCTTTCTTAATTTTCTTTTTACTTTTATTTTTTCTTTTATAAACGAAGAAATACTTAAATTATTAACTTTTTGCTTTATTAAAGGGGTAGACTCGGTTGCTGCCGCCAGCAGTACATCATTTAAAAATGCAATTGAACTGTCAACTTCGTTTTCTGTTTTTAGAGACACATTTGTTGTAAGGTTCATTTCTACAAGTTCTCGAAAGCAATCCCAATCAGTTTTGTGGTTGTAAATGTTTTTGCATTTTGTTGCAAGAACAACGGCACTATGGTAGGTAAGCATGATAGGTGAATGATCGGAGGATAACTCAAAGCATGATTTTATGTTAAAATATTCTTTTTTTACGTTCTTTGTAATGAAAAAGTCGATTAAATCAGGTTTTTTCTGTGTATTAGTTGGCCAATATGTAGGTTCTCCAGTGCTTATGAATTTACAGTTGAATTCCCTTATTGCTTCAAGTAAATTTTTACCTTTAGTAAGAGTAATTCGTGAGCCCCATGCTATATTTTTAGAATTGAAGTCTCCTCCAGCGATGAACCGATTGCCAAGCGATTGTAAAAACGCAAGGTAATCCATTTTGGTATTTGAATGTTTTGGGGGACAGTATACCGCTGATAAAACAAGTGGGCCATGTAAGTCTTCAATAATAATAGACGTAGCTTGTAGATAATCTTTTTTGTAACCTTCAAGTTCAGTACATCTTATAGATTTTCGTATTATTATTGCAGTACCACCGTGTGCAGTGTTGTCTGGGTGATTTGTGTGAAAAATTGAAAAATTGGGAATATTTATAAAGCTTTTTGTAGTAAAATGAGTTTCGGATACTAAAATGATATCGACGGAGTTATTGTGTATAAATGATTTTAATTCGAGGATATGTTGGCTAAGTCCGTTTGAATTCCAGAGAACGATTTTTAATTCATTTTGTCTGTCCATCGATTTTTGTAAGTAATACAGTGATTAAGCTCATCATATTTGCTATTTGGGAAAAAAGTTGTTTCATCATGTCTTTCAGGTCTTGCATATCATTTGATTGTTGTACGTTTGTATTTGTTGAAGGGATTGTTTCAATATTATTAATGGGATTACCTGAATAAGGAGCTGGATTAGCAGTAGAACTAGTTGAGGGGTATGTTGTAGTGTTAGCTGTGGAGCTAGTTGAAGGATTGTTTGTAGAGTAAGTATTATTATTTGTTGCAGGAAAATTAGCTGTTGCTTGAGCATAAGTAAGATTATTAACTATTTCGTTGTTGTTGTTATTATTATTGTGTATTTGTTCAGTTGAAATTGTGGGTTCTTTATTTCTCAGGGGCGGAAAACGTTTTACTCTTAAGGATTTGTATACCATACATCCTTTGTAGTTTGCCGTGTGGTTTTCGCCACAGAGAGCACATTTAATGTTATCACTACGTTCTTTAATTGGGCACTGTATTGTTTTATGGTTTCCAGCACACTTTACACAGACGGGATATTTACTGCAATAATTTTTGGTATGACCATATTTCTGGCAGTTGGTACATTGAGGTAAGGATCTTTTTTGGTGTGGAGGTTCAAAGCTTATTTTACAGTGTAAAAGGTGTGTTATGGAGTAGATTTCTTTGTTGTTTTTATTTGTTTTGAGTTCTATTGAAAATAAGGACAGGGGAATTTTTGTACGTGTTTGAAAGATGTTTTGAATATGTGTTACTTCATGACCAAGTTGGGCCAGCTCGTTCCTAATATCTTCTTTGTCGGTAGAATGGTGCATATTACGAAGGACAACTTTAAATCCTCTTTGTTCTTTTGGTTTATAGGTGTAATATTGTGTATTTTTATCTTTTAGTAGTTTCACTATTTGTGTGTAGTGAGTGGATTCAAAAGGCTGGATTTTTATTTCATTTTCTTTCAGAGCTTTAATTTCGTAATTGCAATCTGGTAGGGCAGATAAGGCTTTATAAAGATTGTCTATAAATTTCACATTTTGTACATATATTGGTGGGGGTTTAGGTATATTTTTTTGTTTTTCTATTTGTTTTATAGGGGTTTCTTTAGGATTTTCATCACCATGTAAAAGTGTGTCATCGTCATCGTTATCATCATCTAGTGACAGTATATCAAATCTATTCTGTGCTGGAGGTTGGCTTAACCAGTAGGATTTAAGTGTTTTTTGGGATTGCTGCTTTGTTTTTTGTTTTTTATTACTGCTGGTAGTATTCGTAGTATTGGTAGTATTGGGTGAGTTGCGTGTTCTCTTAGAAACACTTTTGGTTTGGGTAACAGGATTCTCTTTATTTAAGGGAGTTTTTAATTGATATGACATACATGTGGACATTATCGGCATTAGTGAAGAGATTGTTGTTGTTGTAACTGTTGCATTTGTTGAAGCGAACGTTGTAGTAGTTGAGAACGAAGTTGAACTAGTTGTTGTTGTTGGTGTAGTAGTTGAGTTTGAGGAATAAGTATTTGTGTTAGTAGTTGTTGGTGAGCGAGTTGTAAGGCTTGGATATGAAGTTGTAGTTGGGAAGAGATAATTATTAGTTGAAGTCGTATTTAGAGTAGGAGTTGCACACTGTGAAGACCATGAGAGTGGAGATAAATGCGCATGCGCGGTGAGAGTACTATTATTAGGATCATTTATTCTACTTTCTGATTGAAATGTAAAATTATTATTGGCGGGAGAGACATTTGTATTTATTTCTATGGTTTGACTATTCGCACTAGTGGCAATTGATTCTCGATTTAACGAGTTTTGTGGTTGTAAATATTTTGAGGGGTGGTATCTCCCTTGCGGGGGAGAGTGCCCAACCATCGTTTGATTTTTTGTAAACACTTTTCTGTCTTCGTTGCTTTATATTTGTTTTTAGTTTTATATTTTATTTGGTTTATGATTTGCACTTGTTAAATCAACATTTAACAGCGGATTTTTGTTATTTATTTTTTTTAGCGTCTTTTCGCAGGTTTTTATATGTTTTTATGCACTTTTTTATATCTTCAACACGGAACATTAACGAAACACGTCCGTACATAGTAGAACTTTAACTTAGAAATAAGTTAATTTTAAATTTTTAGTACCATATTCAAAAACACAAAAATTTATTTCATTTTGACGGCGGATTGCAAGAAAAGTAAGCAACTCAGAATAATAGTTGTGATTTGGTAAAAATAACAGAACTATCATTAATTTTTAATGTTTTCGTAGGTTATTTTTTTCGAATATGTTAGTAAAAAAGAGTGAAAAAACCGTAATTTTTTAATGTTTAATGTTATTTATTTTATAAAATTTTGTCAACAGTAAAAAATAAATGTTGATGTTTGTTATAATAAATGAATAATTACTGGGATGGTTTTCAATTGTTTATTCACTTGTTTACATATTGGTGACTAACTTTAGAGGTACTTTTTTTGGGATATAAGTATTTTGTCATCCAGAGAAGAATTGATCAGAAGAAAGATCCTTCTGATCAATAGGTTTCTATAATTTATGGGGTACTAGATCGATATTTCGATGTGTTATACACGAAACGATAATGTAAGTATACCCATAATGTCGTTTGCGGTGTAAACAAATATTTTAAAGACTCTCCTTATTAAATCAAATTGTAATAATAGATATTCTATTACAATTCGGAGTTACTTAAATTAGTACTTAAATTAGTTTCTGTACTTACAGAAAAAATCAAATAAAATTACTGACAAAATATGTCGCCATTAGGCACGTCTCCGAAACAGAAAATGCAAATTCCTTCATTTGTGTCTGCAATTCCAGATCATGTTGGTAACCCTTGCGAAATAATGTAAGAGACAAAAAAGTTGAAAGAAAGTATGAAGTGAGGTTGAGATTGCTAGAAATAGAATTGTAGTGTTGGAAACTGTCAAAATTTATTCTGTAGAAACTATAAATATTCACATATATAAAAAACAGTTTTCATTAACAAGACAAACCGACATTTAAAATTATACTGATGATGACACTAACTGGGGTGTTTGAAACCGGTATAGGAAATACCAGAAATGTCTATAATTTTTAGAAATTCAATTTTTCTTCTGCATTTTTTCAACTTGAACCCTTATAACAAATATAATTAGAGCCCGCGCTCGATCTGTACTTACAGAAAAAATCAAATAGTAACCCCTAAAAGTTTAAGTTTATTTGAAGATAAGTCCTCTATGTATAGATTGTGAATTTTTATTATTTGCTATAGAATTCCCCGTTAGTGAATGAAAATTAATAATTTCCAATAAATTCTCTTAATCTCCCCACTGTGTGTCACTGTAAAAGGAACTGTCAAAAATGAAATAAAAGAAATCATATGTTTTCTAGGATATCAGAGAAAAAAAATACAATAAATGGTAAAATAGTACAAAAAAAACAACAATATTGTTCATCTCTACATGTGTACGTAAAGGAATGTTTTTAAAAACACGTGCAAGTAGAGAAATATTAAAGAGAACAACAAAAAAACAACAACAGAGAGTACAAAAAATTGTGTCAAAGCAATAGTAAAAAGGATGAAAGGCAATAAAGCGTTTATTTAAACTTAATAGAGAGTGAGAGTAAGTGAGAGTAGGAGTAAGAGTTTATCACAGAGATAATATAAAGGAGACATAGAGAAAAAGCTTAGTTTCCTATTGGAAATGGATGTACTACAGAATGAAAAGAAATTCAGCTACACAGATGATTAAAAAAAGCTTTTTTTCTTACATTTTCTAATGTATTCTGTCTATACAGCTTTTATTCCCAGGACTTTTGTATGATTTGAAGAAATGAAATACCGTTAGTTGGAACAAGGACGCGTAACGTATTACATTACTTAAAAAATGTTCAACGGGAATATTTAACATTCGTTGTGTTTTGTTTTTTTTTTTGTTTGAATAATGGTGAAAAATTGAAAACTTTGTTTTAAATTTTTTCTGCTTGCAGCATATAATATGTAAGCAAAAATGTAAAAAAAATAGTATCGGAAGAAACGAAAAAAAAAATTTATTTTAAAGTTATCAAACCTAAAGTTTGTGCTTCTTTTCCTGTTTTGTGTAAAGGGCAAAGTGAGGTTAAAAATGTAGTAGTGTGTGTGTATGCGTGTGCAAAACGAAAAAAATAAAGAATTAATATTCAAAACACATCTGAAAAAAAGTAAGCAAATCTATAAAATGGCCTTGTTAAGATTTGAGTTTTATGTTTTTTTTTTTTGTATATTGTTTCTAAAAGTGTGGTGTTATTTGCAAAACAAAAAAATTAAGATAAATTAAGCAACAAAAAATAAAAAAATATTAAATCAAAGAAAATGTAAAACAGAAAATATTAAAAAAAAACTTCAAGTATTTATGTTAAAAAAAAAATATTTAAAAATTAAAGTATTTTAAAATTTATTAAAAATTTGTGTATGCTAAACAAAGCTTTTAAGTAGAAAACAGTGAATTTATAAAAAACACTGATAACTGACATAATTGTAAAAACAAAAGGATACATTTGTATGAGTATTATTTTTAAAAATATAAAAAAAAATATATTTTAGTTCTTCAAGGAAAGTTTTGCAATTGGTATCCAGCAGTTTTCATGGAATTTTGATACATTGTTCAAGACAGATGTTCATAGGACACGTGTAATTTTTTTTAAGATCAACTTTTTTTTTTTTAACCAGCATTAACAAGAAAGTGGTTTCAATGGGTATTAGGGGAAGATTTGTATTTTTTTAAATTTCAAAATCGTCGGGCATAGAAAGGTTGCCTTTAAACACGGTCAACCTCAGCGATGTTTAGGTTCAACTTTATTGTGTCGACAAAAAGTTTAAACGCAGTTCGATTTCTACTTGAGCAATTGTTACAAAACTGTTTACAGCGAAATCGTAGCTGCTCGCATTGGCGAGATATCGCGAAATTAGTGTTTTTGTATTTTCTTAAATTTTGACAATAAAGTTTTTTAAGTATCGTTAAAAACTGTGTATACAGATTTAATTGTATTTATTTACAGGTCACAAAATAGTTAAAATAAAAACCATATCTTCCAAATTTCGCGAGAAATCGCAAAATTAAAAAAAAAAATAAAAATTTGGAAAAAAAAATGATTTGAGCAGTTTTACCACCTTTAATTACATAAAATTTAAACTGCATACAATATAATTGTTGTTTCTTGATTTTTTCCCTTTATTTTAGACACTAAAGAAAAAATTAATTAATTAATATAAAAGCTTGAACAGTAATATAGCAATTTCTCGGGAAATTGATCATCTATAATTTTTATGCTTGCAGTTTTATCAACTTTAATAACCTCGAATTCAAACTGCATACCACATTTTTGTCGTTAATTAAAGTAAATGTTTTTACAGACCAAAAATAACACAAAGTAATGAATAAATAGTTGTTTAGCGAGTTTTTTAGCGATATCTCGCAGACTTGGGCAGCTAGAATTTAAATGTTAACAGCGTTATCACATTTAATCAATAGCAAATCAAACTGCATTTCGTGTTTTTCAACAATGTTAAAGAAACTTTTTTTATTAACCTAAACAATAAAGAGCCACAAAAAGCTGTTTTTCGCTATTTCTCGCGAAAGTGAGCAGCTATAATTTTATTGTGGGCAGTTTTAATTTCTTCCAACATGCTCAAATCAAACTGCATACCACTTTTTTTATTATTTCTAAAGAACTGGTCTTAAAATATAAATAAGTAATAAAAAAAATATATAATTACGCGATATTTCGCGAAATTTAACACCTACAATTTCGATGTCAACAGCTGTGTGACCTTTGATCAAGCACAAGTAAAACTGCATACCATGTTTTTTTCGAAATTTTAAAGAAACCTATCTAAAGATTGTAGGAATATTGATTTGAATAATAAAAATCCCAAGATTATAAAAAGAACAATATTTATTTCACAAAATTATCAAAATTAAAAAACGAAAAAATGGAAAGAATAAATATGTCACAATGATTATTTTTTCATATATATTTCAATGAAGTAGTTTTAATAATATCTAAAATGAATAGATAAAGTGGATTCTAACATTCCTCCACACTTATTTGTAGACTGATCGCATCTTCTTTTTTCTTTCTGAGCGCCTAGGCGTAAATTGTTGCTGACGTTTTTCACTTCGTCGTTGTATGAAACTTCTTTGACGATCAACAATTTCTTCGTTATTTGTTGACTGTTGACTTTCGATTACTTGGTTATATGTTGCCTCACCTGGTGTTTGTGGCGGCTCAATGTGTGGTAGTTGAGGAGTAACAAGTGTCTCTAGCAATGGTTCATTTAAAGGAAGGTCTGTATTTTGTGCTGAATTTGATGAGAGGGGTAAATCAGATTGGTTTTCTGGCAGCATTATATCGAAATCAAAGGTTCTTGTTTGTGGTCTAATTAGTTGATCTGCTGGTTGTTGTTGTTCATTACATGGTTCATTTCGTTGTTTCACTTGATTTTGATGTCGCTTAACTAATCCATTCGATGTTTGTATCACATACATAAAATTACCTATGTTCTCTTTTACTTCTCCGCGGATCCACCGATTACTGCCGGAAAAATTACGAACATAAACTTGTTGACCAATATCAAACTTTGACAAAGAACGTTTTGGCTGGTGTTTTATTGGAAACAACGCCGTTAACACAGTTCGTGGTTGACGACCGTGTAATAGCTCTGCAGGTGATTTTCCTGTAACTGGATTTGGAGTTGCTCTATAAGTTACTAAATACTTATATAAAGCTTGTTCCTGTTTCGGCTCTTCTTGAATAATTTTATTAAAAGATGACTTAAACGTTCGCACAAAACGTTCGGCTAAACCATTAGATGCCGGATGGAATGGAGCAGTGGTAAGATGTTCAATTGCATTTGCTTGACAAAATCGTTTGAACTCGGATGATGTAAATTGAGTGCCATTATCACTTACTATGGTTTGCGGCAGTCCTTCGGTCGCAAAAATGTTTTGTAAAGCGGTTATTGTCGATAAGGATGTGGCGGAACTGACCTGTCTTACGAACGGGAATTTTGAATACGAATCTACGGCGATTAACCACATCTTGTTGTGAAAAGGTCCCGCATAGTCTATATGTATTCTCTCCCATGGTTGTGTTGCTTCTGGCCACGATGAATGTTGTTGTTGTGGATTTGAACCATTTTCTTGACAAATGGAGCACGATTTTGATAACTTTTCGATTTCTTCGTCTATTTTTGGAAACCATACATAACGTCTAGATAGTTGCTTCATTCTGCTGGCTCCCCAGTGACCTTCATGTAACATATGAAGCACATTTGCCCGAAGAGTTTTGGGAATGATTACCCGAGAGCATTCGTTATGAAGAAGAAGTACGCCATTTTCAAGAGAAATTGAATGTTTTCTACTAAAGTAAGGAGCTAGTTCACTATCAGAATTTACCTTTTGTTCTGGCCAACCATTCATTACATACTCAGATACAACTTTAAGTATTGGATCTTGGATAGTCCATTTAGAAACGACTGATGCATCAATTGGGCACTCGTCCAACACAGTATTGTATATTTCATCGATGTACTTTATGTCAGATTCTTTCTTATCAAAATCAATATCCTCGCCAACTGGTAACCTGGACAAGGCGTCAGCATTTGCATGATGTGAGGTATTTCTGAACTTGATGGAATAGTCGTAAGCTTGTAGAGTAACAGCCCACCGCTGAAGCCTGTGTAATGTCATAACAGGAAGCTTTTTAAATGGATGAAATAGAGTGGTAAGTGCCTGATGGTCCGTTATTAATTCAAAATGTCTCCCATATAGATACTGATGAAACTTTGTAACCCCGAATATTATAGATAACGCTTCTTTTTCGATTTGCGAATAATTCACCTGACTGGAGTTTAATGTTTTAGAAGCAAAACAAATAGGTTTTTCACTTCCATCCGGAAATTTGTGAGATAAGACAGCACCTATTCCGTGTTTTGAAGCATCCGTCGCAAGAATAATTGGATATCTATCATCATAATGAACTAACTGAACTTCCCTCAAAATATCATCTTTCAGAGTTTTGAATGCATTCTCCTGTCTATCTCCACAAACAAATTTTGCATTTGATCGTCGCAATTCGTTTAAAGGTGCAGCCGTTTTCGAAAAATTTGGAATAAACTTGTTGTAGTAGTTTATTTTTCCTATAAAAGCTTCCAACTCCTTTATATTTTTGGGTCTAGGCATTTGTTTTATAGCCTCTAGTCGTTTTTCAGAAGGTCTGATACCTGTAGAATCAATAATGTGCCCTACATATTCAACATACGGTTTTGCCAACTCGCATTTCTCTTTTCTACATTTTAGCCCATGAAATTCTAACCTTTCAAATATGTTTGATATGTTTTGAATGTGTTCTTTATGTGTTCGACCTGTTACTATAATATCGTCAAGATTAACAGCACAGCCTGGTATTCCTGCTACCACTTCCTCCATGAATCTTTGGAATATGGCAGGTGCACTAGAAACCCCAAAAGGCATTCTTTGATATTGATATAACCCAAAAGGAGTGTTGATAACCATAATTTTCTTTCCAGATTCAGATAATTCTATCTGTAAGTATGCCTCACTAAGATCTATTTTAGAAAAGAATTGACCGCCTTGGAGCTTATGAAAAAGCTCTTCAACTCGTGGTATAGGATATCTATCTACTTCAATTTGGGAATTAACAGTTGCTTTAAAATCTGCGCAAATACGAATAGAACCATTTGGTTTTTTAGCTACTACTATAGGAGAGGCCCACTCGCTTGAGTTAATTGGCCTTAAAACGTTGGCGTTAACAAGACGTTGAATTTCGTCACGGACTTTTTCATACAAGGCAAATGGAATATTATAAGGTTTCATAAATTTTGGAACGGAGTCCGGCTTTAAGGTAACGTTAGCTTTAAGTGTTGTACAATGACCAAGTCCCTCCGAAAATATTCCCCCAAATCGTTTTTGAAGATCGCTAAGTGTTGATTCTAAAATTTCTTGAGACTCACTTACCAATTGCAAGCATTTTTCGTTAGGGATATCATGAAAAGGGAATTTTATTTCAAAATTGAGTTTTTTAAACCAATCGTACCCAAGAATACTTGTGACATTTTCCATGTCAACGACGTAAAGAACCAAATTTTTATTTTGGTTCCCCAATCCGATTTCAACATTAATTGTACCTTTAAGAGGTAACAATGTACCGCCATACGATTTTAGTACTTTATTGGTTGGTAAACATGTTGGACTTTGCAGCAGTCTATATACCTCTAACCCGATCAATGAGCACGTTGCTCCCGTATCTAATTGAAATGAGAGTAAAAGTTTATTTACCTTGATTTGAATCATTATCTTTTCAGAACCAGCATTCACATTATATACATTTGATGTAGATGCATCAACAACTTCCACTAAACTAATAGACGTTTCTTCACATGACTGTTCTTCAATTTGTTGTACGTTTTGACGATGACTACGTGAAAGAGAGTTTTGATAACTTGCTGATGATTGACAGACACTTCCTATATGCCCCGATTTGAAACACTTGTTACATTTAGTTTTATTTTTAAAGTGATGACATTCAATCCTCTGATGGGACTTTCCACATCCTGGACATGACTGGAATTCTTTTTTTGTTGAATTGTTCAATGTTGAAATGTGAGCCGAACGGGTTTGAAATTTAGATGAACGATGTAAAGCATTTACTTCTTGAAGTGGAACAGATGCCCCCTCAATTTCGTTGCAAGCATCCACTGTGGCCTCAAAAACTGTACAAACCTGTAAAACCTCTTCCAAGGTTGGATTAGATTTTTGAAGACAAGCCGACCGCACCTTTTCGTGCGGTGTATGTATAACGATCATGTCTCTTATTTGGTTATCGACGTATGATTCCTTACAATTTTCGTTTCCACATTCAAAGAAACACTCCCTTGCGGCTCCTCGTAATTCTGCCACCCATTCAGAATATTTTTGTTTAGATTTCATCATTGTGTGATTGTAAAATTTGTAGCGAGCTGCCAAAATGTGTTGTTTTTTTATTAAAATGCTCATCTAGTGTACTGATTAACTCTTTAAACGATTTTTCTTCAGCTTTTCCACCAAAAATTTTTTGAAGCAACTCAACTATGTCGCTTCCAACGCAACTTAGAAAACATGAGCGCTTTGTTTCTTCGCACGAAATATTGCTAGCCTTGAAATAGTGCTCAATTTGTAATTGGTAAGTGGACCATCTGTCGATGTCCATATTAAACTTCCCAAAAGATGGCATAGCCATACCCTTTTTGTTATTTGAAACGACATTTTCCAAAACGCTCTTATTTTGCTCAATGATTTGAGTGATAAACTGATTATTTGATTGCTGAAACTGTTGTAAGATCTGAGTCAACGCATTGATATCCATCCTCGTCGCCAAATGTAGGAATATTGATTTGAATAATAAAAATCCCAAGATTATAAAAAGAACAATATTTATTTCACAAAATTATCAAAATTAAAAAACGAAAAAATGGAAAGAATAAATATATCACAATGATTATTTTTTCATATATCGTCGAACTATATTCAATAAATGCCAACTCGAAAAAGCTTACTGTTCAGGAGAGCTAAAAAACTAGTTATTTCGCATATTATTGCAAAAATAAACAATGTACCTTTCACAAGATGGTTCAAATATTCTAAACAATTTTTACCTATGCAAAAATTTTCATATTTTGCACTGGTTTGCGTATTTTTCAGAGATGGCATTTATTACTATATCAAAAAACAAATATTTTTTTAGAGTTGGCATATTTTGTCGGAAAATAAAAATAAATTTTTTTTGGAAAAATTTTTAAATTTCTTTTTTTTTTGGTTTTTGTTATCCTTAGTACGGTAATTGCAAAAACTGAACAAAAAATTAAAAATCTTTGCATATTTTTAAAAGTTACTAGCTCCGAAAGCCTGTTAATCTCAGGGTGGTCAACTTTGGCACTCTGTAACTCACGCTGTATTGCAATAGGGTCACTCCAAACTAGCTATTTTGAAAGCTTATATCATTGACTTTATTTGCCCCATTCATAATGTCTCAATCTGATAAATAGTTTGAAAGTTACATAAATATAAGCAATTTTTTTTTTTGCAAACACTTTTTACCGATATTTTCAAAATGGCAATATCTTGAGAACCAGTCATTAGATATCAGAATCTTTACAAGATTCGTGTTTAGCATGGCAAATGCAATAAGATATGTAGTCTAATTTTTTTTAAAAAATTTTTTGAAAATTTTTTGGAAATTTACAATGGGAGTTGGCATTTATTTCCACTAAAAAAATATGTACTTTGAGTTGGCAGAATAACAAAAATGGATGTAAAACGACAACAAATTATTTTTTTGCTGAAATTTTTATGGCAGATAGGTATTACATAGGGGAGCTATTTGCCATCGGAAACTCATTTCCGTCAAATTTGAGTTGGCATATTTTGAATATAGGTTCACGATATATTTCAATGAAGTAGTTTTAATAATATCTAAAATGAATAGATAAAGTGGATTCTATCAAAGATAAAAAACGAAAACAAAAACAGTAAAAAATTAATTTCACGATTTCTCGCGCAATAAAGAAAAAAGGATTTGGATGTTTACTGTTTTGTGACATTTAAATAAGTACAATTAAGACTGTAAACTCAGTTTTTTTAAATATTTAAAAAAAAAACACTGATTTCGCTGTATTTCGCGAATGCGAGCAGCTACGACTTCGCTGCTAACAGTTTTGTGACATTTAATCTTGTAGAAATCGGACTGCGCTTCCACTTTTCGTCGACTCTAAAGTTCAACCCAAACATCGCTGAGACTCACCGTGTAAGGATTAATATTACCAGACACACAGAAAAATAAGTTTCCAATCGAATTTCTCAGTTGCATCAACTTAAAATTCGGTTGTTGCTACTACATTTGTCTGTGACAACCAAATTTTTTGGTTGCCCCAATTAAAAGCTAGTTGAGACAACCAAATTTAGTCTTGACTACTGATATTCAACTGTGACCACCTATATGCAAATTTTCCAAACGATTTTTTGTTGCAATAACTGACTTTAAGATGTGTCTTTGGGTTCCTTTTTTGACTAAAAAATCTGAAAGTTACAAACAATGTGTTTATTTTTTTTTTTTAATTTTTTAACTTACAATATTAGTTATATTTGGACATTACTGGAAAAGGGGTTTTATAATAAAAACATATTTTGATACTTATAAAATTTTTTAATCTATTTTTATACCCTCCAACTACAGTATGGGGGTATACTCACTTTGTCATTCCGTTTGTAACGCATCGAAATATCGATCGGGGACCCCATAAAGTATATATATTATTGATCTATGATCCATTCTAAGACTTTTCTAGAATGTCCGTATGTCCGTCCGTCCGTCCGTCCGTCTGTATAAGACACGATGCAGTCCAAAATTAAAAAGATAGACTCGTCAAGTTTGGCAGGAAAATATGTTTTGGGCCTAGGCAGTTTAAGTTCGTAAATGGGCAAAATCGGACCAGGGGGAAAAAAAAGTTCCCCCTTGAAGAACTTAACTAACCTCTGAAAAACGCCATATTTTCACAGGTTTTTTTGTATTTTTGTTGAAAAAAGTTTTGTGTCATTTTTTTACCGGGAAAATTTGTGTCCGTTTCGCTCTACATTGCTTAGTTTTTGAGATACCTGATTTTAGGTGACCACTGGGGTTTTGAAAAGTAAAAAACTCGATAATTTCAAAAATATTACTTGGAGAGCTTTTGTTTATTTTTCGGTCTTGTTCTATGTGTTGAGAGCTACAAAAAAGCTTTTGGACTTTTTGTTGTGTCGGCAATGTTTATTGAGATATGAGCATTTTAAAATTTTCAGGAATGCAAACTTTTTTGGATCCAAAGTTAGGACCCAATAGGTTTTACACATGTGAAGAGG
The DNA here is from genome assembly GCA_963921195.1 of Pegoplata infirma. Taxonomy (NCBI): domain Eukaryota; kingdom Metazoa; phylum Arthropoda; class Insecta; order Diptera; family Anthomyiidae; genus Pegoplata; species Pegoplata infirma. The sequence goes on along the minus strand of OY992536.1, from coordinate 120,191,920 downwards.
ACCTGCAATACTATGGTGAGTCCGAGAAATAAAAATGGCCTCCATTTTGCTCCATCTGGCTTAGTTTCCGAGATAGCGCAATTTAAAGTTTTCTTAAAAAAAAAAAAAATACAATTTATTATTGCTAATCTCAACTAAAAATTTGGTAAAAGTTAGCTAACTAGCATTAGCAAAAAAAAAAATAGTAAATCTACTAGCGTATTTTTTTTTTTAATTGTATGAATTATAACGTTGAGACCACCTTCCAATCGCGATAAATATACCAAGTGTTTTAATTATTTCACAAAAATACAAAAAAAACTTGTAAAACAAGTAAGAGTGTTAAATTCAGCTGTACCCTCCAAAATGTTAAACAAATTGTCAGGGGCGTTTTTTTTTGGGGGGGGGGGGGTGATGGGGATCAGTGGGGGACTTTAAGAGCACCTTTCAAATGTTTCATTAATTTAAAAAAATTACAAAAAAAAAAACATGCAAAAAAGTGTATTTTTTCAGAGTTTGGTTCAGTTCTTCAAGGGGGATGAACATGGGACATATTTGTGGCACACTTCAGGAGCTGTTTTATTTTGCGTTATCTACAGACAGACGGACGGACAGACGGTCATTTATAGAATGTCTTAGAAATCAATATTAAAAAAAAAGAAGTGCCTTTTGTCCAGGCAGAAACATCACTGACTTTCAAAAGCAAATTTTTTTACCAAAGTTTAGAATGCCCTCTAAATGTTTTAAAAATTTCAGGCAGGTTTTTTGGTGTTGTGGAGCAATACATTCTTAAAGTTCGTTGAAAAGCTTAATGTTTGATTTTTTTTCAAAGTTTTAAAAAACCAAATATTACAAAAAAAACCTCTCTGAAATATTAACAGTGGTAAAAGGACATTCTAGATTCCAATTAAATTGATTTGTTTTTAGAAATCCATAATGCTCCTGAAATGAAATGAATGACATTGTTCTATTTTTTTATTTTTTTGTAGAAATTTCTGAAATTTTTTAAATTCAAATCTTCTTAATTTAATCATCAATACCCAAGTCAATAAAACTTAGGAATGTGCGATTAATCGATTAATTAATCAGTCCGATTAATCAAAATCCTGATTAAACAATTAATTGATTAATCGTTCTTTCTGATAAATCAGAACTATGATTAATCAATTAATTTGAATTTTGATTAATCAAAATTTAATAATTTTATTCAAATCTGTTGGCAAAACAAAATAAAATAATATTTATATAAAAAAATATTTAAAAATGAAAACAAATTTTATAAATTTATAAATTAACTAGCAGTCCCGCCCGGAACTTTGTTACCAGTGATATTAAATACCGTATTAAAGAAGGATCAGGATTAGAGTCCCCATTTCTTAAATTCTCCCCCACATTATTAAATTTTTATTATAAACCCAGACCCGTTTAGCCCGGAATCATGTTCGTTTCGGTAAAAAAAAAACTATTTGAAAATTTTCGAGCCCTTATATCGTAATTATAAAAATCATTTCATTCCATTTCGTTCCCGTTCTATTCCATTTTGTTCCCTGTTCAATTCATTTTAATTAATTGAATTTCAATTCATTTGGTTCCATGTAGGCTTCATTCATTTCTGTATAACATGTGTTAAAGAAATAAAAACATTTTCGGGTCGTTATCTCAATTGATATAAAAAGTACCATATTACCCTACCTTAACCAATGTGTATTCCTTTTAACCCTTAAAAAAGTTAATCTAAAAATATGTTCTTCTCTTCATTGTTCATTCTGCTGGAGGAGTTTAGGTAATAGTAAAAGTACCACAGTACAATAATTTACCCGTAAAACCTAAATTTCCGGAAGGCACTTTTTTAAAATGATTTTTTGGGGTGAAGGATCCCACATTTGAAGTTTCAAGTTTCTATGACCAATATTTCAGGAGATGGAAAAGGTTACAAAGTTCGTTACTTTGCACCTATTTGCTCCATTAAAATCGTAATTTCCAAAAAGGGTATTTTTCAAAATGTTTTGAAATCGGATGAGTAGTTTGGAAGTTTTTAAATAGTACGTCTTTTGACCCAAAGTGATCTTTAAAATGGGTGCGGTCAATGAAACTTACCCTAACTTACCATGACGGAGAAGTCTAAATATTGGTAAAATCATTTTTGATACCTCATAAAAAGTTTCCTACATTTTAAAGTTTTACGTCTATAAACCGTAGACTATGTCGAACCTGAAGGAACATTCTTAATATTGGAAATCGGATGAGTAATTTTGGAGATTTTCAAATTTTAGTTTTTGGTGGCCAAAAAGTGGGCGTCGAAGTGGGCGTGGTCAATGAATCCTAGCCTATATCCACCCTGAAGGATCACTCTAAATATTGGTGAAAACATTTTAAAATCGGATGAGTAGTTTCATAGATATTTAGATTTTAAGTTTTTTTTGCCAAAAGTGGGCGTAGAAGTGGGCGTGGTCGATGAAACCGAGCACATTTCCATCATGAAGGATCATTTCAAGTATATATTGGTGAAAAAATTTTTGAAATCGGTTTAGTAGTTTTGGGGATTTTTAAATTTAACGTTTTTTGGAAAAAGTGGGCGTAGAAGTGGGCGTGGTCGATTAATTCTAGCCTATATTTACCCTGGAGGCACACTCTAAATATTGGTGAAAACATTTTTGAAATCGGATGAGTAGTTTCATAGATATTTAAATTTTAAGTTTTTTGCCAAAAGTGGGCGTAGAAGTGGGCGTGGTCGATGAAACCGAGCATATTTCCATCATGAAGGATCATTTCAAGTATATATTGGTGAAAAAATTTTTGAAATCGGTTTAGTAGTTTTGGGGATTTTTAAATTTTACGTTTTTTGGAAAAAAGTGGGCGTAGAAGTGGGCGTGGTCAATGAAACCTAGCCTATATCCGTCCTGGAGGAACACTCTAAATATAGCTGAAAACTTTTTTGAAATCGGATGAGTAGTTCCAGAGATTACTTTCTACAAACAAACAAACAAACAAACAATAAAACAAACATTACCTCTTTATAATATTAGTATAGACAAGTAGAAAAGTTAAATTCGACTTTGCCGAATATATGAATACCCTCCACAATGCCCTGTTTAAGTGATAGCAAATTTTCTAACGTGAAAAATAACATTTTTGATTAGAACTATTTTATTTTGTGTAAAACAACTTTTTTTTTAGTAATTTTTGAAAAAAAAAAAAAATAATTTACTAAATTTTTTATTGAGTGTAAAATTTTTTTCGAGTGTATTTTTCTTTTTTTTAGTTTCAAAATATTTTTGAGTGACAAAAATACGGTGTAAAGTATTTTTGTGACTTACCAATGTTTCTAAAACATATTTAACGGGTTTCACAACGTGAATTTAAGGTAAAACTAATCTTTTATTCACGACAGACGGACGGACAGACGGACGGTCGACCATCGCTAGATCGTCTTAAAATCGATCGAGGATCATGAATATATACACTTTATGGGGTCATAGACCAATATTTCGAGGTATTACAAACGGAATGACAACATGAGTGGAGGGTATAAAAAGATCTCAGAATCTGAAAATTTTTCGATAGGAAAAATGTCTCAGAATCTGAAACAATTTCTTCACCAAAAATGTCTCATATCCTGAGACTTTGTCTAGAGAAAAAAGATCTCAGAATCTGATACTTTTTCTATAGGAAAAGTGTCTCAGAATCTCAGAATTTTTCTAGAGAAAAAAATATCTCAGAATCTAAGATTTTTTCTGTGGAAAAGAAGTATTAGAATTTAAGACTATTTATACGAGAAAGGTCTCAGAATTTGCGACTAAAAAAAGGCCTCCGAGTCGAAAACTTTCCCGTTGAAAAAAATTTTCAGAATATTAGAATTTTAAACTTTTTCTATAGGTAAAAGTCTCAGAATCTGAGACTTTTCTATAGGAAAAGGTTATAGAATCTAAGATTTTTTCTAGAGGACAAAGGTCGGATGATCTGATACATTTTCTATAATAAATAGGTCTCAAAATCTGAGAACTTTCCAATAGAAAAAAATATCTTAGAATCTGAGACTTTTTCTATAGGAAAAAGGTATCAGAGTCTGAGACTTTTTCTAAAAAAAAACTTTTTTAGTTCACATTTTTCGATAGTATAAGTTTTTCTCTGTAAATACTTAAATAAGCCCAGTTTCAGCAATAACGATTATAAATATGTAATTATGTAAACTTTAAATGATTTGTTCTTTAACAGTTGTTGAAACATTGGCTGCAGTTTTTCTGCAAAAACTACTAAGCTTTAAAAATTTGATGATTTTATAATTTTCGCATCACAATTTTTGAAAAAAAAAAAAAAAAAAATCCACTGTGAATTGCCATTGGTATTCAAAGTCAAAAATGTGGTCCTAGACCTATATTGTCTCTATTACGCTGGCTGGAGGGCATAAAATTTTCATTTTCATTATTTTTTATTTTAATTTTTTATTTATGTTAGTGATAGAGGCTATAATAAGTTTGTCATACCTCGAAATATCGATATATAATTACACCGTCCGACAAAAATGAAAATAAGTCGTTGAAAACGAACTAGATAATATGCGTTTGAAACTAGACACTAAATTTAGTAAAACTGCATTTACAGTTTTTCATTTTGTGATTCTGTTTCCTTTTTAAAGGATTTCAAAGTTTTAGAGAAATAAATTTTGTAAAATATTTTTTTAATACTTGTCCTTGTCCTAGGATGCCACGTTTCCTAGGATGCCAGATAACAAATCAAAGAGGAGGATCTCTCCTTATTTTCTTTTTTTAATATTTTACATATCAGGAAAAAGGAGGTAGGTTACGTACCTTCAAATATGTATCCTTTGATATCATTAAAAATTTTCAACAAAATATTTTAATAAAGGTTGTAAATGACTTATTTAAATCCTTTTTTCCTGATATGGCAAAAAAAAATAGAGGAGATCTTCCTCTTTCCTTTGCCGTCAACTGTGTCATCCTAGGACAAACACAAATATTTCAAAAATATTTTGCCAAATGTATCCTTTAAAGCTTTGAAGTCCTTTTAAAAGGAAACAAGATCACGAAATGAAAAACTGTAAATGCAGTTTTACTCCATTTGACCTCTACTTTCAGATATACTATATATCATACGGTTCATGTTTAATATTGTCTGTCGGGCGGTGTTACATATCGAAAGATTGATCTATCGATGTACGTTCGTCTGTTTTTAGGTTCCTTTTTTGTTTTGAAAATCGGAAAGTTTTGAGCAAATTGAAAAAAATATATATTTTGTTTATTTTTATGAAAATATTTTTTATATCAGGAAATATTAAAAAAAATGGTTCTTAACTCATTGTCAGACAAACAAAAATTGAGTCCATTTTTAACACTATTGATTCAAAAATTACCCAATTTTGCACCATTAAACGATTTAAAAGTATTGAGTTAACTCTTAATAAATCTTTATTAAATGTATGGCAAGAAATTTGAGTAAATTTTTAATTGACACAATTAAAACTTACTCAATTTTTTCAAAACCGGTTTCAACCGGTTTTTTGTGGATTGCAACGGTCGGTTTTTTTTAAATCTTAACTACTCGAAAACCGGTTAGACTGGTTTTTTGACTATCGAAACCCGGTTTTTTTACATCAACCTTTTTAAAGCAGTTTAACTCGATATATTTCTTTTAATTGTAGTGTAATAACTAAAAAAGATGTTCAAAAAAATCCCAACTGAATGCAAAACAAGTAAATAAATAATTTCGGCTTTGCCGAATTCATAAATACCATTGACATTGCCAACCATTTGGAATAACATTTAACTTGAGTGATTATTTTTAAAAGTTATAAATTTTTACGTATAAAAAAAACTTTAAAAAAAGTTTAGTGAACACTTTTGTCGACTATTTAAATTTAATTTTATAGTTTTTAATTTCGACTTTGCCGAATTCATAAATACCATTGACATTGCCAACGACAAAATCGTTTTAATTATTTTTATACCCTCCAACCACAGTATGGGGGTATACTCACTTTGTCATTCCGTGTGTAACGCATCGAAATATCGGTCTAGGACCCATAAAGTATATATTTTATTGATCAGTGATCGGTTCTAAGACATTCTAGCGATGTCCGTCCGTCCGTCTGTCCGTCTGTAGAAGACACGATACAGTCCAAAATAAAAGAGCTAGACTTCCGAAGTTTGGCGCGAATATGTCTTATATTCCTAGGCAGGTTAAGTTCGGAAATGGGCAAAATCGGACCGAGGGGGAAAAGGTTCCCCCTTGGAGAACTAAACCAACCTAAGAAAAACCGCATTTTTTGAAGGGTTTTTTGTACTTTTGCTAAGCAAATGCAACATTCTTATCTCAAAAGAAGTTCGAAATCGCAACTTCATCCACCAACGTCCCCTAACGTCTCCCACCAACGCCCCCCCCAGAAAAAAAAGACGCCCCTGGATTTTTTTATATTGTTTTTTTTTACATTTTGGAGGGTATAAAAGATTCGTCACAGCCGAATGTAACACTCTCACTTGTTTTAATATTCGTTAGTTACTTTTATTAAAATATTTTCTTTTTGTTCCAAAATTTTCTGAATGCTCTTCACAAAATTGCATTGGTATTCACAAATTTTAATTTGTATTTCAAAGATTTTCATTTGTATTTTAAAAATTTTAAATGTTTTTTAGAAAATTTAATTTTTTCAAAAATTTTCGATTATTTGTATTTCAAAATTTTTTACATGGTTTTTAGAAATTTCCATTTGTATTTCAGAAATGTTGATTTGCATTGCAATTTGTTCAAATGGAAACCACTGAAATACAATTGAAAATTTCTGAAACAGAAATGGAAGTTTTTGAAATATAAATAAAAAAATTCTGAAATATAATTAAAACATTTTTAAATAAAATTGAACATTTCTAAAACATATTTAGATATTTCTCAATGTAATTGAAAATTTCTAAAATACAATTTGTATTTTCTGAAATAGAATTTGAAATAGTGTAGACCGGTTTTTGTCAATTTTGAAAACCGAAACCGGTTTTTTAAAAAATTATGATTTTCGAACTACTCGAAAACCGGTTTTTGAAAAAAGTCAAAAAATTGATCACCCTAAGTGTGGCATATATATTTGCCTATCCCCTGTCCCAGTTCGTTTTAAATCTCAGCGAAATTGGCTGAGTTGTTCAAAAGTTACAAGCAAAAGCTTGAATTTCAGATCGGTTTCACTTAAAATTCACGTGTTAAAAAACCCGAGTTTTAAAAAAACAAGCTTTAAAAACAATTAAAAGCCACAAAACTACTTTGCATAGTATTTTTGTCGCTCAAAAATAGTTTTACACTAAAAAAAAAATTTACACTCAAAAAAATTTTGCACTCAAAAAAAATTAGTAAATTATTTTTTACAAAAAAAAAAAAAGTTTTTTACTCAAAATAAAATATTATGTCTTAAATAAATAATAAATATGTCTTAAAGACATAGAATTAATTAATTAAGTCTTGCAAAAAATGACCAACATAAATAAATTTAAAACAGAAAAATAATTTTCTTGAAATTATTCTATGAGAATATTAAAGTTTTAACTAGTAAAGGAATTACTGACCTTGAGCTAGAATAAACATACTCAAAATATAATTTTAAGATAAAAAAAAAATAAATCAAAAAAAAATTTTAACAAACAAAAAGTATTCTCTTAAAATCTATTGTTTGGCAGATAGTTCAGTAAAATATCTTTCAAATTACGATAACAACCATTTCACAGAGTATTTAACGGATGTGCTATTTTGAGTGTATAAAACATTTGGGCTTTCAAAATCTCGATTTTTTTTGCTTTTATAAGTTAAACATAAGTAAATTATTTTTTTTTTTTGCTAGATTTATTGCAATGAAGCTTTGATATATTTTATGGAAAATCAAAAGTTGTTAAAATTATGAGTTTTAGAGTGAGCAGAAAACGCCAATGAAGTGGAGAAAAATAAAAAAATTTAAAACATGTTATGATTTTTTTAATAAAATAATAAAATTAACTCAATTTAAAATTGCTTAGACTTTGAAATTCTCTTATTATAAGTGGAAAACACTTTACAAAATCTTATTTTTCATTCCCATCCTACTCTAATGCACAGAAAACATATTTAGTTGATCTTATTTAAAATTCTTTTTTTGCCCATACCAGCCAGCTTTAGTAAATACTAAAAATAATTTTGTTACTGGCGTCAGACAACTTGACACCTGAAACGTACAAGCTCTTACGAAAGCCACTAGACTGTAAGGAAAAAACATTTTATTTTTATTCTGCTGTACTCGTTTGCAGCCAAATTATGGCTGTTTGTGTACAAGTGGAGTTGGAAGTGTTTATTTTATGCCTTGATGTGTTTTAAATATAATTTAATTTTAAATTAAAACGGGCAAACAACACATTAAAATTATATTATAGAAATAAATAAATGACATAATCAGCAACAAAATGAAAAGTAATTTAAACATTTTTTTTACGGAATTAAAAATATCTAAATTCGAGACAGATTTTTCTGAATTATTTAACTAAGAGTAAAATCTTTTAATTAAACAAATTCATAACGATTTTTTTTCTAAACATTTTATATTTAAATTTTTAATTAAAAATATTTAAAATTTAAAAATAGATTCTTTAAAAAAAGTTTCCTATTTAAATTTAAATGAGTTCCACATTGCGTATGAGTTATATCGATTTAAGTATTGTACAACAAAGCGTATGATTTATTTATGGTATGTGTAATTAAAATAATAAGTATACGTCTTATTATAAAATAGTTGTGTATAAAAAAGTTAATGTAATGAAACATCATTGTGTTAAGGATTAAAAATTTATTAAGTCCTTCAGGCCAGCACATAGTTATGTGATTGTTTAATTCTAAAGCCATAGAAAATACAGTTTTAATGGCACAATAAATGCAATATAGGAAAAATGTCTTTGAATGTGAGACTTTCAAAATTAAAAATTTCTCAGAACCTAAAATTGTTTCTATACACCGAAAAAAATGCATGCCTTATATGAACGAAATGTTTCGTACATTGTACGAAAAGTTTCGTAGTTTTTGCTTATGAAATTATTTCGTAAAAATTATAAGTTTTTACGAAAAAGTTTACTACATTCTACGAAATATTTTTTTGTTTTTACGAAACAATTTTCTATATTATACAAAATAATTTCGTAAATTACAAAAATAAATTCGTACATATTAGATATAAAAAATTACAAAAAAATGTATGTCTTATATGGTCGAAATGTTTCGCACATTGTAAGAATCGTTTCGTACTTTTTGCTTAGAAAATTGTTTCGTAAAAATTATAAGTTTTTACGAAAAAGTATGAAACAATTTTCTATATTACACAAAAAAAAATCGTAAATTACAAAAAGAAAATCGTACATATTAGATATATTTTTTAATAAAGCACGTTTTTCGATCTCTTCAAGATCTTGTCAATACTATATAGCACAATATAAAAAACCTATACTACAAGTAGCATAGAAAATTTAGTAAAATATATATTTTTGTAAATTTACAAAAAAAAGCGTTGTTCAATTTTAAAAAATTTTATTTAAAATTTTTCTTAAAAAAAAAAATGTTTTTCACAAATTTTCTAACGAAATTTTTTTTTCGGACACAAACATTTTTTTGGCATTTCTTTTTTTTTTTTGCGTTTTGAAATTAAGAAACTCATTAAAAATGCATTAAGGATAGATAAATCTTAAAATAAAATTTCGAAGTTCAAAAAAACTTTGAAAATTTTCTAATTGTAAGTCCTAGGCCTTTTTTTATGGAAGGTTTCAAAGTTTGTGATAGGTCATTGTGTTCCTTGTGACATGCCACGTGACCTATCAAGGACCGGTCACTTTTCGTGCAGGGAAATTAAATACTTTCAAAATTACGAAATATTTTCGTATGTTTCGTAAATTTATGAAAGTCCGGACTAATTTCTTTTTCGTAATATAAAGTAAATTTTCGTATATTTTACGAAACAAGTAAGTACGAAACTTTATTTCGTAAAATGTTGCAAGGATTTTTTTCGGTGTAGGAAACATTTTTTAGAATCTAATACCTTTTCTATAACAAAAATGTCATAGATCTGTGAGTTTTTGTATGGGAAAAATTAGTCCGAATACAATCTTTTTAGGACTTTTTGTACAGGAAAAAGCTCTCATAATCTGAGAAAAATTTCTAAGAATCTAAAATTTTATAAGTAAAGGGAATACACGTGTTGGTTTTTATGATTTTTATTTTTATATATAAAAAAAATGTATAGAAGATTCTACTGGATATAAATATTAACCATTTTGTACAATCTCTGTTTCTGAGACATTTTTTGTACACAAAAATGTCTTAGAAACTGAGAATATTTTGTACGAAAAATTTTTTAGAATCTAAGAATTTTTTTGTACGAAAAATGTCTCAGAATCTGAGAATTTTTCTGTACGAAAAATGTCTTATAATCTGTGATTTATACCCCCTAATCTCAGTGTGTTATATTGACTTTGTCATTCCATTTGTTACACTTAGAAATATCAATCCATGATCGATTCTAAGACATTGCATTAATGTCCGTCCGTCCGCCTGGCTGTAGATAAGACATTGCAGTCCACAACCAATGAACTAGACTCCTTAAGTTTGGCACGAATATATATTAGACTGGGTCGAAATCCTACAAAGTGTAAGGATCGATTGTCCTTAGTGCGGGAAAGTGGTAATGGGGTAATATAAGCATTTTATGGAAGACAACTTTTTAATCGGTCAAAAACTCTATTAGCGCTTCGGTGGTCAAAATTGAGATTTTGGTCAAAATGGCCAAATTTTCCAAAAAATTTAAAAAATATAAATTTCATTTTATTGTTTGGTACAAAAAATTTTTTTATTGCATTTAATACTAATAACTTACGTATTAAATATTGGAATTTTATGTCATCAATAACATATTTTTATTTAAGATACAAAAAAATCATATTTTTGGCGCAGTTCTCAAAACCACTTTTTTTAAATTAATTTTTTTTTATTTATTAAAATTGCAAAATATTTCGATTTTATTATTTAATGTTATTAAAAACATCATAAAGACTAAAGATTTAAATTTTTGTAAAAATCCGTTCGGAAGTTTTTGCTGGGGAGCGATTTCAATTGAGCGGATTTCAAGGAAATTGGATTTTTTGCTCTTTTTTTGAGTTTTTATTTTTTGTAAACTACATTAGTGTCCAAGTTGACCAATATTATGCTCTATCTTGTTCCATTTGATCATGGTAACTTGGTTTTGAAAGGATAGATTTATAGGACATCTTTAACCCTAATAGGTCAGCGGCCAAATGTGTCCCGTACTGAGTTTTTTTGGGTTTTAACTACTGTTTTATTCCAATATTTAATACGAATGTTATTAGTATCAAATGCAATAAAAAAATTTTTTTGTACCAAACAATAAAATGAAATTAATATTTTTAAAAATTTTTGGAAAATTTGGCCATTTTGACCAAAATCTCAATTTTGACCACCGATGCGCTAATAGAGTTTTTGACCGATTAAAAAGTTGTCTTCCATAAAATGCTTATATTACCCCATTACTACTTTCCCGCACTAAGGACAATCGATCCTTACAATTTGTAGGATTTCGACACAGTCTAATATATATTATGGCCGTAGGCAGCCTTAGGTCGTAAACGGTCAAAATCTAAATAGAAGGAAGTTTCTTCCTGAAGAATTAAACCTACCTCTGAAAAACGATATTTTTAAACGTTTGCTTGTATTTTTATTAAACAAATGAAGCATTTTTATGGGATTAGAAAATGAAGTTTTTTTCGGTGTGGATGCAAAACCCATCTTCAAAAAATCGTCTCTTTTAAGTTTCAGGCAAATCGGTGTATAACGGTTAGGATAGTTAGGTACCTTTTAAGTAAAAAATAAAAAAAATGTATGCCCTTTAAACACAGTAGGGGCTTACTAGGGCGTATAAACTTTCCAGATTCGTGTTACAATACCAGCCGAACGATGGCCGCTGAAGAATTTATCGTAACCAATTTTGTAATAAAAATGTTCCAATGGTATAATCAGTTGGCAGTGTAGCATGTTCTGTTGGTGCATACAGGCCAACGAACATTCCACGATAAAAATTAAAGAGAGCTGACAACAATAAACTCCCGTCCCTGTGCTCCCTTATGTTTTGCACAGTCTAGCTCAGTCTGGTCGTGGGGAGGGACAAAGAGATGTAACAAAACTAAACAGTTTTAACAATCATAATGTTGGTTTCAATGTGTTTACCCACAAAGATGGTATGGTACGCTACAATTTTGTCTACATGATTAGAAAGACTGAGGAGTTTTATTTAAGTTAGTTAACGAACATTTTTTATTTCTCAAAAAAAACTAAACAATTAAAAATAAAAATAAAAAAAAACTTAAACTCTACAAAAAATATATGATACAACTTCATTGAGTTGTTACCAAATTCAAGAGACGGAATTCATAAACTCTCTTATTCTTAAAATTTGGGAGACTCACAAAAACAAATACTCATGTCAAAGAGAGATCAAGTTTACAAAAAAAAACTGAAATGCATGACGTAGCCGTAAATGCAAGAACCACAAATTCGTTTTCTTTTTGATTACTTATAATTTCTATTTTTGTTAATTATCTTTTTTAACTTCTTATTTTTGTTTCTAAAAAAAAAAAATCCGCGATATTTCAAAATAAATCGAGCTCAATAATAATGTAAATTTGATTAATTAAGTTCATTATAAAATTACCTTGTTGCTGCAGCCTCGTGACGTCATGATGCTGTTGTCGCTAAGGGGTGGGTTTAAAATTTAAAATATTAAAGAGCACGAGTAAAAGGAAAAAAAGAACTTTAAATTTTTGTGATTTCTTTACGTTAATTTCTGTGCCTTTGCTTTTATATACTGCAAGTGGCAAGAAAGGAAAACCTCTTAAATCGAGATAATAAAAAAAAATATGTAAATGGATGGTTTCTTTAAAACTATTGTATGGGCACTTGCCGCTAACAAAACTAAATGACTTACAAAAAAAATGTAAATAGAATTTATGTTTAATTTTTCTTAACAAATGGATCAATACTGACTTGGAATAGACGAATGGAAAAATGCTTTCAAATATGGTTCATTAAACCTACCAAATTAATTTAATAAATTGGCACAAATTACGAAAATTGACATTCATGAATAAACGGAAGGACATTGGAAGATGTAAAATGTATAAATGGTAAAGTTGGACAGCACGCAGACGAGGATTATAGTTGAATAATTTGATGTTAATAAATTGATGATTGTAAAGCTGACGGATTGTGTATAATCTAAAAATTTGCAGGTGCCTGATTCATCCGGGAAGACGTGGCTTACTGACGGTTGGCGAATCGTGCCACCATGTGCTGTTTGACCTTCACTTTTGACCCTTATGTTCGGTCAGTAAATCCGGTAATAAAAAAATTCACTATGATGAAATGTATCCAATATAAACGTGGTTTGCTTTTATGCAAATATTAATTTTGGGAAATAATGGTCGCCAAAATCTTACCAATTCTTGACGTGTCTCCGGCACAAGGAAAAAAAATATGCTTATGGAATTTATCCAATACTCGTGAAGGCGTGTATAAATAAAATGTAGATTGTACTGTGTCAAATTTTACAATTTATACCAAACTCTTATTTAAAACTTTATTAAGTTAATCAATAAAAAAAAATTAGTTTTAATTTTATAAAATTAATTGGATAATAATTCGATGACCTTCTCACGAAACGCCTTTTTACAATTTAACACGTTTCTTGCAAAAATGTGTCAAACTAACCTATGAGGAAAAAACGTGCAAAGAAAACAGGTGATAATTCTTATTCGATTATCTCCTTTGTTCTCTCATCCTAGTTATCGATACTCGAATTAACTTTCAGTTCAACAGGGTTGCATTTTGGGAAAGTTAATCGTTACAACCGTTAATTTTAAATATGATTAATTTTCAATGCTACAAAACGAATAGAATGGCTAACATCGGCAAGACATTGGATTCGGAAAAGAAAATTGCCCAACGTGGGTACAATCCACACCCTGAGATACTCTAAAACAAGCCGGGCATATCTAGATAGTCAAATCTTTAGCGTGATATCTACCTACATACTTTCCTGACATGTCTTCAATTTCATAAATGGAATTTCCGCATTTAGCCTTTACCCTACATTTAATCAATTTTGGAGCCAATTTAGCACTAAACCCGCGAGCTGCATCGCTTTGAGGAAAATTTCTTCTATACACAATTTGACCAATATTATACGTAACTTCTCGGGAACGAAGATTGTAACCCTTAGAATGACGTTCCTGGGCTTTCTTTAAACATTCAACAACCTTTCCACGAATAACCTGCAAACGATCAGTCCTCGATAAAACTTCGGGAGAATCACCTGACAAACAATCTATTTTTTCTAAAATTTTATACTCGTTAGCATGTTGAATCATATGAATACCAAATAACGTATAATATGGGCTAAAATTTGTCGATTCGTGAACTACGTTACGAAAAGCACAAGCAATGGAACCTAAATTCCGATCCCAATCTCTATGACTGTCCTTAATGTACATTCGGACTGCTGTAAAAATAGTTTTATTAACACGTTCAGCTGAATTCGCCTGTGGCGAATAAAAGCCTGTTCGGATATGTGATATACCAAGACCATCCAAATAATTCTTAAATTCGTGCGATACGAATTGGGAACCATTATCCGATAAAATTTTCTGTGGAACGCCAAAATAATTAAAAACGTATTCCTTCAAAGTTTCAATGGTGACTTTTGCTGTCGCTTGTCTGACAGGACGGACTATAACATATTTAGAAAAATTATCCAAAATTACTAAAACTTGAGTAAATCCTGATTTACTCCTCGGAAATGGACCGACATAATCAATGTGCAATTCTTGCCACGGTCTAATAGCTGGTTGCCTAGGTACCATAGGTGGACGGGTAATTGTATTAGGCAATTTTGAAATTTTACAAATTTCGCACATTTTTACAAAATTGACTACATCCGATAAACATTTAGGCCAGTAATAATACCGCCTTACCTTTTCAAGAAGCTTATTTACCCCGGGATGAGAACAATTTGGAGGACAATGTAGTTGCTTTAAGACATTTTCCCGAAGCGATTCGGGTAACCACAACCTCCAACATTCGGACTCTGAACTAACAATTTTGTCCCTAAATGCTACACGTTTATAAACTTTATTTTCTAAAATCTTTAAATCGGGATATTTTTCTGGAGACCTGTCAACCATTGTGACCAATTCTAAATATTTAGGATCTTTAAACGCTTCCGAATTTAAATCAACAAAGTTTTCTGAAATTCCAATAGACAGACTCTCGACTGCACGCGACAAAGCGTCGGCGACAATATTTTCTTTACCGCTTCGGTGAATAATCTCGAAATCGTACGCTTGCAGTTTTATCGACCATCTGGCTAGTCGACCACTTAAATCGCGCAATGACATTAGCCACCGTAAGCTGGCATGATCAGTGACAACGACAAACCGCGTGCCCTCTATGTACGGACGAAACTTTTTAATGGCTAGAACGGCCGCCAAGCATTCTAACTCAGTAATGCTGTAGTTCTTTTGCGCGCCGTTCAGCTTCCGAGACATAAAGGCCACGGGTCTTTCGTTCCCACTGTCATCCTTCTGAATCAACGCTCCGCCTATACCGCTCGTCGACGCGTCACATTGTATTATAAACTGACGATTATAATCCGAACTTAACATATGCTTTAATTTTTCAAACGCATCTATGGCATCTTGAGACCATTCATTAGTATACTTTTTAGGCGATGTCATATCGGTGAGAGGCGCGGCAATAGCAGCATAATTTGTAATTAACCGCATATACCATTGACACATAGCTGTAAACCGTCTCAACTCTTTTAAAGTTGTGGGTCTTTTAAAATTCACGATAGCCTCTACCTTTTCGGGATTTGGCTTTAAACCGTTCTCGCCGATGACAAAACCTAAATAATCCGTTTCACGTTGACAAAACTTTGATTTTTCTACATTCACAGTAATATTCGCTTCGCGTAACCGATTTCCGAAAATTCTAATTAAACGACAATGTTCTTCAAAAGTTTCTGAACAAATTAACGCATCATCAATATAAGTAAAAATATCCGATTGTAATTCATAAGGCACGACCATATCCATCAACTTACAAAGTGTTTGCGACGCGTTTTTCAAACCGAACGGCATCACTTTATATCGGAAAAGACCTCGGCCCGGAACCGGAAATGCAGTAATGTTTTTGGCTCGTTCCGTTAACGGTACTTGCCAGAAACTATACTTCAAATCTAATTTCGAAACATATTTAATTTTTCCGATACGCCTATAAACACCATCAATTGTAGTTAAGGGATACGCATCCTTTATAGTTGGTTTATTTATCTCTCTCGCGTCGAGACATAATCGCCAAGAACCGTTTGATTTTTTAACCATAACTACATTTGAACACCAACCACTAGAATCACATTTCTCAATAATATCTAATCTAATCATTTCATCTATTTCTTTGTCCATTTCTTTCAACATCGCCGGCGATATTGGGTAAACGCGTTGTTTGACGGGTTTAGCGTCCCCTACGTCAATATCGTGCTCTAACAATTTTGTTCTACCTAATCCGAGCTTATTATATGACGGTATTACATTAATTGCTTCCGCGAGTTGTTTTTGTTGTTCGGGTGTCAATACATGTTGATTTGGATCTGACTCAGCGTTTATACTAATTTCACTGGCAAAAGCCGGAAAAATATCAAAAGCTGACCAAAAATCCATACCTAAAGTCAATAAACGATGAAAAGATGGAACTAAATAAATTTTCAAAGTTTTTTCACGACCGTCAAAATTAATTTTCAAATAAACAAATCCTTTTATTTGGTGAGCAACGCCACCTGCAACCTGAACATCATAATTTATACGAAATCTTAAAATTTTCCAAAAATTCAAAACAACCTTTACCTAAAACTGTAATACTGGCTCCGCTATCCAATAAACCTTCGACAATTCTACCACATATTACCACTTTTACCATCGGTCTACCATCTACCGCTAAATTAAATTTCGCCTGCCTAAATTTACGTTTTTCTTCTCTTTTAATACGAAAATAATTATTTACGCGATGAATACGATTTAAAATATTTATAGGGTTTCGGTTTGGGTGGACTGAGTAGGCTGACTCTGACGGTGCCTTAAAATTTGTGGCTGACCCACTAGGGGAGATGACGCAGTCGGACGGCGAAGATTCCCCAGCCTTGCGTCCGCTGGTCTGTTTAAACGATTACAATTTACGCAGTTGGGCCTTGTTACATCTGAAGCACCGCAATTATAACAAAAATCATGAACTTTCTCCTTAGAGCAATTTCTAAAACCGTGACCAATATCTTTACAGTTCCAACAAATCACTAAAGAATTCTCTTCTACAGCAGTTCCCTGACTCTGTTGTGTCAAACTGTTATATTCTAAAACTGAGTCAAAAGCAATTTCATTGCCAAAACGTTTTTTAGTGATTAATTGGTCATCCAAAGTTTCACCTATATCAGCTAAGCCTTTTTCGTATTCCATACACATGGTTTTCAATTCGAGAACAGTACGCGGATGCTCTAAAGTCAATTTCTTACGAAGAGCTGGATGCATGTTGTTTCTCATCAAACTAACTAATTCTGCCTCTGCATATTTAGACCGCAATTGAGAATTCATCTCTTCTATGGATAACTTAAATTCACTGAAAGTTTCACGACCCTTTTGTTTTCGATTTTCCATAATACGACGAATATCGTGATCTGATGTAACAGTCTTGAATTCGCTTTTAAGTTTCGACTTAAAATCTTCCCATTTTGGGTTCTCCGTATCCTGGATAAATATCCAAAACCAAACCTTTGCATTATCCGTAAGCAACTGGTGCATAGAAAAACATAATCTGTCTAAAGGGATACCATCACTAAATGCTAGAATTTCAACTCGTTTTACGAACTGTTCTACCGTAATAGGACTCGGCTGACCGTTAAACTTTAAACCCCAATTAGGAATATTTCTCAACTTTCTACTAATATCCGAAGAAGAATTATTTGATGAATTTGAAATATCTAATCTAGACACATCCTCAGCAGCTGCATTTAGTTGATCTTCGAATCTGCGCTGTTGATCTGAACGAATGGCCATAGCCGGGTTAACAAAATTTGAATTATCCCGATATGTATTCGGGTTATGATTTCTATTCGAACCTGACTGAAAATATGCTCTATTATTCGAATTATAGTTTGGTCTACTGCCATATCGATTTCGAGCACCACCAAATGACTGTAAATTCGGATTTTCTCTAGGTGTATAATTCTGCGTATTATTTCCAGCAGTAGGAGCAGGCAATGACTGTCTACTAGGAGTCGGTATGGTATGACCCATAGTTAGCCCTAATCCAGAAGTAGCACCTAAAGATTGTCTCCTATCTTCTTGTGTAGAAATATCTACTAGAGAAACACTGTTAGTAGTTGTGGGATCGACCCAAAGTTTTTCCATAATGGATTTCACCTCATTTTTAAAACCTGCAATATTGGCACTTAAATGAGGAGCCCTACTACCTAAAATATCAATCCTACTACGACAATGAATAGCCTTTGCTATCGTCCTTTTCTCATATTCACGATCATTTGATTTTAATGCTTGTTCCGCCATCCGTTTTAAATCATCAATTTTACTGGTTAACGCTTCCAGTTCTTGAGGAACAGTATTTACATGAACCGCTGTAAATAATCTCTTCCCATCTTGTTCTTCAGAATATACCGTATTTAAATCATTAGCCAATTTACGAACATTACCCTCTAAAGGTAATCCTCTAATCTGGCATTCATGCCGAACTTCTTCACTATCTAATAACGCAAAATCCATTTTATATTTTTATAAAATCAAAATTAAAAAAAATATCATAAACCAAAAAAAATTAAACCGAAATATCATCAACAAAATTAAACCAAAAAAAAAATGTTTTTTTATACCACAAAGTATAACGCAAAAAAAAAAAATATATAATTAATGTTCATAAATAACTCCTCAACTTTCCGCACATGTAGACTTTATTTTGATGAGTAATACGTAAAAGAAACCAAATTGAAAATCTCTTTAAATCTGTTGCATGATGGAAATGGAATGACCCTTAAAAGTCAATACCAAATTCAGACATCATCAACCAAACTGGGTAAGGAAATATGAAGTACTAAAAGTATCATCTATAAATTCTAACTTATACCCAAAATTACCAAAGCAGGAATAAATTTTGTATTTAAACAAAAATTTAAATCATACCACAATGATCCAAAACAAAACTTCAAACACCAAAGAGAATTCTAATTTAAAAAAAACTTAAACAACAACACAACATTATGACTTTGCTCTAAAAAAAAATATACTCTTAAGTTTGTATGCAAATACTGCAACCTTAAGCCGTTTTTGGGCGCCATAATATCTGTAGCATGTTCTGTTGGTGCATACAGGCCAACGAACATTCCACGATAAAAATTAAAGAGAGCTGACAACAATAAACTCCCGTCCCTGTGCTCCCTTATGTTTTGCACAGTCTAGCTCAGTCTGGTCGTGGGGAGGGACAAAGAGATGTAACAAAACTAAACAGTTTTAACAATCATAATGTTGGTTTCAATGTGTTTACCCACAAAGATGGTATGGTACGCTACAATTTTGTCTACATGATTAGAAAGACTGAGGAGTTTTATTTAAGTTAGTTAACGAACATTTTTTATTTCTCAAAAAAAACTAAACAATTAAAAATAAAAATAAAAAAAAACTTAAACTCTACAAAAAATATATGATACAACTTCATTGAGTTGTTACCAAATTCAAGAGACGGAATTCATAAACTCTCTTATTCTTAAAATTTGGGAGACTCACAAAAACAAATACTCATGTCAAAGAGAGATCAAGTTTACAAAAAAAAACTGAAATGCATGACGTAGCCGTAAATGCAAGAACCACAAATTCGTTTTCTTTTTGATTACTTATAATTTCTATTTTTGTTAATTATCTTTTTTAACTTCTTATTTTTGTTTCTAAAAAAAAAAAATCCGCGATATTTCAAAATAAATCGAGCTCAATAATAATGTAAATTTGATTAATTAAGTTCATTATAAAATTACCTTGTTGCTGCAGCCTCGTGACGTCATGATGCTGTTGTCGCTAAGGGGTGGGTTTAAAATTTAAAATATTAAAGAGCACGAGTAAAAGGAAAAAAAGAACTTTAAATTTTTGTGATTTCTTTACGTTAATTTCTGTGCCTTTGCTTTTATATACTGCAAGTGGCAAGAAAGGAAAACCTCTTAAATCGAGATAATAAAAAAAAATATGTAAATGGATGGTTTCTTTAAAACTATTGTATGGGCACTTGCCGCTAACAAAACTAAATGACTTACAAAAAAAATGTAAATAGAATTTATGTTTAATTTTTCTTAACAAATGGATCAATACTGACTTGGAATAGACGAATGGAAAAATGCTTTCAAATATGGTTCATTAAACCTACCAAATTAATTTAATAAATTGGCACAAATTACGAAAATTGACATTCATGAATAAACGGAAGGACATTGGAAGATGTAAAATGTATAAATGGTAAAGTTGGACAGCACGCAGACGAGGATTATAGTTGAATAATTTGATGTTAATAAATTGATGATTGTAAAGCTGACGGATTGTGTATAATCTAAAAATTTGCAGGTGCCTGATTCATCCGGGAAGACGTGGCTTACTGACGGTTGGCGAATCGTGCCACCATGTGCTGTTTGACCTTCACTTTTGACCCTTATGTTCGGTCAGTAAATCCGGTAATAAAAAAATTCACTATGATGAAATGTATCCAATATAAACGTGGTTTGCTTTTATGCAAATATTAATTTTGGGAAATAATGGTCGCCAAAATCTTACCAATTCTTGACGTGTCTCCGGCACAAGGAAAAAAAATATGCTTATGGAATTTATCCAATACTCGTGAAGGCGTGTATAAATAAAATGTAGATTGTACTGTGTCAAATTTTACAATTTATACCAAACTCTTATTTAAAACTTTATTAAGTTAATCAATAAAAAAAAATTAGTTTTAATTTTATAAAATTAATTGGATAATAATTCGATGACCTTCTCACGAAACGCCTTTTTACAATTTAACACGTTTCTTGCAAAAATGTGTCAAACTAACCTATGAGGAAAAAACGTGCAAAGAAAACAGGTGATAATTCTTATTCGATTATCTCCTTTGTTCTCTCATCCTAGTTATCGATACTCGAATTAACTTTCAGTTCAACAGGGTTGCATTTTGGGAAAGTTAATCGTTACAACCGTTAATTTTAAATATGATTAATTTTCAATGCTACAGCAGCCAGAGGTCAGCGTTGGAAAAAGTATGTTTTTCGACAGAAATTGATGTATGTCAGAATATTTTTAACAAATCTACAAAAACTTAAATATATAAAGACTATACAAGAGTCAATTCTTTTTGACGTTTAAAGGTGGTGTTAGTTTTACAAATGGTATCTGGAAAAGCTGGAAATTTTGTTTACCTTTTGTTTTTCGTTTAATTTAGCTTGTTGTTTTGATTAATTTATATTCATTTCTTTTTTTATGTATTTTTTTATTTTCATGTGACACAACATTAATTTTCATTCATAATTTTAAAATTTTTTAATGTTTATTTTTCGTTATTCCCAAATCGTTACCAAATACTTTCCAAAAAAAGATTGCCATCTGTAGATAACGGCTTCGTTATTACTGACACTATTATTCATGAGTTACCCCTGCAAATCTAGCTCAAAGAGTAGGAAATTTTGTTAACATTATAAAAAAAGTATCTAATAAATTTCAATGTGGTGATTATAATCACTCTAATTAGAGTGCACAGAAAAAAATTTTATTTTTTGTTCCTTTTAATAAAAAAACTTTATTTTTTTACTTGTAAAATAAAATCTAGAGGTTGTGCTCGTGGCTTTTTTGCGATAATATTAGAAGTTATTTTAAATTATTTAAATTGTTAAAATGCATTAAAATGGTCAAATAGATAAAATTGCATAAAAAAAAGAATTACGTTAAAATTACGTACCGTCCATTCAATGACATTGAGGTATTTCTCAAACAAACTTTCAAAATCTTTAAAAATTTCAGAACCATTTATTGAATGAGAAAATCTGCTCTTTGAAAACTCCTTCGTGGTAAATTTTCAGAATTTTTGAAGACCCGTTCAAAAGATATCAAATTTTTAAAAACTGGTAGTTTGTTCCTTTACTTAAACTTCTTTTACTCATAACTTTTCAATAATGGTCCAAATTGCAAATTTTTTTCAAAATTTTTGCTTTTTTACGTACTTTTAAAAAAAAATCAAAAAAATTCAAAAAAGAGCTCTTACGCGATATTTAAGTTTTAAAATTTAAATCTCATTTTTAAAAAAGTATTTACTCTTTTATTTTTTTGAATTTTTTTTGTGTAAAACTTCTATCGATTCTACAAATTTTTTGCCCAGGAGGATTATTACTATTTCCAATCTTAAAATCATTTCTACTACTCCAATGGTGCGTCATAGAAGATACATTGCCAAGACCGACCCCCATAATTTTTACGGCTAACCATTTCTTCAGAACAAGATAATACCTATCTCCAATTTCTAAGGGGGCTCCCTTACAAAATGTATTTTTTTAAAATTTGCTCCAACCGCTCTAACTGCCCTAAGAGTGCCCTAAGAGCAATAAAATGTATGATCAACCCACAATATTTTTTTAGTCCAACCCCATTTATTATTACCCTCCAACATTTTTTAAACATACTTACGCAGCGTAAGTTACGATCTATCTCCACTCCCTAAGTAGGCTCCCATACAAATTACAGTTGGAGCAAATTTTAATTTTTTGAATGGATTAAAATTTAATTTTGAATGGAAGCCAACTTAGGGAGACAGTGGGTATGATTTACATAAATGTTGGAGGGTGAAAATAAATGGGGTTGGACTAAAAAAATATTGTGGGTTGATCATACATTTTATTGCTCTAAGGGCACTCTTAGGGCAGTTAGAGCAGTTGGAGCGAATTTTAAAAAATAACATTTTGTGTGGGAGGCCCCTTAGAAATGGAGATACGTATTAATTAGCTTATTCTAAAGAAATGTTTAGTCGTAAAAATTAATGGGGGTCGGTCTTGCAAATGTCTTTTCTATGACGCACCATTGGAGCAGAAGAAATGATTTTAAGATTGGAAAATGATTTTAAGAAATGGGGGTCGGTCTCACTAATGACCCCTCTCGGACGCACCATTGGACCCGTAGAAGCTTATTAAATAAAACAAATTTACAAAAAATAAAGAAAATGTATGGGGACCGCATTAATAGTTTACGATAGAGGGTAGGTGTGTTCAGAGAAAATATTTGGACAAAAAAATATTGTGGGTCGGTTATACAGTTATATAGTTAGAGCGGTTGAAGCAAATTTTAAAAAATGTCATTTTGTGTGGGCGCCCCCTTAGAAATTGGAGATAGGGTTTCAGTTTGTTTCGAAGAAATGTTAAGACGTAAAATTAATGGGGTTTGGTATTGGAAATGACCCCGCTTTGACGTACCATTGGAGCTGTAGAAATGATTTTAAGATTATAAAATTACAATAAAATTTTATCAAAAAATAGTAATAATCGTTATCCCACGATCCTACAGGGCAAAAAATTTGTAGAATCGAAAGAAGTTTTATACAAACAAATTTAAAAAAAATTTTGGTTCATTTTTTAAAATGAGATTTAAATTTTAAAACTAAATAATCTCATACTAGAGCACTTTTGGGAAATTTTTTTGGATTTTTTATTTTTGGTTATTGAAGAAGATATGAGTAAAAGGAGTTTGAGTAAAGGAACAAACTACCAATTTTTAAAAATTCGATATTTTTTGAACGGGTCATCAAAAACTGAAAAAGGTCAATTTCCCCCCACACAAATCGGCCCCCCTAAAAATGAGTTTGGGCCGCTAAAAAAAATACGTGTCGAATTATTTTTTATTCTGAATATCATGTCCAAATTTCATGAAAAACGAAGGGTGACACCAGGGAGACTCTCCTTGTGAGTATATTATAAGAAATATTTTTTCTAAAGATTACTTCACTGAATTTCCCACAGCTTAGCAGCTATGGGCCAAAAATAGTGAAAAGATAGAAAAAAAAATTAAAATTTTTCGACATTGTTTTAACAAATCAAATACAGTTCTTCAGGTTAGTTTGTTTAAAAGTATTTTTCTCCCGCTCAAAAGCTACAATTGTGCCAAAGACAGAAAAACAAAACTCCAATTGGATTCCGAGATATAGCCGTGAGAAGAATTGCATGTTCTTTGAAACATTAAGTTTTGGCAAAAATTTACCCGAGCCCACTGTGGTTCCAAATCCATTTTTTTTGCAGAAATTAACCCTTGCAAAATATTGTAAGAGACAAAAAAGTTGAAAGAAAGTATGAAGAGAGGTTGAGACTGCTAGAAATAGAATTGTAGTGTTGGAAACTGTCAAAATTTATTCTGTAGAAACTATAAATATTCACATATATAAAAAACAGTTTTCATTAACAAGACAAACCGACATTTAAAATCCTACTGATGATGACACTAACTGGGGTGTTTGAAACCGGTATAGGAAATACCAGAAATGTCTATAATTTTTAGAAATTCAATTTTTCTTCTGCATTTTTTCAACTTGAACCCTTACATTAAAAATTTGTTTATCCAAATTGGTCTCAAAAGTTGGAAAATGTTAAGTGCGTTATCTTAAAAATATTAAAAAATTATAAAAACACGATTTTGGTCCAAAAATGCTATGGGCATCTGTGGATTGAAATCGCAGATTTGCATTTTTGGACCAAAATCGCGTTTTTCCATTTTTGTTATCCAAAAAATATTAAAAAAAATATAAATCACGATCTTGGTCCGAAAATTTTGATCATCGTCAGTAGACCAAAATCGCAGATCAGCATTTTTGGACCAAAATCATGTTTTTATATTTTTTAGAATATACACTTAACATTTTCCAACTTTTGAGACCAATTTGGATAGAAAAATAATTTTTATGTTTAAAAATCAGCATCTATGGACCAAAATCGCGTTTTTGAATTTTTTAAATATTTTTTCAATAAAATACGCAAAATTTTTGAATTTTTCAGCTGGATTTTGTCAAAAAATTCGGACATGAATTTTGGTCGAAATATGTACGTAAGTTTGTCCAACTTTGACCGCTGGTAACCGACTGAAGATGACCATGCGAAATTTTTTCATAAATTTTCCCACATTCAGCTCTAACGTGGCCATCGTTTGGCAGGTATTACGACATGATATTCGAAAATTAAAATTTGACGGGACGCTGTAATATACATAAGGCCATATAATCTGAACAGTGGCAAAACAAACAAAACAAATGTGGTTTTGCTAAAAATTTCACAAGAAAAGCATTTTTGCATTTTTTGCGTTGCAACTCAAAATTGTGTTTATTTTATGTACCCGAGTAAAAATTTTTATATGATGCAATATAAAATGATATGTAACACAACATATATGGGGCATTCCACGTGAAATCGGACACTTTGAAAAACTTTTTTTTTAGATTTTCCTAATTTGTTTACAGTTTTTAGTACCCTTCAAAAACTGCTTCGTGGTAAATTTTCAGATTTTTTTGATGACCCGTTCAAAAGATATCGAATTTTTAAAAATTGGTAGTTTGCTCCTTTACACAAACTTCTTTTACTCATAACTTCTTCAATAATGGTCCAAATTTCAATTTTTTTTTCAAAATTTTTGTTTTTTTACGTACTTTCTAAAAAAAAAATCCAAAAAATTCTTAAAAGTGCTCTAGTATGCGATTTTTAAGTTTTAAAATTTAAATCGCATTTTTGAAAATGTTTGTACTCTTCGATTTTTTTTTTTAATTTTTTTGTGTAAAACTTCTATCAATTCTACAAATTTTTTGCCAAAGAAGATCGTGGGATAACGATTATTACTATTTTTTTAAATTTTTTTAAAAAATTTTATTGTAATTTTCCAATCTTAAAATCATTTCTACTGCTCCAATGGTGCGTCATAGAGGGGTCCTTTATAAGACCGACCCCCATTAATTTTTACGTCTTAACATTTCTTTGGAACAAACTAATACCCTATCTCCAATTTCTAAGGAGGCTCCCACACAAAACGACATTTTTTTAAAATTTGTTTCAACCGCTCTAACTGCCCCAATAGTGCCCTTAGAGCAACAAAATGTATGACCGACCCACAATATTTTTTTAGTCCAAACATTTTCTCTGAACACACCTAGCCTCTATCTTTAACTGTTAAGGCGGTCCCCATACAATTTTTTTTATTTTTTGTAAATTTGTTTTATTTAATCAGCTTCTACCGGTCCAATGGTTCGTCCGAGAGGGGTCATTAGTGAGACCGACCCCCATTTATTTTTACTCTACAACATTTTTTCAAAACATACCTACGCCCTATCTCCACTCCCTAAGTAGGCTCCCATACAAATAACTGTTGGAGCAAATTTTATAAAAATGTAATTTTGTATGGGAGCCTACTTAGGGAGTGGAGATAGGGCGTAGGTATGTTTTAAAAAAATGTTGTAGGGTAAAAATAAATGGGGGTCGGTCTCACTAATGACCCCTCTCGGACGCACCATTGGACCGGTAGAAGCTGATTAAATAAAACAAATTTACAAAAAATAAAAAAAATTGTATGGGAACCGCCTTAACAGTTAAATATAGAGGGTAGGTGTGTTCAGAGAAAATGTTTAGACTAAAAAAATATTGTGGGTCGGTCATACATTTTGTTGCTCTAAGGGCACTATTAGGGCAGTTAGAGCGGTTGGAACAAATTTTAAAAAATGTCGTTTTGTGTGGGAGCCCCCTTAGAAATTGGAGATAGGGTATTAGTTTGTTCCAAAGAAATATTAAGACGTAAAAATTAATGGGGGTCGGTCTTATAAAGGACCCCTCTATGACGCACCATTGGAGCAGTAGAAATGATTTTAAGATTGGAAAATTACAATAAAATTTTTTCAAAAAATTTTTAAAAATAGTAATAATCATTATCCCACGATCTTCCTGGGCAAAAAATTTGTAGAATTGATAGAAGTTTTACACAAAAAAATTTCAAAAAAATCGAAGAGTACAAACATTTTCAAAAATGAGATTTAAATTTTAAAACTTAAAAATCGCATACTAGAGCGCTTTTAAGAATTTTTTGGGATTTTTTTTTTAGAAAGTACGTAAAAAAACAAAAATTTTGAAAAAATAAATTTGAAATTTGGACCATTATTGAAGAAGTTATGATTAAAAGAAGTTTGAGTAAAGGAACAAACTACCAATTTTTAAAAATTCGATATCTTTTGAACGGGTCATCAAAAAAATCTGAAAATTTACCACGAAGGAGTTTTCGAAGGGTACTAAAAACTGTAAACAAATTGGAAAAATCTAAAAAAAAAGTTTTTCAAAGTGTCCGATTTCACATGGAATGCCCCATATGTATACGCAATTTAATCCGAATAATGGTGGATGTTTTTGCATTAAAAAAGATCAACTTATATAAAATATGATTTGATTTCATCCGAGTTTTGACCAGACATTGCCATATATTGGTGGATCTAATTAGATCTAATTGCATAAAAACATATAAAATCCTGGTGTTTTTTGGTTTGGGTTGAGATACACCACAGGTCAACGATACATTCACCAAACATATAATTTTCTAAAACAAAAAAATGTTTGGGTACGCTTCGAACCAGATAGGTTATATACATAACCCTAACAAGGAAATGTTTAAGGAACATTTTAAAAAGTTTCTTATACTTTGCCTAAAAAACTTAGAACATTTTTGGTTAATTGGAAACATATATAGTTTTATATGGAACAGAATAAGCTACATATAATTTTATGTTGAATTATACAGAAAATCAAATTTTGTATTGACCCTCATATAATTTTATATAATTATATCAACCGTACACCTTTTAGTCGGAATCATGATTAAATTATATATAAATACATATGACTGCATTTAAAAAATTTAGAAAATATCTCACGCGATGTTTAATCATATATGATTTATTATGTTTGCATCAAGGTATATATTGTTATATATGATTATTTTTACTCGGGTATTTTATCTAATTAATAACAAACAATTGCTATATTTTAATATATTTCAACCCATTTGTGTTTATTTACAGAAAATGTGTATTTGTTTAATAACATTAATTTGTGTAACAATCGGATATGGATTAACAGCGTGTTTACGTCACTGCAAGTGTCAAAAAATGGAGAAAAAGGAGAAATAAAAAAAAAAAACTAAAACTTAAAGTTTAAACCAAAACAGATAAAAATGTAAAAAAATTAATATACAAATTAATAAAAGAAAGAAACATTAAACAAATATTTGCCACTATTAATCTTTAAACAAGAAAAACATATAAAGAAAGTCTTAAAAATTTAAAGAAATAAAAAAAAACACTAAAATCAACAACAAATTTGTTCCTTTTAGTTGGTGTAAAAAAAAGGCACGAGGTCAACAACATAACACACAAACCTACAATAAAAGAAACAATGAAAAAATAACAAAAGGAATAAAAAAAAATTTGAAAAATATAAAAAAAAACATAAAATTGTTTAAGATTTGAAAAAAAAATAAATTTGAAAAAATTTAAACAGAGAAAATTGGTAAAAAAAAATAAATATTTTAAAAGCTGTTTCCAAAAAAAAAAACATTTAAATATATTGTATAAAATACTTAAAATAAAAAATGTTTTCTATAAATAAATTTTATGAAAGGGACTATTTTTGTATTTGTAAAGAAGTGATGCTTTGAACAAGAATAAAAGCTTTTTTTTCAATATTTATAGTATTTCCTCTCTTATTGTATTTGATGAAAGAAAGGCACACAAAAAAAAAGCTAAACAAATAATTTTGTTTTTGCCTTTCTTTTTTTTTCTGAAAAGCAGCAATACAGTTACAATTGAGTGTGTTTAACAAAACGGAATAAAGAGAATAATAAGAAAATAGAAAAATTCAAAAAATATAAAAAAAAATGAAAATAAATAAATAACCTTATCTCTAGAAAAAAAAGTTTAAAAAAAAATTCATAGAAAAATTAACTAAAAGAGAAAAAAAGCTTTTTTTGAAATTAAAAAAAAAAAAAAAAACTACAAAAATTAAGTGTAAAAAAATAAAAGAACAATTTTCGTGTTTTACTACAATAAATTTTCAATCGGGGAAAATTTATTTCGGGCAAGAAAAAAAATATAGTAAATTTTTTTATTTCTTACACAACCAGAGTAAAAAGACAAAAAAAAAAACTAAAAACAAGTAATAAAACAAGATAAGTCGTAATCTTTAATAAAAACAAAAAAGAAACGAGGACAACGAACTTTTTGGTTATTGTGTATGAGTGTATTGCTATTCATACAAAAGTTTTTCTATTTTGATTTTCTCGGTGTGAGTGTATAAATCTGTGTATGTGTATTTTGTCATATGTTACCCCAAAGACAAAATGACGTTGTGTTGTCTAAAAGTCTAAGCTATATCTAATATATCACATCAAAAGAAAGAAAAAACGAAAAAAAAAACAACAACAAGATGAAGTGAGGAAAAAAAACGAAGAAGAGTATAAAAATAAACTAAAAAAATCTCAACAAACGTTTCGCATAGTCTATGTATAAAAATATTTATACACATATATTTTTGTTTAATGACATACTTTTATAACAACATCTATATATAAACTAACTACTACAAATACAACTACAACTTATAAAAGAAATACATCTACATCTTCTTTAAAAACAACAAAAAATATTTATAAATTTATGATTATAAGAGAATACTAAATAACATAAGTAATAATGTATGAGTATATAATAAATGTGTTTTTGTGAGTGTATGAAAATTTTGTTGCAGTTTTGCAGTTGTTTAAAAAAACAAAAAACAAAATAACAACAATTCTACAATTCTACAATTCCTTTAGCATCCATAAATAAACAAAGGTAATAATAAAAAACATTATTATCATTATTACAACATAACTTTTCATCATTATTACCTTTACTAATCATCAACTTGGAAATTCTTTTTTTTTGTTTATTTGGTAACATCATAAATTTTTTACCAAAAAACAAGCTCAAGGTATGTATGTCAAAGAAAAAAAATATATTACAAGTTTTTTGTTTGTTTTTAAAGCTACATAAATAATTCTTAGGCAACTTTTAGTAAAAAAAATATTAAAGAATACTATATGCAGTAGCACTAAAATTTAAATAAACTGATATTCGGCTTTGTCATTGCAATGATACTTTCCACATGTTTCGGTTTATTTATTTATTTTTTTTTGTTTTTGTCTTAAGTTTAAATTTTGTGGAATTCATTAAATTTTTATATGGGTTTAAGTTGAAACAAGTAGAAAAGTAAAATTCGATCAAGCCAAATCTATGAATGCCCTCCACAGTGCCCTTTTTAAAGGATAGTAAATTTTCTAACGTGAAAAAAATTAACAATTTTTATTTTTTTGTAAAAAAATATTAATTTTTTTTTAGTGTAAAATATTTTTCGAGTGTAAAAATAAACAATTTTGATTAGATATATCGTCACCTGAGAATTGGTTTGCTCCATAGGATGGCGTTTTTACCATCCTATAGAGCAAAACAATTCTAAGGCGACGATATTTTATTTTAATTAAAAAACTTTTTTTTTTTCATTTTTGTGAAAAAAATAATAAATTACTATTTTTTTGAGTGTAAAATTTTTTTGAGTGTACATTTTTTTTAGTGTAAAAATATTTTTGAATAACAAAAAATACTTTGTTAAGAAATTTTGTGGCTTACCAATGTATTTAAAGCATTTTCAACACATGAATTCCACGCGTGAAAACCATTTTAAACATGTACCGGATGATATACGTCTGAAAGTAGAGATCAAATGGAGTAAAACTGTAAATGCAGTTTTTCATTTCGTGATCCTGTTTCCTTTTAAAAGGACATCAAATTTTAAAAGGATGCATTTTGTAAAATATTTCTGGCAAATGAATGAGGAGGATCTCCCCTAATTTTTCCATTTTTTTGACATATCAGGATAAAAGGAAGTGAATAAAGTCCTATGAAAATGTTGTTAAAGTTTTGAAAGGTTGTAACTTACCTCATTTTTCCTGATATGTAAAAACAATAAAAAAAAATTAGGGGAGATCCTCCTCTTTCATTTCCTATCACTAGGGGCACCCTAGGACAAGTACATACAGTGGGCGACAATACATTGGAAACATTTTTATTTAGATGGAATTTGTTTAAGACAAAGTTAACAATACACCAAGAAAAAAACGTGGGTATTCAATACTAAAAATTTTACTAATGAACTAATTTTTTAGTCCAAAATGATCTAGTGCAGGCGTTGGTAATAAATACTAAAATTTTTTACTAATATTTTTCAAAACCAGTAAAAATTACTAATTTTAGTACTTTGAAGATACTAAAAAAACTACCGTACTACTGGTAATTAGTAACTTATTAGTAGATTTTGGTACCAAATCACTTACTAATATTTTTACTGCAGAATTATTTTGAGTGTACTAAACGTTATTATTATAAAATTAGTATTATTTGAAAAAATGTTGTGTAGGTAATTTATTAAGCTTAATGGCGTCTAGATTGAGTAAATAATAAAGGTGCTACGAGGGTCGATCTAGAAAATTAAATTATTTATAGACATTTTTTAGAACATTTTTTAAAAATATTTCCAAGTCGATTTTTTCCAAGTTCAAACATTAAAAATTTAAAAAAATGTCCAATAGATTTTATTCAGTGATCAAGTAATTTTTCGAACAACCCAAACAAACAGTGAAACTTTTTAAGTACAGTAGAAAAAATCCACATTTTTTGACCTCCAATTCTTTTGACCACCAGTTTTTTGTAAACAAAGAAAAGATGTTATTGTTTATTAATTTTGGTACACCTTAATGTATTGTAATGAAATATTAAAATAATTAAAATTTTTCTATGTCTACAAAAAATTGGTGGTCAAAAGAATTGGAGGTCAAAAAATTTGGATTTTTTCTACTGTTTTTAAAAAATTTCACTGTTTGTTTGGGTTGTTCGAAAAATTATTTGATCACTGAATAAAATCTATTCGACATTTTTTTAAATTTTTAATGTTTGAACTTGGAAAAAATCGACTTGGAAATATTTTTAAAAAATGTTCTAAAAACTGTCTATAAATAATTTAATTTTCCAGATCGACCCTCGTAGCACCTTTATTATTTACTCAATCTAGACGCCATTAAGCTTAAATTAAAGCTTAATAAATTACCTACACAACATTTTTTCAAACAGTACTGATTTTATAATAATAACGTTTAGTGTTGTTAACTTTGTCTTTAACAAATTCCATCTAAGTATATAAAAAAGTTTCCAATGTATTGTCGCCCACTGTACATTAAAAAATATTTTATAAAATTTACTCCTTTAAAACTTTAAAGTCCTTTTAAAAGGAAACAGGATCACGAAATGAAACACTTTAAATGCAGTTTTACAACATTTATTCTATTGTTTTAAACCAGTTCGTGTTTAACGACTTTTTTTTAATTTGGTCGGACGGTGATTTAAGGTAAAACCAATCAGAAATTCACGGTTTTGCTAACCACTGAACCGATTTGACTGAAATTCAATACGAATATGCCAAGCTTCAGCATCCTAAGAATTGTCTTTCGAAAGTTAAGAAGTTTTTTATCTTATAAATTCTCGAAAAACCCTTGCCTACATTCAATCTTTTGCTTATAATTTTTGATTTCGCTGAATTACAACACAAACCTGACGAGGTAAATGACCAAAATTAATGCCAAACTTTAGCAAGCTCAGTAAAGTCTTTCAAAAGTTATAGTGTTTTCAACAGACAGACGCACGGACATGGCTAGATCGTCTCAAAATCGATCGAGGATCATGAATATATACACTTTATGGGGTATATGAATGACAAACTTAAGAATGACAAACTTATATATCACTAGAGTGGTGGGTACAAAATGTAAAAGAGTATTTTTCTACAGATTGGTTAATTCGTCTGTGAAAAGTCTTCTTTACCCTCCAAAATGTTAAAAATTAAAAAAAAATTTTAAGGGCCTTTTTTATGCGGGGGAAAATTTTCCCACGCGATAAATGTTGGCAAATTAATAATAATTATGATTTCTGCATTTAAGTTATAAAATTTTAACACTATTAAAACAATTTTTTTTATAACCATACCCACAAAATGAGGGCGGGCCAAAAAAAATATTTTTATTGGTCCCCTGGAGCCAAATGCAGTAGGTATTTTGAATGTCTTCTGATATGAAAATGTTTCATTGTCTTAACAAAAATGCGAGAAAAACCTATACAAAATGGCGTTTTTATAGAAGTTGGTCCAGTTGTTCAAGGGGGGACGTTTTTAACAAGCTGGGCACCCTACTGGTAAAGTTAATTCGAAGTTAGCGCTTGTATTCGCGATTTTTGCGATTTAAAATTTTGATGCTCAAGTACAATAGAAACTATATTTTTAAACTTTTGCGGAAATTTCTAAATTTAAAACCATTCTAGTCTGTTAAACTAATGTTTATCTGGAAAAACATTTTTCCTTATTTTCGTGAAAAAATTGGTTTAATACAATTCAATTTTTCTTCTGCATTTTTTTCAACCTGAACCCTTATAACAAATTTAATTAGAGCCCGTGCTCGATCTGTACTTACAGAAAAAGTCAAATAAAATTACTGACAAAATATGTCGCCATTCGGCACGTCTCCGAAACAGAAAATGCAAATTCCTTCATTTGTGTCTGCAATTCCAGATCATGTTGGTAACCCTTGCGAAATAATGTAAGAGACAAAAAAGTTGAAAGAAAGTATGAAGTGAGGTTGAGATTGCTAGAAATAGAATTGTAGTGTTGGAAAATTTCAAAATTTATTCTGTAGAAACTATAAATATTCACATATATAAAAAACAGTTTTCATTAACAAGACAAACTGACATTTAAAATCCTACTGATGATAACACTAACTGGGGTGTTTGAAACCGGCACCAGAAATGTCTATAATTTTTAGAAATTCAATTTTTCTTCTGCATTTTTTTCAACTTGAACCCTTATAACAAATATAATTAGAGCCCGTGCTCGATCTGTACTGACAGAAAAAGTCAAATACAATTATTTTTAGTTTGATTTGAATTTACGACAGCCATCTGGTAAAGCTAGTTCGTGAACACTAAATCCCACTGCAATATCAGTTTTTTCAAAGTTTGCGTATGTATTAGCGATATTTCCAATTATTTTTTTAAGTAAAAAAAAATATTTTTTTATATTATTTAGACAATTGCTGAATTTGTATTATCTAAACTCTATTGAATATACAAAAACAAATTTTTATTCGCGGAAATTTTTTTCGCGAAATTTTTTGCCATTTTTTTTTTATATTCCTTTAAAAAAAATAATTAACAGACAAAAAATTTTTAAAAAAAAAAATTTTTTCCACTTTTTTTTTGCGGAATTGTTTTTTTCGCGGAATTTTTTTTTTCGCGAAAAAAACCGTGCATTTTCTAAATTTATATTTAAAGACTATCCCAAAAGCATAAAAATTTAATTTTTGTAGTACCAAGGCTTTACAATTTAAAATCACTATTATCACGAATATCGCAAATACGAGCGCTAACTTCGAAAAACGGCTAGCACCACTGAATTAATCGTACCCAGTTTACTTTACCAGCAGGGTGCCCAGTTTGTTAATTTTTTCAACTAGCACAGTGTAATTAATTGTGATCCAATGATCAGTTTTTTTTTTATTTATTTTTCCAATTTAATTACAAATTAGTTTTATTAATTCAAACAAAACCGAGATCTGTTAACAATGACCGTCGTCTCGTTATAGCGAAATCAACCAAGGGTTTTTGGTGGTAATCGAACCCACAACCCCTGTTTCATAGGCTAGCACGTTACCAACTAACCTACAGTGTGACATAGTGATTTCACATAGTGGATATATCTAATGCGGCCAAGGTCATAGCCTTAAAAAATTTTGGATTTATGGACACTAGGGTTATGACTTTTTAGATTTTTTTGCAAATATAAAAATTTACCTGCCCTAGCAAAAAAGGCCATAACAAAATATTAAGAATTGCATTTTTACTCTTTCGCTTCCGTCAAAAAAATTTCCGCACCAAACGAGATGAAATTTGGTCGATATTTTCTACGTTTAATTTTAACCAACAAGGGAAGTATCTCAACCCCTATGAACCGATTTTCCTGAAACTTAAAATATATATAAATGAGACCATTTTAAGGCTGGGGTTTCTCGGCTTATCGGCCATATCGGGGATTTAGGGGTTCAAAAAATGGGTCAAAAATTGGCGAAAAAATCGTTTATTGGATTTTTCGGCCATTTCTTGCTAAGAAACTATATGATGTCTCCATATGAGAAGAAAGGTTTTTTAAATGTCTATCCAACGGTGGCATAACTTTTCGGCTTCGTTAAATATTTTTCTCATGAAAATGTGTAAATTTTGGGGGGTATATATATGAAGACATAGACCTACGATATCCATGTTAATATAAAATATTCTTTATCAAATTTAAGTCGACACGTATTTTTGCTCTAGACGATATTCCTATTAGTTCGGGAGTTATCGAAATTTTCCCGAAAGTCCTCATTGTTCCATAAGGGGACAACGAAATTTTTAAACACTGATATGGCCGATATGCCGAGAAACCCCAACCTTAAAATCGTCTCCTTTATATATATTTTAAGTTTCAGGCAAATCGGTTCATAAGGGTTGAGATACTTCCCTTGTAAGAAAATATGAGACTCAAACGATGCGTAGCAAAAGCAATTTACGGTCAAAATGATGAATGCTTTTTGGAGGGACTTTTTTGATTCCTTCAAGATTAAAATTTGGCGGTTTAACCCTTAACTGCATAACGTTAACTATTTATAACGTCAACTTTGGCAGCCTGTAGCTCCAAAAGTAAAAGTCCGAGTGGCTTTATTTTTATTCGTAAGTGTTCACAA
Organism: Pegoplata infirma; assembly: GCA_963921195.1. Classification (NCBI taxonomy): domain Eukaryota; kingdom Metazoa; phylum Arthropoda; class Insecta; order Diptera; family Anthomyiidae; genus Pegoplata; species Pegoplata infirma. The sequence continues at coordinate 120,155,882 of OY992536.1, read as the reverse complement.
GATCTTTATTTATGTAATTCATTCATTGGAAGGGTTAAAATTATCTTATTTTTAAAAAATAGGACGTAAAACAACAAAATATCTGTGACTATTTAGAAGTTGCGTTTGGTACGGAAGGTTTTTTTTTGCCAAAATGACCCGCAAATACGGTTTTTAATATTAATTTTGTATTGCCTTTCACGTGGTGATAGGTAAAAATTTTGTCAAAAATGAGTCATAACCCTAATGGACACTGAAGGATTCACTGTGCAGAGGTATGGGCTTTATATTTTAATTTTTCTAAATACAAATTTTTCCAAATAAAAATTCAGTTATGAAATATAAAGTCCAACAATATAAAACACAAGTAAGCATAAGTCGTAATTATGACAAGTAATCTTGTGATCATAGAACCGAGAATCAAATAGATCACATAGCCATTAGTAAGACCTGGCGCGGATCTCTGATGGATGTTCGCAATAAACGTGGGGCAGATATATCTAGTGATCACCATCTAGTTATGGCAAAGATTCGACTAAAAGTGGCAGCCATAAAGAAAGACAAAAATTGCAACATACAGAAGAGATTCGATGTGAATAAACTACAACGGCCTTCGATATGCAGACAGTTCTCTGAGGCACTGCAAAATTCTGCCGAAATCCTACGAGAATCTAACAACACAGGGTGGGATGCAGCTAGAGACTTATTTTTAACAACTGCGGAACGCAATATTGGCTTCACTGTTACCAAAAGAAAGAAATGGATCTCTAACTTTACCTGGAATCTGATTCAGTGTAGAAAAGAAATCAAGGGTGAGGTAAATATGGCGAAAACCAGATCAAGCAAGGCAGAACTGCAGTCGAAATACTCTGAGATGGATCAGAAGGTCAAGAAAAGTGCCCGGAATGACAAGAGGCGTTGGTTCAACCAATTAGCTCTTAATGCACAAGCGGCTGCTGACACAAATCGTACTAGAGACCTGTATTAAATCGTAAAACAGATGACAAACAAAACCCTTAAAGTCACAAAACCTTTGAAAAATGATCAAGGCATCCTTACCTCTTCAAAACAAGAACAACTTGCAATTTGGGAAAAGCATTACGCTAATATGCTTTCAATCCCCCCAACACCAGTGTCGAAAATTTGTAAATGTCAGCAACATGTAGAAAGACACGACATCCCCACCTACTCCCCAAATTTGGAGGAAATTATAATGGCCATTAAAGCCCTCAAAAATCACAAAGCACCTGGTCCAGATAACATCCCACCAGAATTATTAAAGGCAGACCCAAGCACAAGCGCCAAAATTTTACACCCCATCATCGATAGGTTTTGGCTATCAGAATCACTACCAGAAGATACTAAAGAGGGTATTATAATTAACCTTCCCAAAAAAAGGGGATTTGTCCAATTGTAAAAACTGGCGAGGTATAACTTTACTTTGCATAATTAACAAAATTTGCGCCCACATAATTAGTAAACGACTAGTTAATGCTCTTGATCCCCATTTAAGAAGAGAACAAGCCGGTTTTCGCCCCCAGCGTTCTTGTATAGATCACGTAAATACAGTCCGCATAATAGTTGAGCAATCTGTGGAATGGCGTTCTCCTCTCTATCTTACATTTATTGATTTTGAAAAGGCGTTTGATAAATTACAACACCAGGCTATATGGAACGCGTTAGAATGTAAGGGAGTGCCTTACAAAATTATAAATTTAGTCAAGGCGATGTACCATGGTGCAAGCTGTCGCATTAAATGTGACCAAAACTTGAGCAATAAGATCTCCGTAATGACTGGTGTCAGGCAAGGATGTGTACTCTCACCTCTTCTATTCAACATTGTATTAGACAACATATTAAACAACGCGACACCAAGAAACACCGGCATCACATGGGGTCTCCATGGAAGATTAGATGATTTAGATTATGCTGACGACATTTGTCTTTTTGCCCATAGAAGCTCACATATGTCATCTAAACTCCAGGAATTGTGCAATGTCGCAGCCGAATGCGGGTTAAAGATTAACGTTAATAAAACGAAAACCATGAACATCCACACTGTGACGAATAGGCCATTTACTCTGTACGGCGTAGCTTTAGAATCCGTTTCGTACCTTGGAAGTATTATCTCCAGCAGTGGTGGTTCTAGTGAAGATATAAAGGCACGTATAAATAAGGCTAAGGCTGCCTTCGGTGTTCTCTCTTCGGTTTGGCATTCTACATCCATATCCAGAGACACAAAAATAAAAATCTTCCATGCCAACGTAAAGCCTGTCCTTCTGTACGCATGTGAGACATGGAATCCATCCCACCGCGAATTGCAAACAATGCAAGCATTTGTAAATCGTTGTCTCCGTAGAATTCTTCGTATATTCTGGCCTAATACTATCACAAATAGTGAACTGTGGGTAAGGACGCGACAGACAACGATTTCTACGGAAATAAAGCGTCGTTAATGGTCCTGGTTGGGACACACCCTACGAAAATCAACAGATGATATTACAAGGCAAGGTATAGAGTGGACACCCCAAGGAAGTCGAAGGAGGGGCCGACCATCCAAAACATGGCGCAGATTAGTGGAGTTAGAAGCTGCGGATGTTGGTGTAACATGGAGTGAAATTAAATGCATCGCTATCGACAAACCCAGATGGAAAACTTTTGTTGAGGCCCTATGCTCCTAAAAGGAACAACGGGACTATATATATATAATCTTGTGAAAATTCATATTTTAATTCGGCACCTAAATATAATATAAATTGAATATCTCTCCAAATTAATAATTTTGCAATGGCATATTTTTCATGTTTTGATATAAATGCACATTTTTGCATTTTTTCATACAAATTCTTCATTTTCTTAATTTGTATCAACATTTTTTCAAAACTCTTTGCCAAGATCATTTTCTTAAAAAAATTGTGAAAAACTCAAATTTGATCAGCTCTTCTTAATTTTGGATTTTATACGGTCTAGCTGATAGCATCTATTTAAAACATCAGTTTTATATTTTGTTTTTAGAATATTGTTAAACTTGGTAAAGGATTCAATGTGGGTCATTAAGTAACCCTTCTAGAGGCGGAGCTGACGTGTCATGACGGCTAGAGCATTAAAATAATTGTTGTCCCCATCACAAAATTGCTTTTCTCGCAATAAATAAGTTTGTCTCCTTCTATTTTTTTTAACGTGAGCTGAAATTTTTAAAAATATCACAAATTTAAAAAAACTTCCTCAAAATTTCAAATGCAATGTCCCATATAAAATAATGTTTCGCAAAAGTTCATTCAAGTTTACAATTACATAGCTTACTTGTGCATAACTATAACATTCACGCTCATTCATTGCAAACATGCAAATATTTAGATTCCTTGCTAGTATGTGTGTGGGTTCTTGTTCTTATTTTCTATAAATTTTTTTTCTGTTGTTTCTAGTTTCTAAAAGTAGTTCAAGTTTTTTGCTGTCTTGATTAATTTGTGGCTTAGTGTTGATTTGTGTGTATTTTTATTTGAAGAAAAGTTCTTTAAAAAAAAAATATGCTGTTATTGTCTTGATAAATAGCTTAAATAAAAAACTTAAAAATATAAAATGTTCGTATTATGTGGTGGCGTATACTTGATGCTGCAAAGTAAACTAAATTTATTAATCATACGCCAAGAGACACCAAGTTGCCATAATAATGTCAAAAACTTTAAGACAATGTTTTTTTGATGTTTGTTATTTTTTTTTGGAGAACAAAGAATACATAATCTTGTTGACCGAGTGTAAAAGCAATGACTAAACTTTGTAATTTTATAACTACACTGTGCTACAAAAAAAATCGAATATACTTTTCAAAAAACTTTTTTTTTTTTTATTTTTCTTACTAAACCACTGTGTTACTCAGAAACTTTTCAGACGATATTAAATTTTTGGACTAATTCAAATAGAAGAAGGATAGGGATTTTCAAGTGTGTGAATTGGTTTATATATATATAAGAAAGATATGTGTTGATTTTTTCAATAATATCCAATTTTGTTGTTATTTTTTGAAAATTTTTGGAGTTTAACGATTATTTTCTGCTATAGTTCGTTTAACAACCTTTATATTTGTAAAAGTATTGTTAAAGAAAATTCAGTTCCGAATACGATGAACTTTATCCTGAAAAAATCGGATAACAATTGACAGAGTTATAATAATTTTTCTAAAAAATAAAATTAAGATTATGCTGGAAATCGATGTTCGGATTACCCAGGCAAAAGTTTAATGGGCATTTAAGTGATCTACTCGACAAATCCATCAACTTATACAATGTTACATCAAAAGTAATTTTCCACTGTAGCACAGCGCTATTAACCGAACCAACGGAAAAATGTTTGAGTCTTAAATTTTAAGACCATTTTCCTTCAGAAAATTTTTACATTTACAAAAATTGTTCTCTCATAATCTTTCAGAGTCCTTCTTGAATCTAAAATCTTTTTTTTTTTTTTTGGAATTTTTTTCCCTTTTAAATTCCAGTTTTTTAAATTTAAATTATTTTACACTTGAAGAAATACATTATTTTTTTCTTCTTCAAATATTCATACATTTTTTATTATTGAAAAACTGCATACAATTACAATGTAAAGTGTAACGACAAATAACTTTGACCTAGATTTGTTATGGCTTATTTGCGACTGAGATTACAATAAATTAATGTTTGTATTGACGACAATTTCAAAATGATGTGAAAAGTAAAAATTAGGAAAGTAGATTAGTTTGTTGCATGAAATATTATATTTTTAAAGCGATGGAAATATAATTATGCCAATTTGGTTATAAAAAGTTATAAGGTTGTTGTAAGGAAGCACACAAAATAATTGGAAAATGATAGCAAAAAAAATATACATGTTTAAATAAAAATAAAAATATATTAAAAATCATAGATTTTGGTAAAATTTTATTTTCAGTGCAAAATTTTTATTTTAAAGGGTTTTTTGTACAAAAAATATCTCAGATTTGGTATTTTTTTTATTACAAGAGTATTCAGAAAATGTATCATAATCAATTAAGATTCCGCGACAATTTTCTTAAAGAAAAATCCTACACATTCTGAACACATTTTTCGTGTTGAAAGGTTCTGAGATTCTGAAAATTGTTACTGTAGGACAATTTTAAGATTTTCAGAAATTGTTTTTATATAAAAATTCTACGATGGGTTTTCTATCAGAGCTCCCTATTACTCGAGTAGTCGAGTACTCGAGCTACTCGATCAGCTCGAGTAGCTCGTCGAGTAGTAAAGCACACATTTTTTATATTTAAACTCCTGTAAAACAAAAACTATTATAGATATTTTCAAAATTTTTACATTGAAAAATATCGGCGAGTTTCCATACAAATGAATGAAAATCTGCCTTCCTTTAAACTTTAATGTGAAATTATGAGAATGTTTTCAAAAAAATATAGCATTATTTTTTTACCAATTATGATCGCATATACGATAAGATGACTTCCTCGAAATTTCAACTCATTTCTACAAAAAATGTGGCATTGGCGATCTACTACTCGAAAAAGATCGGACGCTTTCCATACAAATTTATGAAAATCAGTAAAACACGCAGTTTTTATCTTTGAACTCCTGTGAAACAAAAACTATTATACCGATTTTTAAATTTATTATATTTTTGAAATGGTATGGTTCCAAAGAATAAATATAATAAATATCAAGTTAATGGGAATATCGTAGTGGCTTTCCCACACTACTACTCGAAAAATATCGGCGAGTTTCTATACAAATGTATGAAAAGATGCCCTCTTTTGAACTTAAATGTCAATTTGTAAAAATGTTTTCACAAAAATATAAATTTATTTTTTGCCAAATATGATCGCATATTTGATAAGAATATTTTCTCAAAATTTCAATTCATTTCTACAAAAAATGTGGCATTGTCGACCTTCTACTCGAAAAAGATCGGTCGCTTTCCATTTATAGACTAGATAACTTCATTTCTCGAGTAGGTCGAGCTACCCGAGCTGCTCGAGTAATTGACGAGCTACTCGAGCTGCTCGAGTAACGAGCTACTCGATTACTCGAGATACTTGAGTAAAAGTGTAGGCTCTGTTTTCTATAGAAAACTTTGATTCTGAGACGCATTCACATAAAAGTTTCTTAGAAGATGAGACATTTTTTATATAGAGAAATTCCTAGATTCTCTGACATTATCATGTCAACTAATTACACTGTGCTACAAAAAACACAAAATCGAATATACTTTTAAAATGATTTAGTTAAGGTTGTAGGTCCGGTCGAAAGGATTACAAAAATGCCCATCAAACTTGCCAGACACCCTCAAATTTTAAAGTTATTGTCAAAAAACGTTTTTTGGGACTTTTCTCACTAAACCACTTGTAACTTTAAAATTTTTCAACCGATTTTCAATTTTTCAACAGTTTTAGAAGAAGGAAAGGACAGTTCATGTGTATGAATTGGTCTATACATACATATAAGAAAGATATGTATTGATTTTTCCAAAAATATCTAATTTTTTGTTATTTTTGGAAAAATTTTAAGTTTATTGATTTTTTCTGATCTAGTTCGTTCAACAACATTTATATTTATAAACGTATTCTTAAAGAAAATTTAATTGTGAATACGATGAGCTTTATTCCAAAAAATCGGATGACAATTGACAGAGTTGTGATGATTTTTCTAAAAAATAAAATTAAGATTTTGCATGAAATTCGGATAACCCAGGCAAAAACATTAAAAAAATAAACGAACATAGTGAGAGGTTGTGTATCATTTTTAATGGTTTTCGGCCTCCTGAAATCGAATTTGACCTTGAAATTGCGCTATCGTAATAAGTTTTTGATATATCAATTTACGTTAAATATCTCAAAATCCTGACGACATAGAGCAATTTAAAGGCCAGATTCGGATTCAGCGCGACAAAAACCTTTAAAAATATTGTAAATGATAAATTTAAATGATAAATTTAAAATTGTATTACGATAAATTTATTTTTTTGCCTGGGTTATACATAGTAGTACAAAGTATCATCAAAATTTGTGAACTATTTCCCTTTTTTCCAAAAAACAAAAAAGCGCCTAACAGGTTAAAAAAAAATTGTTTTCCAATTTTTCCAAAAATGGGTATTTTTACGCGTTTATATTAGTTCATAAATAAAAAAATATAATATTCTAAGACTACTGCTTATCTGAATTAATCACCATTTTGGGTACCATAGAATCCACAATGCGGCGATTTCCTGCAAAATCTTAATTTTCTTTTTTAGAAAAATTATCACAACTCTGTTAATTTTTATCCAATTTTTTCAGTATAGCAGAAAAAAATCAATAAACTTATTTTCAAAAAAATAACAAAAACGTTAGATTTTATAGAAAAAATATATTTTTATATGTATTAGTGCCTACGGTCAGTACAGTAAAATGGTACCGGCAAATGGTACCGGTTTCTCGGTTCTTAAATTGTTCCCGGGAATACCGGTATTCCCGGTTTCGGTTCTGATGGTATTACCGGTATTCCCGGGACTGCCGGAATGTATATTTTGTAAAATTTTGTACAATTAAAATGTTTTCTTCGGCTTTACAAAAAAACAAGTAGAAAAGTTAAATTCGACTTGGCCGAATCTATGAATACCCTCCACAATGCCCTTTTTAAGTGATATCAAATTTTCTAACGTGAAAAAAATAACATTTTTGGTTAGAAATATTTTATTTTGTGTCAAAAAACTTTTTTTTAGTAATTTTTGAAAAAAAAAAATAATTTACTAATTTTTTTTTGAGTGTAAAATTTTTTTTGAGTGTATTTTTTTTTTTTTTTAGTGTAAAAATATTTTTGAGTGACAAAAATACCTTGTAAAAAATTTTTGTGACTTACTAATGTTTTTTAAACATGTTTAACGGGTTTTCAACAAGTGAATTTAAGGTGAAACTAATCTGAAATTCACGGCTGTGCTAATAACTTTTGAACGACTTGACCAATGTGGCTGAAATTTAGAACGAATCGGACCAAAGGAACGGCAAATATATATGCCACACTTCAGCGCCCTCAGAATTGTCGTTCGAAAGTTACCGTTTGTTTTATCTCGTAAATTCCAGAAAAACCCTTGCCGAAATTCACTCATTTGCTTTTAACTTTTGAACCACTGGACCGATTTCGCTGGATTGCAATACCAACCTGACCAGGTAAATGCCCAACATATATGCCAAACTTCAGGAGCCTCCGTGAAGTATTTCAAAAGTTAGCGTGTTTTCAACAGACAGACAGACAGACAGACGGACGGACGGACGGACGGACGGACATCGCTAGATCGCCATAAAATCGATCGAGGATTATGAATATATGTACTTAATAGGGTCCTAGACCAATATTTCGAGGTGTTACAAACGGAATGACAAACTTATATATACCCTCTATCTCTAGAGTGGAGGGTATAAAAAAAAACGAAACATGTGAAAAACACCATTTCCATATTTTTTATGAATTTAAGAAAAAAATTGTTACATGCTTTTTAAATAACTTTTAAACACAACCAAATATTTCTGAAATACTGATTAAATAGTGTAATTTAAATATTTTATGACATAGCATTTTTTATTTTTTGAGAACCGGTTCCAGTATCAAAACCGGAAATATCGGTATTCCCGGGAATACCGGGGAATGGGGGGGGGGCAATAATATGTTAAGACTAATTCACACACATGGAAAGATCTATCCTTTTTCTATCCAAAACAGTTTAAAAATTTAAAATCGGTTGAAAAATTTCTGAACTTCACAAGTTTTTGTGAGAAAAGTCCCAAAAAAAAACGTTTTTTGACAATAACTCTAAAATTTGAGGGAGTCTGGCAAGTTTAATAGGAATTTTTGTGATCTACTCGACAAGACCAACAACCTATACTATGTCACATCAGAAGTATTTTTTCACTGTAGCACAGTGTTATTTAATTCTTGAATATTTTCTATAATACAAATCACTGATTCTGAGGCATTTATTTTATTTATTGAATTTAAAATATAATTACAAATCATATATTTATACAATATAACCGAAGACGGATTAAAATGACCCTCGTTTTGTTTTGGCGAAACAGACTAAGGCACCTGGTGGGAATTAAACACACGACCCTCACACTCATTGGCTAGCACGCTTCCAACTAGCCTCTGTAAAAATATTTTGAAAAAACTTTGAAAAAAATTCCTATAAAACCATTCAGACTCTAATTCTCGGACTCTAAATCTCAGATTCTTAGAAAGTTTTGGGTAGAAGAATTCTAAGATTCTAAAAAATTTTTTCATTAAATTTTTTTGATTTTGGGATAGTTTTAAAATCGAAATTGTATTTTTTCGCGAAAAAAAAATTTTCCTCGAAAAAAAAAAAAAATCCAAAAATTTTTTGTCTATTATGTATTGTATTCAACTCATTTTCACAAATTAATAGCAAAATAAAAAAATTTGGAAAAAAATCGCGAACAAAAACTTAATTAAAGTTGTTATTTTTAAATTTAAATGTTGTATAACAAAGTATTATACAAAATTACAGAGATGCGACTCTATAAATATGGAAGGCCCATCTCTGTAAATTTGTATAATACTTTGTTATAAAATATTTTAATTTTAGGGGCCTATTCACAAAAAAAGTCATAACTCAATCATAACTCAATTTTTTCCATGTGGTTGTTGTAAACAATCATAAAAAAGTTCAAATTTTGTTTGAAAATTTCAATATAATAAAGACCTGCTACCCACATCGTACATAGGGGCAAAATGTAATGTTTTGTGGCATCAATTAAACCGCTGAATTTTTATAGACGTTGTGCACACCATTTCAAGAGCATTGTTTAAGGATTAAATTTATGTAAAAACATGTAAGTCTTTCTTTGCAAAATTGCGAAAAATTTCGCAAAAACGAAAAATAATAATAATTTGTTAGAATAAAAATTTTTTGTATGCTTGTATTTTTATATACGGCTATGGATACCGTTAAAACAATTACTGTACTGAAATAACATACATATGAAGCATTCCACACCAAATATTCTGCTAAAAAAAGTAATGCCATATGAAGTTAAAATCGGACATTAAAATGAAAATAAATAAAAAATTAATGGGTTTTTAATAAAAGGGCTTTTGTAGATATAGTATAATAAGTGTTAAACATTTCACTTTCCTAATATTATAAAATAATGTGGTATAAAACGTATGCGTATGAGTAATATAAATAAATAAAAAAAATTTGGGTGAGTAGGTTATCATTTTTACTAACAATTTATCTAACATGCTGAGATGAAGCAAACAACTAATCTTTAAGTGGGTGAATCATGTGTGCTACAGTGTTTTTTTGCGCGTGACTGACTTTTCACCCACGTTTCAATTATGCAAATATATAAAAAAAAATCTATCTACATTTTATTTTATTATTATAAAAATGTGTTTTATTGAAAAATGTGTTTTATTGACCAAAATTTATATTTTAGATGAACAAAAAAATATTTTAAAAAGAAGTACTCAATTAAATTAAAAAATAAACAGGAACTCAACAATTAAATTGAAAAAAAAAATATTTATTTTTATTTGAACTTTAAACTTTAATTTCGCTGTAAGTGAATTACTTAACAAAATAAAAAAAAAAAATTAAATAGAATTTCATATTTTTAAAATGTTATTGCACAAACGGGGAATTTTTGGAGTTAATTTTGAATTCAACTACTTACTACAATATTTTAATGATATCGTGAACCTATATTCAAAATATGCCAACTCAAATTTGACGGAAATGAGTTTCCGATGGCAAATAGCTCCCCTATGTGATACCTATCAGAGCAAAAAAATAATTTGTTGTCGTTTTACATCCATTTTTGTTATTCTGCTAACTCAAAGTACATATTTTTTTGGTGGAAATAAATGCCAACTCCCATTGTAAATTTCCAAAAATTTTTCAAAAAATTTAAAAAAAAAAAAAATTAGACCACATATCTTATTGCATTTGCCATGCTAAGCACGAATCTTGTAAAGATTTTGATATCTAATGACTGGTTCTCCAGATATTGCCATTTTGAAAATATCGGTAAAAAGTGTTTGCAAAAAAAAAAAAAAATGCTTATATTTATGTAACTTTCAAACTATTTATCAGATTGAAACATAATGAATGGGGCAAATAAAGTCAATGATATAAGCTTTCAAAATAGCTAGTTTGGAGTGACCCTATTGCAATACAGCGGGAGTTACAGAGTGCCAAAGTTGACCACCCTGAGATTAAAAGTTTTTTGTTCAGTTTTTGCAATTACCGTACTAAGGATAACAAAAACCAAAAAAAAAAAAATTTTTAAAATTTTTCAAAAAAAAATGTTTTTTTATTTTCCGACAAAATATGCCAACTCTAAAAAAATATTTGTTTTTTGATATAGTAATAAATGCCATCTCTGAAAAATACGCAAACAAGTGCAAAATATGAAAATTTTTGCATAGGTAAAAATTGTTTAGAATATTTAAGCCATCTTGTGGAAGGTACATTGTTTATTTTTGCAATAATATGCGAAATAACTAGTTTTTTAGCTCTCCTGAACAGTAAGCTTTTTCGAGTTGGCATTTATTGAATATAGTTCGACGATATATTTATCTACTTCAAGAAGGAAAACTTTGTATTTGAAAAAAAAATATATATTTATTTCCGTAAAAAATCACGTTCGCGGCATCTAAATATTTTTTAAAAAAATCAAAACTTGTATACCAAAAGAAACAAATTTAAGGGATAAGACCTTCAAATCATAACTTTAATATATTCAAAAAAAAAAATAATAAAAAAAAGGTAATATTTTTAAAATGCAACTGTACATCGCGGGGTTATTTGGAGCCAGTTTTAATAAGTGATTCTTGTATAGAATTATACCACTTACCACTGTATAAAAGTAACTGAAGATAATGTAGGATAATTCTCCACTTTTTGACCTTCAAAGTTAGGTTTTGAAGAATTTCATAAAAAAAAATGTCTTACAACGGCAATAACTACTTTAATATTCAATTCAATTTGATCAGCATGAACCCAAATTTTTTGTGCTAAAGCTACCTTTACATTCATGTGTATAGTGTCAAAATTTTTTACTGGCATACCTTTCATTTTGAGTTTTCAACTAAAGACTATTTTAAATAATTTTTTTGTTTTTTTTTAACTTTAACACGATGGTAAGAAAAGAAGAATGGATAAATCAAAAAAGTGAAAATGCAGTCAAGCGTAGAAAAGTATAGGCTTTCGATATAAACAAGAAAATTAAGAAAATCGCCTTTTCAAAAATTCAATTGTTGCCAAGAAGCCCCATATAGCTGCCCCTATGAGCATCGTCTCAAAATTGTCAAATAATTTTAAATTTTGGGACTTTTTATGACTATGTTTACAACAAACACAGGGAATATGAAGTTTGAAAATAATAACCTTAGTCATAACCAATCATAATTGTGAATAGGCCTGTTAAAATAACAACTTTTACACTGATAGAAATATGTACATGACAATAATGAAAATCTACATTAATGTTATAAAAATTACGTTAAAAAGGAACATATGTAGGGTTTCATTGAATTAATGAAATAGCTATCATAAAATATAATTGAAAGAACAAGTTTCATTTAATTAATGAAAATTGTTCATACAAAATATGAAATGTAATTGCAAAAACAAGTTTCATTATAATAAAGAAAATGGTTCATACAAAATATAAATTGTATCTTGTCAATATTTGTCATTACTTTAAAGAAAAAAGTATGTAGTTCTTTTGAAATACTTTCATTGAAATCCTACTTTTTATTTGGGAAATGAAATACTTTCATTGAATAATCGTTCTTTTTATTTTTAAAATGAAATATATGTATGAAAGTTTTCACTTAGTTTTCTCGCACAAAATTTTACTCCAACCTTAAATTGTTGTACATAATTAAAACCACGAACTAATATAAAACAGCACGAATTTAGTAAATATAAAAATAATAATTTACTTTTTATTTAAAATTTCATAAAAAAGTCTGAAAAAATCACAAAATAACCTAGTTAAAAAACACTTTCACATATTTTTTATTTTATCTATAGATTTCACTCAGTTTTCTCACACAAAGTTTTAATATAATATTTACTTTTGATACATAAGTAAAACCACGAAATAATATAAAACAACGCGAGTTTAATAAATATTTATAATTAATCAACAACATTTCATTTTAAATTTCGTATAAAAATTCTACAAAAAAAATCTCGCTCTGATCAGCTGTTTTTTCGCGTTTTAATGAAACTACGAAATTTAATGAATCAAAATTAATGAAAATTTTGCACAATATATATGAAACTTCATTCAGCATATGAAATATTTCATTGTTGTAATGAAACAACTTTAATGATTTCCATTCATTAGTGATATGAAGAGTTTTTCTATCAGTGTAAAAGACAAGAATCGTCTTTTTGGCTCCCCACGCTGGGCGCCATTAAGACGATGTGGGTCTTTTGAGTTTTAAGAGTGTTCTAATTTTTTTTTTATTTTTAATTTTCAATTTACCCAAAAAAATTAAAGTCAAAGATAAATTGTTTTCCAAAATTCAAAAAAATAGCATCAAGTATTTTATAAAAATTACAGAGATGGGACACAATGAATTTTGTGTCTGAAACTTCGAATTTTTTCAAAAAAAATTGTATCTGGAACTTTACAATTTTTTTTAAACTTTCGAAAAATTTTAAAAATTTACCAAAAAATTATTTTTGAAAATACAACATGTTTTCATATTTTTGACAGGCTCTTTGACTTGATAGTATAGTCTGTAAATAGTGGAAGTGACACTTTCTAAGTGGAATCAGTTGCGAATGAGTAATATTAAATAATTTATTATCACTCATACGTCTCAACAAACATTTAAAAAACTTTTAATGCATTAAATACAAAGTTTCGGTAAAAAAAATAACAAACAGACAACAATTATTGTTTAAAGTTTTTCTAAAATTGAAAATTAGGGATATAACTGTTTTAAATATTTTTGCAAAAATTAAAAAATGGAAATCGTATAACTGTTTGAAATATTTTTGAAAACATAAAAAAATTTAAACCGTATAGTATAGGCAACCAGCAAAGACTTGGTAGTTAGTACTCATTTCCAATTGTATTACCTGTTGATGAGTACTAATTTCCATCAGCATTACTTTATACCCAAAAAAAAATTAAATTTTTTACTAGATTTGGTATCTGAATTTGTGCTTAACACTGGCATTTCCGTTTTCAAAACAAATTTTTTTCATCATTATTGCACAACGACTTTTCAAAATTAATTTCTTTTACTAAAAATCCCACATTATTATTAATTATTGGTTATGTTTTTTCGACCTTTTTGTTTTAACTTCAATAAGTAAACTGATAATCAAGCTCGAGGCCTTAGTTTTCAATAAATTTTATTTATTCAATTATTTATTTTATTATTCGACATTTCGTCATACGACGGATGACATCTTCAAGATAAAAATATTAAATTTTTATTAAAAAGAGTAACAATAAACGCACAATTAAACGACTTCCCGCTAATCTGATCTTTATTGCACTCAATTGAATAAATAATTAAATAAATAAAATATATTGAAAACTAAGGCCTCGAGCTTGATTACCAGTTTACTTATTGAAATCCCACATTATTTTATAAATTTTAATAGTTGCTGTTCCAAAAGAAACTTATAAAACGATTTTTATTAAAAGTATTAAACTGTCCTCTCTGCATTTTTGGTTTCATCCCTAATGGTCATATTCTATTTATTGTTTCATAACATAATAAACTTTTCTATAGAAAAGGAAAACATAAAAATTCACGTATTTAAGTAACTACCCAGCAGAAATTTTGCTGAACGTTCAGCAGCTTTTGGAAGGGGAACTTGAGTAAAGGAGCGCATCCAATTGCGCTGAATTCATGCATGATTCCCTAAGGCGATGTCCCACTTTAGAGCGCTAGTTGGATACACAGAAACAGCGCTCTTTAGATGCACTGAAATCACGTGTCTTTAGAGCGCTGATTTAAGCAGAATAAAGATGCTGTAAATTCATGTATCTTTTTAGCGCTGATTTAAGCAGATTAAAGATGCAGTGAATTCATGTATCTTTGTAGAGCTGATTTAAGCAGAATAAAGATGCTGTAAATTCAAAGTTGAAATCAAATAACTAAAATTTAAAAAAATATAACAAAAAAATTCATTGGTTTTACTTTACAAAACTTTATTTATGTGAAACAAAATGAAAAAAAAAAAATCGGAAGTGAACATCAAAAAAATATCGGACATTTTCATTTTCACATTTTTTATGGGATTTTTTTTGGGAACAGCGGTCAAAGATGCTATGATTGAAGCGCTCTTTGCAGCGCTGATTAATGCGCAATAATGATGCAGTCAAATCATGTGTCTTTGTCTAAAACTCATGTTTTTTTATTCAAAAAGTGTTAAAAATATTAAAAAGGAAAGCAAGTGTGAAATTTTATCAAAAATAATTACACATTATAAGTTTTATATAAAAAATCTTAAAAAAAAATTAAAATTTTTTCCCCTTCCTTTTACTGCATCCCTAAGAGCGCTCTTTGGATGCGCTACGGTATGCTATAAACAGATGCTGTGTCGCCAAAATCTCGATTTATTTCTGCTGGGTAGTCAAGCAAAAAAATGTTTTTATTTTTTTTTATTATTATTATTTTGGATATGTATGTAATATAAATCATAACAACTTCTTGATAACATATAATATAACAAATTTAAAAGCAAAAAAAAAAAATAAAGAAACTAAGAAACAAATGAAAAGTAGCAAAAAAAAGAAAACAAATTTATTTTTCGTATTATTTTTTTTTTTTTTTTCATAAAAAAAAACTTCTACTTTACTGACCACGTAGCAGCACATGCTTGATAAGGATATGTTGCTACTTTTGCTACAAACCATCTTCTACTGTTCCCTGCAGGTTGTTTTTGTATGAAAACTAAATCGACATTTAATAAATGCGAAAAGTTTTACTGGCAACTACAACTGCTGCTGCTGCTACACAAACAAAACTCTCTGGGAGGTTGTACGAAAAACGCATACATTTTTACATAAATTTTTAAGAGAAGGTGGCCCAACCCTGAAAAAAAATTCATTACCACTCCTTTAAGGAGTGCTTCTAAAGTATAAAAAATCTAATCAAATTCAACGAAAATAACAAAAAATACATGAAAAAGTGCACTTTTAAAAGTACATATATTAAATAAGAACTTCTCCGGGAAGAAGTTGGAAGCTGTTCAAAAATTAGAATGACTTCTTATCAGCTGGGAAATGATATATGGTGCCCACGGTTCCTGCCGGTTTGCCTTCGGAAACCCCTTGTGAAATTTTATGCTGAAAATCATCGTAGAGCATTTTCACCCCTTAAACGCCTGTCTTAGTAGGCTTTTGAGCCTTAAATACCCTATTAAAACAGCAGATAGAGGTTTAACGTACTCTAGAAAAAAATGTCCCATAAAATGTTATTGAAGACATCCAAACACTGTTTCAAGCTCAAAAGAACAGTATTATCTATTTGTCGACTTTTTTCCAATGCCTTTGAAAAAAAAATTAAAAATTCAGTGGGCTATAAAAAAAATTTGAAACGTTACAGAGGAACCCCTTTGTGGATTTTACTGCATCATATAAGTACTTTCAAACTGTCTTGGTTTGGTTGAGGCCCTCAATGGGCTGTTGCACTGTGTTATTTTTTAAATCAGTAAATTTGCATAAATATGAAATCGATTCGTTTTTTCATTTTTCTGCATATTTTGTGCATATTTTATATTTTCAACTGTTAAGAGCATATTTTTGCATTTTTTGGCATAAATTAGCAAAACCACAAATTCTATTTTTTTTTTTGTATGGAAACAAGATTTTTGCACATATTTTGTGTTTAAAGTGCATATTTTGGATTTTAAGCTCATATTTTCGATTTTTTAGTGCATTAAAATAACAGCCCTAGTAATGAGAAATTTCAACATGGCGTAGTGTTCGTAATATATCCGGTGTTTAACCAATACATTAACTTGTATTCTATTCGATATTTCTGCAAAGCGTAGTATTTCTTGCGAAATACTAATTGTCTTAAAAGTTATGGTAAATTTTTCTAAATTTATTTGAATTTTTTTATCACATTTCTCCTATTTTTTTCTGAATTTTTTAGATAATTCTAAATGTTTTAGATTATTTTAAATTTTTAACATTGTTGTGCATTTTTAATATTTTTTATACCCTCTAGTAGAGCGCCTCTACTTACGAGGAAGGTATCCCATAGCTTACATTCCGACTGTCCTGCACTTTTTATATGTTATTGAGGAACAAAATCTAAGATTTACCGTTTTTTTTTATCGGCTATCGTGAAGGTTAAAGGGGGGAAATGGGAGGGTGAGGATTTTTTCGTTTTTTCGATTTTTTTCGCATTTGTTCCAAAGGACCTATATGAACATTATATATGGATGAAAAGATTTTTTTAAGGCCTATCCAATGGTCGGTCTTGGCAAAATTATTTTTTTAACTTGGTTTTTGTCAAAAATGTGTAAATGTTGAGCTACTTTATATGGAAAAGTATATATGTACGACCCCCAAATTCTATTAAGTTTAAACCGACACATGTTTTTGCTTTTGGCGAAATTCCTGTTAGTTCGGGTTATATTCAGATTTTCCCGAAAGGCCATCATTTTTCATAAGGTGGCAAACCTTTTTTAAACCACCGGTATAGCCGATAATAAGTAGCAGGTTAAACTTAGTTTTTGGTACTTATTAACATACGGTGTCTCGCAGCTTATTTCGTGTGAAAGATATTAGTTAGCAATCCATTCAAGACAAAGATAACCAAAATAGTCCTAATTATTATCAAATAAGTATTTTTGTAAAAAGTCCCGTGTATGTAATTAACCAAGCTTTAATTAAAGCTTAATGGCGTTCAGATTGTCTAAATATTAAATGTGCTACTAGAGTAGAAATGGAAATTGAAATTATTGAAAGACCTTTTTTAGAAAATTTCTTAAAAATATTTCTAGATCGATTTTATCCAAGCTCAAACATAATAAATTTAAAAAATAGTCTAATAGTTAATATTCATTTATTAAATATTTTTTCTACTGACCCAACCAAAAATCAAAATTTTTAAAATGCAATCGAAGAAATCCGAATTTTTTGCCCTACAATTCTTTTGAACACCAATTTTTTGTAAACAAAGAAACGATTTAATTGTTTAATAAGTTTAGTACACCTAAGTGAATAGTAATGAGATATAAAAATAATTGAACATTTCCTTTGTTTACAAAAAATTGGTGGTCAAAAGAATTGGAGGTCAAAAAATTCGAATTTCTTCCACTGTGTATTAAAAATTTTGGTTTTTGTTTGGGTCTTTGGAAAAATTATTTAATAAATAAATATCAACTATTGGATTTTTTTTTAAATGTTAAATGTTTGATCTTGGATAAAATCGACCTAGAAATATTTTTAAGAAATTTTCTAAAAAAAGTCTTTCAATAATTTCAATTTCCATTTCGACCCTCGTAGCACGTTTAATATTTACTCAATCTGGACGCCATTAAGCTTAAATTAAAGCTCGATAAATTACCTACACAGCACTTTTAACAAAAATAATCGTTTGATAATAATTAGGTGTATTATTGTAAACTTTGTCTTAAATGGATTGCTAACTGATATCTAACACACGAAATAAGCTGCGAGTCACTGTATGTAAATTGCAGAGCAATCGGAGTGTAAGCTATGGGATACCTTCCTTGTTAGTCACAGAGGGTCATTACTAACCTGACCAACCATCCCGCTTTTGGCGGGATTATCCCGCTTTTTGATGTCTCATCCCTCCTTGAATTTCTATCCCGATTTTTACACAAAAGTCCCGCTTTATCACGCTTTTTGACTTTAAAATAATATTTTAATTTTTAAATAATATTTTGAGTATGATTTTTCTGAAGTAATTTTGAAAGAAATTTTTTCGATTTTTGAGCATATAAATATGGTAACATTTTGAATTTATCGAACTCGAAAAAATTTCAAATAACTTTTTAAACGGTTACTTTTGAAAAAAAAATTGATTTGTTGAAAATTAAAAAAAAAAAAAAAAATTTATAATGCAGAAATAAATTTTTAAGTTTTTTTTTTTATTTCAATTAGTTTTTTAATTTAAAGAAAAAATTCTTTTTTTTTCGAGACGTGTTCAATAGGTTGGTTTATATTTTAAAAATTTTTAAATGACCTAAAATAAGAACCTGGTAAAATTTTGAGCCAAATATATTAACACTTTGATCCCGCAAAAATCAGTCAAAATTTCGAGTTTTGGGCAAAAATTCACTAAATTTAAGAACAAATTATGCTCAAAACAAAATAATTTTTGTAGGTTGCCCAAATGTACACAGATATATAATTTTCGAGATATCGGTAACCCATATTAATTTGGTACAAAATATAATTTTTGAATTTGACACATTTTTCAAATCTGCAAAATTATTTTTTTTTTAAATTTCCTCAGGCGAAATTAGCAGGAAATTTATCTCGTTAAATAAATCCAGTATTGAGGAGCAGCTAAAATCCAAAATTTTCTAAAAAAATCCACCCGTGTGAAGACTTGGACTAGAAATATATTTTTTTAAGTAAATGATTTTTTATGTAATTTTTTTTGAGTGTAAGTTTTTTGGAGTGTCCAATTTTTTTAAAGTGACAAAAATATTTTGAAAACTATTTTTGTGGCTTAATAAAATTTTGAACACGCCTCGAAAGACACTAGTTTCGAGGCATGATCAAAATTTTATTTACCACGTGTGTTGGAGGCGAAATCAATCCAAAATTCACGGTTTTGCTCATAAACACTGAACCACTGGACCGATTTCGCTGAAATTTAATATCTGACCAGAAAAACTATAAACTATTTTCTTTCGAAAGTCAGTGTGTTTTCAACAGACATACAGACAGC
The DNA here is from genome assembly GCA_963921195.1 of Pegoplata infirma. Taxonomy (NCBI): domain Eukaryota; kingdom Metazoa; phylum Arthropoda; class Insecta; order Diptera; family Anthomyiidae; genus Pegoplata; species Pegoplata infirma. Next base: position 120,135,975 of record OY992536.1, on the reverse strand, counting down.
CAGAAAGACGGACGGACATCACTACGTCAAATTAAAATCGATTGAAAATTATAAATTGTTATACTTTTTGCAACTTTTACAATCTCACTATCACTTAGTGGAGGATATAAAAAAGTCCCGCCTTTTAGACAAAAATCCCGCTTTTTCAACCTTTCCATCCCGCTTTTCAGACAAAAACAGTTGGTCAGGTTAGTCATTATATTAGAAAGGTGTTCAAAGTATTGATAATAATTAGAAATTGAAATTTTTAAATAAAAACATCTCCAAAGCAAATAGGCGGAACTAATTTTTTGTAAATTTAAATTAAAGGCATTAAAAGCTTTATCAATTACACATTTCAATAATCATTTTCCGGTTGGAATTCTGATGATCAATTTTAGTAGTCTTTGATATTCTGACTTTTTCTTAAATTCATAAAACTTTTCCTGCACGTCCAGATTTTAAGTTATGTACGGTTGAAAATGCGAAATTTGAAATGCGAATTTGAAAGTCTCCACAATCTAAAAGAAAGAATCAACTTTTGCCTTAATTTTGAGATCAATACAGTAAAGATTGATCATCCGGTTTTTGTTTTAGCTCCTTAAAAAAAAAACAAATTTTGAGACAATTCTTTTTGTTATGCATCCTTATTAATATTTTTGACATATCGTCTTCTTGATAATATGGTCTGAAAAAGTTATAAGTAAGTATGTAACATAAATTATGAAGAATTTAAAGAAAATACATGGAGGTGCGATGAAAGCGTTGCAGGCGAAAAGTTTTAACAACAAATTTTAACTAAAAATCACGCGCGATTTCATTGCACCTCCATGCTGTTTTTTAATTCCTTACTTTTGATTTTCTACTGGCAGTGGTCGATTAGTATGCAGTGTGATAATCTGGAAGTTATTGCAGGGGTTATCAGTTCGATTCCCACCAGAACCTTTGTCTTTCGTCCACAACGGGAGGGTTGTTCATCAACTTTTACTTGGTTAGTTAAGTATGTATATAATTTATAAAAAAAAAACAATTCGTTTTATTGTTTCTAAAAAATATTAAACTATTTGTTTTAGGTTGTTCCACTATGTAGGGTATTAAATTTTTCTTTTGTCTGTTTCATAACTTATTTCGGTTTTGTCATTTTAAGATTTTGACAAAAAATTCAAACCAAACTAAAAATGGGCAAGTTTTCATATTTTGTTTTTGAGCAATTTTTCGTAAAGAAAAATCACCCAATTTTTTATTTCGAAATTTTTCCCAAAAACTATGAAAATGTGCCCAAAAATTTTTGTTAACTTTGCATAAGAACTATGGCCCAAATTTGTATGAAAAATTTTTGGGCGAAATTTCATTCGATAGGCCTTCAAAAAACTTTTCGATCAGTATTGAATGCTCATATAGTTTCTTTTGAAGAAATGGGGAAAAATCCTCAAAAAACGAAAAAATCCAGTTTTCCCCCTCCCCGTTGACCCGCTAAATGTGAGATTGGACAGCTAAAAAAAAGGTAACTCTTATTTTGCTTCCCTCTTTCCTACATGGAAGTTTCAGGAAAATCGGTGGGTGCCCGACCGTCCTTGTAAGTGGTGCTGTTTCAAATTGGAAGATAGCGAGTTTGATGCTGGCTGGCGCGCGAATTTTTTTTTTGTTTTCTTGTTGTTTTTTATTCACCTCATTTATTCTAAATTGACCACTAGGGTGGCTCGTTCTTGGGCTTTTCTCTCTGATCAAATTCTAATACCCGCCAAAAGTGTCGGTCCCCTAAGGGTAACTCACATGCAAAATATCATTCCGATCAGAGCTTATCTTATGTCTCCAATTTGAGCCTCAAAATTAGGGTTTTTGCAAAAAAGGACTTTAAAAAAAATTTAAGTTTTTTTATTAAAATAATTAAAATTTTTTTTTTGTATAATATTGGATCATAAATACTTAAATATGAAATTTGAAGATTTTACGGTATCATTAACCCGATCAAACTTGATACCAAAAAAATGGCATGATTTTGGGGGCGTTCTTAAAACACATTTTTTCAAAATTTGAAAATTTTATAAAAAAAATTTTTAAATACACCATTTTTTCTTTCTGAATTCATTAAAAACACCTTGGAGAAGAAAAATGTGAAATATGGCGAATATCCGTCGAGCCACTTTTTGAGAATCGCGGGGGGAAGTTAGCGGATTTCAAGGAAATGTTGGTTTTATCAATAATTTGGATTAATAAAATCTTATAAATTTTATTTTTGGGCAAATTAACTGTTTTTTGGTGTTGTGGCATTCTATTAGATAACTTTAAGTCTGTCATGAAATCTTACCGATCTAGGATGTCTTTAACCCACTTTGGGTGGGGGTCAAAAATTACCCCAGCAAGAAATTTAAAGTTTAGAGCTTAAATTTTGTGCTATTTAGGAGTATAAAAGCGCTTTTGTGTTTTTTACCCAAGCTATTATTTCGTATTAATATATTATCTTTAAAAAAATCGTTAACCCTTCTTGGTAGGGGGTCAAAAATGACCCATTCAACAAAAAGTATATATTTTTTATAGAAAATTAATTTGTGGCAGTCTATTAGATAACTTTAAATCAGCCATAAAATTTTACCTTTTTAATATATCTTTAACCCACATTGGCCAGGGGTCAAAAATGACTCCGGCAAAATCTTTTCGGCATAGTGCTTGTATTTTTTGATATCAACAAAATTTATACATTTTATTGAATGGGTAATTGTTAACCCCCTACCAAGAAGGGTTAACGATTTTTTTAAAGATAATATATTAATACAAAATAATAGCTTGGGTAAAAAACACAAAAGCCGTTTTATACTTGTTAATGCACAAAAATTTAAGCTCTAAACTTCAAATTTCCAGCGGGGGTCATTTTTGACCCCCAGCCAATGTGGGTTAAAGACGTCCTAGATCGGCAAGATTTCATGACAGACTTAAAGTTATCTAATAGAATGCCACGACACCAAAAAATAGTTAATTTGCCCAAAAATTTAATTTATAAGATTTTATTAAACCAAATTATTGATAAAACCAACATTTCCGCTAACTTCCCCCAGCGATTCCCAAAAAGTGGCTCGACGGATATTCGCCATATTTCACATTTTTCTTCTCCAAGGTATTCTAATGAATTCAAAAATTTTGATTAGAGTGTGTATAAAAATTTTTGTTCAATGCGTGAAACTTCTACATTTTTTGTCGGCTTTATTTATTGAAAACCTCTTATTTTCTTCGCAATAAATCTGACTTAAATTTTAATTTGGTTTTTCACAAAAACTGAAATATAACTAAAGTAGATTTATTTGACAGATATTGTAGGAATATTTGCCAAATAAACATACAATAAGTCTATATATATATAATATATTATGAATAATAGCCTTAATATTGAAATAAAATTTGAAAATAGTAAAATTTCCAATAGAAATTATTTTTTTCTTAACTTCGTTAATATTATAGCAAAATTGTCGATATATCAGTAAAAAGATACTTAAGCGATTATCTGATTGAAAAATTTTGAATAGAGGATTGACGAAGTATTAAGCTTTAATTAAAAAAAAAAATCAAATCCTCCAATTTTTTTTGGAGATATTTTTAAGGAGGTAAAATTACTCCCACATGCAATTTGGTAAACTGTTAACGGTAAAACTGTTCTAATTTTGTAATTTTTTAAATCAGTTTTTTTGAATTTTAGAATGTCAAATATCGTGAATTCCTGTTTGGATGTGTAAATTCCTGTTTAGATGTATAAAAGGTTTCAAGTTGTTGGATCAAAATTGCAACAAAATCTTAGAGGATTTCATATGTTACGACTTTCGTAGCAAACTAATAGAAGTAAAAAGTTTATAAATATTAAAGTTAAAACAACAATTTTCTTTAGTTAAAAAAAATCTTATTTCCCCTTCGGACACCTTCTTCACAAGTTATCGTACCTAAAAAAAAGGAAAAAAATCATAAGAAGCAATAAGAAAATAAAAAAAAAAGTATAAAGATACTTATAAATACATTTAGCATAAAAATACACATAATATAAATCATAAAAATATACAATATTCTTAAAGTTACATACAAATAGATGTAAATATGTACATAACGTGCAACATTAAGAAGAACAAGATGAAATAATATAATTTATATGAAGAAGAAACAACATCATTATGTTATTTTGTGGGGTTGAAAATACAAGATTTCTGAAGGTAGAAAAATAAAAGAATTATTATCTTCTATAAATATATGTATATCACAAAAAGGTAATGATAATGATGGTGATGATAATGATGGTGATGATGATGAAGAAAACGAAAAAGAACAGACACTTACAATAATTATAAATGAGTAAAAAAATTCACAAGGAATACTTAATATTTCTTAAAAAAGTTTAAACGATTTTCGTAAACACTTCGTTGAGTATTTATAATTGGAAATGTCATAATGATAACCATTGCAAATGACTGGTTGATATGTTAAGTTAAGTGGGAAAAATAAAATTTTGTCATTGTAACATTAATTAGAATTGACAGTGAACTTTTCTGGATTTTCAATATTATTTTTTGTTTATTTAAGAGTTTTACAAAATTCTGATGCTCTTGAAGTGTTTCTCTTATCAAAATATAAAAAAATTAAAATCATACTTATACTTAGATCAGAATTGATAAAGGAGAGATTACTGAAAATAGAATTGACTTACACAAATTACAACAACAATTCTCCTGTTAGAAAAAACAACAGCAACAACCAAACACGAATTGAAAATCATGATTTAGTTGATACTTGCTTAACAGCCTACTTGGCGTATCGGTCTAGAGTGATTGTACGTTACAAGCAGTTAATAGCAAAGTATTACAGATGATGGGTTCAATCCTTGTCGGCTGCGATCTGTTAATAATTTTCACATATAGAAATGTATTGACTATTAACTGAATTAATTTGACATTAAAACTTTATTTTTTTTTTTCTCAATTTTTAGTTATTCAAAGAAAATAACAAACAGTTTTAAAGATAAAACTCTTTTGTTTAATTTTGTATAATAAAATAAACTTCCCTATAGAAAAACAGAAATTTTTATTTTTATTTTTCGAAAACAAAAATATATTAAGAAAAAGTAACTTGTTATAATATACCTACGATATGGTCAATAAGTATATCGCCCTCTAGAGTAAAATTCTTGAATTCCGGTGGACAAATATTACGTAAAATTTTTAAATTAGAATGATCATTATAATGACAACAATTTAAGAAAACTAGAAAGCGCTTAGTTTTTATATAATGATAAAAGTAATAAATTTGCCTACTTTTAAAAATTTCTTTATACACAGAAAATAATATCGTATATTTTATTTTAATTAAAATTTTAATTGTTTTTTTATATAATATTAATTACATTTTTAATTTATACAATTAATTGTTTATTTCAATTTTTAACTTTATTTTAATTTACATTTTAACTGTTGGTCCGGATTTAATTAATTCTTTAATTAAATCTACGAATTTTTAAGTATTTTTTTTTTTTTTGTGTACTTTTAAATCTAAGTTTCCCAGCAAAACTTTGGTAATGGGTAGTGATTATATAACACATTACCAGGTAATGTATATACCTTATTTGTAGCATTATTTTAGGATGTCTTACCAAACATTTGTTCCACAACGTATTATTTTAAAGTGAAAAATAATGCATTACTAATAATTTGCTACGTAATGCATGATTATTGGAAAAATGTATTTCATATTTATTATTTCTAAACATTATATCAGAACACCCCAGGATGATTTATATTAGGTTACATTATGTATTATTTGAAAGTTTGAAATAATGCATTATTTATAATTAAATGCATAATGCATTACAATAACATAAAAAAAATTATTTTATAAAAAAATGCATAAGTTTAAACTAGAGATGGGCTCACGACAAGAAATTTCTAACGACACACACTCACTAGCATATTATATCTACTTACACTCACTTACAATCACGTGAGTAAATTTAATACAAAATTACTTTGTCACTACTCGTAACACCTTATATATTACGTTCTGGTATGCTATATTACTTACTCGTAACCTATAAAATATCATATATTTTACACCTTACTGGTATTCTTCGTTATAAATTTATGACTTATTTTATACCTTACTGGTATTCTATGTGATAATGTGGATGCATTACTTTGAGTCTCATCGCCTGTTAAAATCATCAATGCTGCAATGTATAAAATAAGAGATCATATACCTTATTTTATACCTTATTTGGTAATCTAAGTTTTGCTGGGTTACATACACATTTAATACTTTTTATATTTTCTTTGTGCATTTAAGTGTATGATTTTACATATATGTATGCACATGGATTTGCTATATCCCAGCAAAACTTTGGTAATTGGTAGTGATTGTATAACACATTACCAGGTAATGTATATAACTTATTTGTAGCATTATTTTATGATGTCTTACCAAACATTTGTTCCATAACGTATTATTTTCAAGTGAAAAATAATGCATTACTAATAATTTGCTACTTAATGCATGATTATTGAAAAAAATATATTTCATATTTATTATTTCTAAACATTAAATCATGGATGACTTATATTTGGTTACATTATGTATTATTTGAAAGTTTCAAATAATGCATTATTTATAATTGGATGCATAATGCATTACAATAACATAAAAAATAATTATTTTATAAAAAAATGAATAAGTTTAAACTAGAGATGGGCTCACGACAGGAAATTTCTAACGACACACACTCACGAGCATATTTTATCTACTTACACTCACTTACAATCACGTGAGTAAATTTAATACAAAATTACTTATTTACTACTCGTAACACCTTATATATTATCTTCTGGTATGCTATATTATTTCATTTCTCGTAACCTATAAAATATCATATATTTTACACCTTACCCGTATTCTTCGTTATAAATTTATGACTTATTTTATACCTTACTGGTATTCTTTGTGATAATGTGGATGCATTACTTTGAGTCTCATCGCCTGTTAAAATCATCAATGCTGCAATGTATAAAATAAGAGATCCTATACCTTATTTTATACCTTATTTGGTAATCTAAGTTTTGCTGGGATACTGCTTATATTGGGAACATTGCTAAAAAACATACATAAGAACGTATTTAAACAAATTCATAGCACACCTATACGAGTACACATTAGGGTGGCTTATTATTCAGTCCTGCTGTCCTAAAAATTTCCTTACACCAGATAATTGAGGAGTACAGATAGATAAAACTCTGAATACAATATATCGAGGGTCTACATTCAAACCCCTCTATCTTCCATTTTCACGAAAATGAATTATGTGGTGTAAAATTCAGAACAAAAATATTTTTTTTTGCTATTTTATTTGCATTTTTGGTTTTCTCTATCTCTTACACAATTTATTTTTCCGAATGCAAAACCGGCGACACGAAATAACTCCCACATGAAATAACTCTCACCTAAAAAATGAAATAAGTCCCAAAAAAACTCTATACAAAGTTGGGAGTTATTTCATATGAAATAACTCCAAATTTAGTGGGACTTTTATCATTTTTGTTGGGAGTTATTTCATAATTTTTTCGGTGGGAGTTCTTTCATATGAAAGAACTCCCACTACAATAGCGATGAAATAACTTCCACTATTGTTTCATTGTTGGTGGAAGACTCTGGAACATTTGACTTATAGAATATTATTATTATTAAATTAAAATTCGTTGTGATTTTGTTACCAAATTTTAGGACGAAGTGCTTTTTTAACAAATTTGTATGTTTTAGAAATTTTGCTACCAAAACTGGCAAGGATATTTCAGGTAAGAGCGCACTGCAGCCGAAAATATTTTCGTTAGAATGCAAAATTGTTATAAAAAAGCGGAGAACGCGAAAGTTATCCAAAGTGTTGCGTTTTCGATAACATACAAGATTGTTGAAAAAAGCACCGCAGGTGAAAATTTAACAGATTTAATTAGAACTTGTTCTAAAAAGCGCCGCAGGCGAAAATTTGGTACCAAAAATCGCCGCGATTTTCGCCTGCGGCGCTTTTTACAACAAGTTCTGTTTAAATCTTTTAAATTTTCGGTAACATACAAATTTGTTGCTAAAAGCCCCGCATGCGAAAATTTGGTACCAAAAATCGCGGCGATTGTTGTTACCAAATTTTCGCATGCGGCGCTTTTTACAACAAGTTCTGATTAAATCTTTAAAATTTTTGTTAACGTACAAATTTGTCGCAATAAGCTCCGAATGCGAAAATTTGGTGACAAAAATCGCGGCGATTTTTCGTACTAAATTTTCGCATGCGGCGCTTTTTGCAATAAGTTCTGATTAAATCTTTTAAATTTTCGGTAACATACGAATTTGTCGCATGCGGCGCTTTTTACAGCAGGTTGTAATTAAATCTTTTAAATTTTCGGTAACATACAAATTTGTCGCAAAAAGGACCTCAGGCCAAAAATTGCTACCAAAAAATCGCCCCGATTACCGAAAATTTGATAACAAAAATAGCTTCAATTTTTTCGACTACGGAGCTTTATAAAAAGTGTTTGTATGTTACTGAATATTTGGTGCAAAACATCGCCGCGATGTTTGAAAGTAAGCGAAGCAAGTCAAATAGAACACTCAATGTATTTTTGAATGTTTTCGAAAAGCTCTGAAAAAAACAAATCAGCCGTCAAGATTCGCATTTGGCAGTTATTATAACTTGTTTGTATTGTACCGAAAGTAAGATCAGGATCCTAATGCTCGACTTAACTGATATATTTTCCCTTATTGTTTGTTTAATTTTTTTTGAGACTTCTAAATTTTTTTATTGGGACTTCTTTCATTATTAATGGGAGTTATTTCATTGGCACTTATTTCATTTTGTAGGTGGAAGTTATTTCATTGTGGTTGGGACTTATTTCATTTTTTTCTCCATTGGGACATATTTCATTTTTGGTGGGATTTATTTCATTGGGAGTTATTTCGTGGGAGTTATTTCATGTGGGAGTTATTTCGTGTCGCCTGCAAAACCCTCTGTCTTTTCAAATATTTAAATTACTACCTCCGTCCCGAAATATTTTTAACATTTCTATAGATTTTTTTGTCCCAAAATAAACTTAACATTTTATTAAGCAGTGTTTTAGTTGAAATAATACAAGATAATGTTAAAAAAACAATCTTATACTAATCTTGTGTACTAAAACTGTAACAAAATTAATTAAAAATATTTGCAAGATGTCCCTATTGCATCAATAATGCATTTATTAAAAACCATTGAAAGGGCCTCTAGCGTAAAATTTCTTATTTCATACGCCGCATTTTTTAATAATTTTCACCTTTTCGACCATAGTGGACACCATGCATGTTTGTAACGTCGAAAACAAGTTGTCTCATTTATCTGGATGCAGTTTTTGCATCCATTTTGCACCTGAATTGAAAAATTGCAAAGCTATAAAGAATTTTTAAATTACTGATATGTCCCGATATGTATTAACAAAAAAAAACAAAGCTTTTTTAAAAAATCCTCCATAATCCCAGCCAAAATATAGAAATGTTAAGATTATTTTGGGACGGAGGTAGTATAAATTTTTTTTAATAATTTCATCATGCATTACATGTTTTTTTACTAATTTTTGCATGCTGAACATGAATTTGTCAACAAAATTAAAGAACCACGATTTTGGTCCACTGCACTATAGGAAATTTTACCCTTTTTTTGGCCAAAATTATTTACAGCCAAACGGCTGGACCGATTTGACTGATTTTTTTTATTTGACTTTTGGAAGACTCTTTAGAGGGAGGGAGTGACTCTTAAAGGTTTTCATACACTCAAAAAAAAATTAGTAAAGTTACCTAAAAAATTACCTAATAATTAGTTCCAAACAGGGTTCCCGGGTCATAAGTTGCCGCATCTAAGATTTTTTAGATCCTTGATAGATTATATGGTTTTCTAAACTGTTTTTACAATATTTTTTTTTTTTGAGTGTACACTAACTTTCGAAGATAACAGTAGAAATTTATTTTAACAATGTTAAGAAGTGTCAAACAAATCTACTTTTTAATAAGGATTTTATTCAAAAATTTTATTTTTGAGTTCCAAGTCGTCAACTACATTTCAAAATGCCACTACGGGCAGCCGTAGATGATGCAAGAGCTAGGGGCTCAACTTCCCTATTTAGATCTTTAAAGATTTCTGCTGTAACTCGTATTTTTGTTCTCGCAGATTTTGACAAAAAAGTTAATTGCGGTCGCACAGGTTTCGATTTAGTGGAGGCAGGCTGCGTTTCAAGTTTTTTTTAGCCAAGTATTGCCTTTAAGCCAAACAGCATGCTGTCTTTCAAAAATTTTCAAACTCCTACAACTTTTAATCCTTTTCATATTTATATTTGAACAAAATATTCTTAATTCCTCCTTTATATATTGTTTAAAATTTTCGAAACATTCACTCTCAGCAATGTATGAAAAGAAATGGTCAGAAATAGCGGCTCCTTATCCACCTCTGCTTTATTTCTCTCGCCATGTATTAAATAACTCTGAATTTGGCACTCAGTAGTCACCTGGAAAAATGGGTATAAAAAAAAAGTTTGCACATATCCGACCTTGAAATTTTTTAAATTCGGAAGGTAATTGATTGTCCTAGAGAACTTTTATGGTTTTATAGCTAACATATGCTATCATTTTTTATACCCTCCACTCTAGTGATAGAGGGTATATATAAGTTTGTCATTATACCCTCCACTCTAGTGATAGAGGGTATATATAAGTTTGTCATTCCGTTTGTAACACCTCGAAATATTGGTCTAGGACCCCATAAAGTATATATATTTATGATCCTCTATCGATTTTAAGTCGATCTAGCGATGTCCGTCCGTCCGTCCGTCCGTCCGTCCGTCTGTCTGTCTGTCTGTCTGTCCGTAGAAAACACGCTAACTTTTGAAAGACTTTACAGAGGCTACTGAAGTTTGGCATATATGTTTGTCATTTACCTGGTCAGGTTGGTATTGCAATCCAGCCAAATCGGCCCAGTCGTTCAAAAGTTATGAGCAAAAGAGTAAATTTCGGCAAGGGTGTTTCGCGAATTTACGAGGTAAAAAACACGATAACTTTCGAAAAACAATGATGATACTACTGAAACTTGGCAAGTATCTTTGCCGTTCCCCGGTTCTGTTTGGTATTAAATTTCAGCTCAATCGGTCCAGTGGTTCAAAAGTTATAAGCAAAACCCTGAATTTCAGATTAGGTTCATCTAAAATGCCACGTGTTTTAACAAGTTTTAAAAGCATTGGTGGTAACTAAACAATGCTTTTCAAACTTGTTTAATTTTAAAGCAATGCTTTTTAAACTTGTTTAGTTTTAAAAGCATTGGTAACTTAAAAATTACACTCAAAAAAAATTTTACACTCAAAAAAAATTTTACACTCAAAAAAAAATTTAGTTTTTTTTTTACAAAAATGACAATATTTTGTGTACATACGTGCATTCACTCAGAAATATTTTTACATTAAAAAAAACATTACACTCGAAAAAAATTTTACACTCAAAAAAAAAAAATTTGTAATTTTTTTTTAAATGACAAAAAAAGAGTTTTTTACTCAAAATAAAATATTTCTAATCAAAGTTGTTAGTTTTTACACGTTAACAAATGTACTACCCTTTAAAAAAATGCATTGTGGAGGGTATTCATAGATTCGGCAAAGTCGAATTTAACTTTTCTACTTGTTTTAAAGTCAAAATAAAATTCCAATTCATACTTCAATAAGTTCATCTTAAGGTCACTTCAATTTTTCCAATAAAATCGATCTAATAGATGAGTTCACCAACATTTCACTATTAATCATTAAAGTACTCACCTTTGACATTATTTTCCATTTTTTAGTATTTAAAAACTATAAATTCTTAATATAAAAACTTTTGTTAGAAGCTATCACAAATTTCGCTGCTCTCAATCGTTATTTTATAACTAATTGTAAGTAAGAAATTGCAAGAAAAACTACTGATAAAGTGACAGTACATCAATTCTGTCGAAAAATTGAGAAAGAATTGTTTACTTTGTTAAGTTTTTTTTATATTAATGTGAAAAAAAATAATGTTTGCAAAAATTTTAATTTTGACTTTTGGCCAAAAAATGGGTAAAATTTCCTATAGTGCACTGATGTAAATTTTTTTTGGAAATTCTTGTTTGACTTTTTTGAAAAGTTTGACAAAAAATTTAATCTTAAAAATCGCGATGCTGTTCAGCATCTGTGGACCACAATCGCGTTTTTATTTTTTTTTACTATTTTTTTCATAACATACTCAGCAGTTTGTCAACTTTTGAGATGAATTCGGTAAAAAATAGTTTTTGTCTTAAAAATCGGCACCTGTGGACCAAAACCGTGATTTCGAAAATTTTTATAAGCCGTTATCATTAATAAATCACTTTAAAAATTTACCGATGTCGTAAAAGAAATCATAATAATTCATTTTTATTAAAATGAAAAACCTTCTATCTCATCATATTCATTTATGTAAGTACTTAATATTTTTGGGAAACAAAACCTTCTATCATAAAATCCCCAATCGTTCAAAATTTTAAAAACTAATTATATGTGAGATTCAGTAGTTGATTTCAAAAAATATTGTAGAATATTGAATTTTAATTACTTTAACAATACGGGAAATAAAAAGTTTTTTGGCTCTCCTGAAAAGTTGTATAATATATGATATTTTTTTTTCTTTGTAAATCAAAAAACTAGCCAACCTTATACACCCTTCTTTTTATAAAGGTTTATAAATACCATAGATGGGAATTTTTCATTACCATTGAAATTTAATTACCATTGGTTGATATCAATGGTAATGAAAAAATTTTCATTACCATTTAATGGTAATTAAATTTTTTTAATTGAAAAAATAATTACTAATGGTAATGAAATGCACCAATTGTTGAAAAACACCAATTATAATTGGTTTCAAAACCATTGGTTTGCACATTTTTGTTTTTTTGAAAACTTAAAAATTTAAACATCAAAGCACGAATGACATATATAAAGGATTGAGAAGAACGACAAAAATCGGTGTGTACTAAAAAAATAGAATGTCGAAACAAAAAGGAATTAAAAAAATTTTCAATTTAATTTTCTTTAATTTTGTTTAAAATTTTGTATAATTTGTGAATGTTTATAAAAAATATAATTTAAAATTTTAAATTCTTAAAAATTTAACAAATTTTGGGTGGCAAAAGTGTGCAAAATTTAAGATAATTAAAATAATAATAAAACACCGAAACTTGTCAAACAGTTGATATGGCGGATTAGTTTACTAATCGTATGTAACCTTATATAACTAAACCGTGCATCAAAGTATGTTTTTAAAAAAAAAAAATATAAAAATATTAAAGACAAAAAACAAAACGCAAATAAAAATTTCAAATATTGTGTTATACAAAGGCAATCAACGTGTGTTTGGTTTATAAAATGTGAAAAACCAAAGACTATCAATACTTAAAGATATGTGAAGTCTCCCTTCTTCTGTTAAACCCTCTCTTAAATTCCCTTTGCTAAGTCCGCCATCGAACTGGACGTTTGATCTAACCAAAAAAAATCCCTTAAGTTCGATATAAACAAAAAAAAAGTGTAGCAATTTGGCGATTTTCAGACTAAAGCTAGCGTTTTTTTTTCATCTAGCTGTAAAAAAAGTTTTTTTTATGGATTATCGGGAAATCCAATGACTTTTTATTTGCTGAGAATTTGTTTTAAACACTTTTAAAGGTATTTCTTAAATAATATTACCATAATAATTATAAATTGATACATTTTTTCAAAATTTATTAAGCGCTTTTTCGATATAAAAAGTTAGCATTATTTGTCAAACCAACAATGTTAATTTAACATTATCGTATTTTCCTCGTCTAACAGTTTTCGTACCTTCTGTTAAAAAGTTCCAAAATATTAAGAGCGGGAGACAAAGAGCTTGGAAAAACTAAAACACCATATAACAAAAAACAACAGATATTTCCAAATATTAACGATTTTGACAATATTGTGACGACTTTTACTAATGGTAATTATTTTTTTTAAGTGATGCCATACCAATGGTAATTATTTTTTTTTTAATTTTCATTAGTAATTAAATTGATAAGTAATTTAATTGGTACAATTGATACAACCAATGGTAATGAAAAAAATTTCATTACCATTGACATCAATTAAATGGTAATTAAACCATCAATTAATTGGTCCCATTAATTAATTAGTCCCATCTATGATAAATACTAGAATTTTCAGTATTTTTTTAATTATTTACCTAAAGATGAGAAATATATTTAAAGGGCTTTAATGGAAAGATGCTGGCAAACAAATATGATCAAAAAGAAGAAGTGTAATAAGAAACCCATATAAGTAAAACATTGCATGATATTTGATTTAACTTTAACTAAAACTCTTTTTACACTGAATTAGGATAAAAACAGTATCTAAATATTAAACTATTTACAGAAAATCTTTACATAATGAAAAGCTACAAAAGGAAGTTTTTTTTACATAAAACTCCCTTCGATGAAAATATTTGGAGTTTCTCTTTTCGATTTAATACCTCACATTTTGATCACAATATCATTTAAGATTGGCTGTCTTAAAAAATTGCGGTATACCAAATGAAATTCATTAAATATTTTTCATTATACCAATGAAGTATTTCATATGCTGAACGAAATTGCACACATGTTATGAAAGAATTTCCTTAAATTTACTTCATAACATTTCATAGTTTCATTTTTTTGATTAATAACAATAATTTGCAGAGATTTTGATCCACAACATTTTGCGTTTATTTTCCATGTAAAATCTCGCGCTAAATCTGAAAATGAAGTCCAAAGTTTCAAAGGTAGAGATATAGCTAACTTTTCTCATTTTGAATTTTTTTAAAAGTTATTTGACTTAAACAAAAATATTTCCGAACCAAGTCAGGGGATTTCATTTTTGTTGGTTTTAATTTTTTTTTATTAATATTTTAAGGCTAGATTACTCAATGTTTCGTTATAAAATAACTCTCCGTAAAATTTAACATTTTCAAACAAATTTTGATATAAGGCTCCTTTAAATCGAGAATTAGCACCTATCTGGATATTGAGTACTCCGCCCTAAGTGGCATAAATTTTAATGTGAAAATGGTAGTTTTTAGTTTTAAAATCGTTTTAGAAAGTTAAGTGTTTACAAAATTCTAGACTTTCCATTGCATTAAACTCATGCGCGGGTACAAGGGGGGGGAAAAAGGGGAAATTTCCCCCCCCAGACCAAATTTCGAAAAGAAAAAAAAGGAAAAAAAGAAAAAAAAAGAAGAAAAAAAAGGAAAAAAGAAAGAAAAGGAAAGAAAAAAATGAAAAAAGAAAGAAGGAAATTTTCTAAAAAAATTTCGAAGTTCAAAAAAATCTGAAAATTTTAAAAGGAAAAATTTTTTAATTTTTTAAGGAAAAAGTGAATCAATCTGAAAATTAAAAATGTTGATAGTCGAACTTACATTTGTAAAACTATTTTATTTTTTTTTTCTAAAAAATAAACTTTTTTCTAAAGAAAACATTCTCAGAATCTGAGACTTTTTTATGTGAAAAAGGTCTCAAAAACTTATTTATAGGAAAAAGGTTGCAGAAGAATTTTTTTATGGGAAAAAAATATCAGAATTTCTGAATTTGAGATTTATTTTAAGGAAAAAGGTCTCAGAATCTGAGTCTTTTAAGAAGAAAAAGGTCTCAAAGTCTGAGACTTTTTATTGTTGAAAAATAGTCTCAGAAGTTGAAACTAACTGAATAGGTAGAAGGTCGCAGAATCTAAGACTTTTCAACGGGAAAAGGTCTTAGAATGTAAGACTAATCTCAGAAAAATGTCTCAGAATCTCAGACATTTTCTATAGGAAACAGGTCTCAGAATCTTTGACCTTTCTATAGGAAAAAGCTCTTAAAGTCTGAGACGTTTTGTATAGGAAAAACATTTCCGACTAGGACGTTTTCTATAGGAAAAGTGTCTTAGAATCGGAAAAGATTTCAGAATCAGAAACAGGTCACAGAATCTGTCACTTTTTCTATTGGAAAAAGGTCGAAGAATCTAAGACTTTTTCTATAGAAAAAAGGTCTCAGAATCTAAAATTTTTTCAGTACGAAACAAATCTAATAATCAGAGACCTCTCTATAGGAAAAATGTTTCAGTAATGCTTTAAAATATGAGACTTTTTCTACAGTAAAATTCTTAGAACCTGAAAATTTTTCTATACGAGAAAAGTCTCAGATTCTGAGACATATTTCGTTAAGAAGAAGTCTGATATTCTGTGACATGTTCCCTATAAAAAAAATTTTTACGAAAAATGTCTCAAAATCTGATATTTTCTATGTAAAAGAATTTCTTCTATTAAATTCTCAGATTTAGACTCTTCTTATGTATACTAAAAATATACAACTTTCTTTTAAATTTCTTTTAAAAATCCGAAAACTTTTCTATACGAAATAGTCTCAGATTCTGAGACATTTAGTCATTCTAAGACAGTTTCCCTATAAAAAAATAATTTTTTCACGAAAAATGTCTCAACATCTGAAGTTTTCTATGTAGGGAGAATTTCTTCTTTTAAAAAATTCTCTTCTTATGTATACAAAAAAATATACAATTTTCATTAAAAACAAATTAAAAAAAAATGATCTAAACGAAATATGATCATGAAATTCGGCAGAAACTAATAAATTTGATGATTTTATAGCTATCCCATCACTTTTTTTTTTTGAAAAAAAACGTATCCCTTTTTTTTGCTCGTCAACAAAGTAGAATTTATGATTTTTTTTCGAAGTAAAAAAAAAATTTCCCCCCCCAAACCCAAAAGCTGTACCCGCCACTGATTAAACTTAAAGCAAATCTCTTTAATAAATTCACATGCGATTTAAAACTAAATTTAGTAGCCTGATATGGATGAACATTTTTTTTCCATTTGCTACATCAAAAACATAAATCGACTTTTTCGAATTTTTTTTTTCCATCCTCCCTTAATTTTAAATTCAAATTTCTTGCGCCCTTGGGATAAACTGGTGTATGAATTTATATTTCTTTTAAAGACTAAAAATGATACTCTTATTTTTTCGTTTCTTTTGGTAACATATTGTTCTTTGTTCAGGCGTTTTGTGTTTGGTAACGGTATGTATATTTAAAATGCCAAATTGAATTTGTTCAATTTTGTTTGGCGCCAGTCTTAAACAATTCATGCAGCTTTCTTCTACTGGCTGTCGCTAAGAATATTTTTTTGTGATACTATATTTTTAGACTAAACTTTTTACTGTTTCCTTTTCTTTTGTTATCTTTTTTTTATAAATTTAAATCAATACTTAAATGTTGAAAATAACACTAAGGGTTGGTTTCACAATATTTAAGGATATATTATTTGAAAGACAAATACATATCTTGTTAAATTTTTTTTTTTTTTAGACAATTTTATTTTATTTATTTAAGTTTTTTTAGGTTTGGTTATAACTTGTGACTGTAAAATTTATCCCAAAATTTTGAATTATTTATGAAAATCATAATTGGTAATTTTGTGGAGTTTTAAATTTAGCGGTTGATAATGGAAACCACTAGAGTATTGAAATATTTTATTGGTATTATACATTTTATATGTATTTGGGGCATTCCCTACCAAATCGCACAATTGCAATTTCGCTAATTTTTTGATATGTTTTAGTACGTATCAAATTCAACTAGCACACATTTTCAGCCTTTTTTTATGTTTGTTTTGAATGATTATTTTTTAAAATTGCGTTGTTGGTATTAAAATGTAGTCTTAGAAAAAAATTTGGAAAAGTTTTCGAAGTAATTACACCGTCCAACAAAAAGAAGAAAAAATCGTTAAACACAAGGGTGGCTCGTTTTGGGGCTTTTCTCTCTGATCAAATTTTTTTCTGAATTCATTAAGAACACCTTGGAGAAGAAAAATCTTAAATACGGCGGATGTCCGTCGGGCCACTTTTCGCGAATTGCTGGGGGAAGTTTGCGGATTTCAAGAAAATGTTGGTTTTATCAATAATTTGACTTAATAAAATCTTATAAAATAAATCTTTGTTCAATTTTTACGGTTTTTGGTGTCGTGACATGCTATTATATAACTGTAAGTTTGTCATGAAAACTTACCGATCTAGGATGTCTTTAACCCACATTGGAAACTTGAAGTTTAGAGCTTAAGTGCCAGTTGACAGAAGGCGAACGATACACATGAAGGAAAATTTTTCATGTGTTCTGTTATTGTAAAAACAACAAAATACATGTTCAATTTTCGTTCGTGTGTATCCTTCGCCTTCTGTAAACTGGCACTAAGTTTTGTGCTATAAATATGTAATAAATGGCTTCTGTGTTTTTTATCCCATCGATAATTTTGTAGTTACATATTATCTTAATAAAATAGTTAACATTTCTTGGTAGGAAGACAAAAATGACCCATTCATTAAAAAAATATATATATTGTTGATATCATAAAATTCAAGCACTATTATTAAAATTTTTTGCCGAGGTTATTTTTGACCCCGGGCCAATATAGTTTAAAGATATTTTTAAAAGTTAAGATTTTAGGTCTGATTTAAAATTATCTAATAGATTGCAACAAAAAAAAATCTACAAAATATATTTATTTTACTGAATAGGTCATTTGTGACCCAAGAAGGGTTAACGATTTTTTAAAGATAATATATTATTACAAAATAATAGTTGGGGTAAAAAACACAGAAACTATATAAGCCTGCCTATAATACAAAATTTAAGCCCTAAACTTCAAATATTCCGCGGCGGTAATTTTTTACCCCCAGCCAATTTGGGTTAAAAACGTCCTAGATTGTTAAGATTTCATGACAGAGTTGCAGTTATCTAATAGAATGCCACGACAATAAAAACCCGTTAATTTGCCCAAAAATGTAATTTATAAGATTTCATAAATCAAAATTATTGATAAAACCAACATTTCCTTGAAATCCACTTCCCCCCGCGATTCCCGAAAAGTGGCTCGACGGATATCCGCCATATTTCACATTTTTTCTTCTCCAAGGTGTTCTTAATGAATTCAGAAAGAAAAAAATGGTAAATTTAAATTTTTTTTTTAATAAAATTTTCAAATTTTGAAAAAAGGTGTTTTGAGAACGCGCCCAAAATCATGTCTGATATTAAGTTTACACGGGTTCAAGATTCTGTAAAATATTTAAATTTCATTTTTTATTATTTACGATCAAATATTATACAAAAATAATTTTAATGAATTTTAATAAAAAAATATTTAATTCTTTTTTTTTCATAAAATTCCTTTTTTGCCGAAATTCCAATTTTAAGGCTCAAAGTGGAGACACAAGATAAACTCCAATCGTAGTGATATTTTGCATGTGTGTTACCCTTAGGGGACCGACACTTTTGGCGCATATTAGAATTTGATCAGAGAGAAAATCCCAAAAATGAGCCACCCAGATTAGGTAGCTACAAAAAACAGATAACTCTTATTTTTTCCGCTCATTACCATATTAAAGTTTCAGGACAAACGGTGGGTGCCCTGTGAAACCCCTTCCTTGTTAGAGTAAAATGACTCTCTAATAAGAAACACACAACTGAAATCGGGTGAAAATCAGCCAAATTATTAGAACTTCTGCAGGTATCTAAAGTGTGGCTTTTGAGAATGGGGAACGTTGTTGGACAAGAAAAAACATGGATCCTTTTTTTTTTTGCAAAACAAAGTGATGGAAGAGCTATAAAGTTATAAAATTTAGTAGTTTTTGCCGAACAACTGTAGACGATTTTTCACTTAAAAAACCAAAAAAAAATTCTTAACGGAAAATGTCTCAGAACCTGTGTATCGGATTCTAAGAACTTTTTTCCACAAAAAAAGTTTCAAATTCCTAAACCTCTTACTATAGAAAAAGTTTCATACTCTAAAGCATTTTTGAGATATTGAAAATGTGTCAGATTATTAGATTACAGGAAAAGTTTTATAGAAAAAGTTTTAGATTCTGAGAACTTTTTTCTATACAAGAAGTCTCAGATTCTGAAACCATTTACCTATAGAAAATCTCAAATTCTGAGACTTTTTTCTTATGGAAAAGAAAAATTCTAAGATTCTGAGGCCCTTTCCACACAGAAAAAAAAAATTATTTGAGTAAATTTTTGATACTATTGAGTAAAAAATTACTCAATTTTGCACCAGTAAACGATTTAATAGCACTGAGTAAATTTTTAATAAAAAATTATTAAATGTTTGAAAAAAAATTTGAGTAAATTTTTAATTGACACACTTAAATATTTACTCAAAATTTGTCTAATTATTTTTTTTTTAAGTTCATAAAAGTTTTGAATTTTTTTACAAAAATAAAAATTCATTAAGTTCGTGCTAAACGTAACATATGGGTAATGAAATGTGATATAATTCCCGTTCGCTTTTTCACCTTAATGTACGTTTAAATAGCTGATCTTAATCTTACACACCTACAGTGACAATCGAAGAGTGCTGACGAAGGAAGGGTGGCTTCTTCCGAAAGCTGTCGACATCTCCACTTAGCCTGTGTTGTCAATTAATTTTTTCAGATTTTCTCATTGACTAAACCAACTACCAACTAAACGAGAATTCAAAAACTACGAGAGTTTAAAAAAAAATCAAAAAACTATTAAATTTTTATTAAATTATTTAATTTAATTGTTTTAAAATTTTTAAGTAAATTTTTAATTGCTTCAATTAAAAAATTACTCAATTTTTGTTTTTAAATTTAGACAAGTGATTGCTCAAATTTGTTTACTGCATATTTTTTTCTGTGCAATAGAAATTTAAAGATTCTGAGACGTTTTTCCCGTAAGAAAGTGTCATGTTCCTACTCCTTTTTCTTAAAAAGAAAAAGTCTTTAGATTTTGGCACATTTCCTAAAGAAAAAGTCTTAGATTCTGAGACCTTTTTCCTATAGAAAAAGATTTAATTCTGAGATCTGTTTCCAATAAAAAAATCTTAAATTCTGAGAATTTTTTTCTTAAAGAACAAATAAAAAAATCTGAGACTCTAAGATCTTACTCCTATAGAAAACGTCTAAGATTCGAAGACCTTTTTCCTATCGAAAAAGTCTCAGATATTGAGACTTTCTTTCAATAGAATAAGTTTCAGCTTCTAACAAGGAAGGTCTTTTACAGGGCACCCACGGACTGTTCTGAAACTTGCATATGGGAAAGAGGGGACCAAAATAAGACTTACATGTTTCTTATTGCTGCCCTATCTCACATTTAGTGGGTCAAAGGGGAGCGGGAAAATGGATTTTTTTTTGTTTTTTGAGGATTTTTCCCATTTCTTCAAAAGAAACTATGTGAACATTTTATACAGGTCGAGAATGTTTTGCAAACATTTTTGTGTTCGCATAAGTTAGAGTAGAGTTAGTAGAGTCCTGCGCTTGTGCCCTGGGGATAAAAAAATTTCGCTTTTTTCTTCCCGCCCCCTTTTCAGGGCGTGGATAAAAAAGTAATTTAAATAATAAAACTGTAATAGAAACTAAAGCAGAAAAAAATTTGCATGGCCCACGAGGGCCAAAGAGTAATCCACCATAAGTCACAAAGCATAAGAATGAATTTTTAAATAAATTTTGAGAGGGAATTGAAAATTTGCTCTTACACTCGGAAAATCAAAAGTTGAAGTAACATACTACTGTAGACTAGCATTTTTCTGTATAGGAAACAATTTTTTTTCTCCGATTTTTAAAGTCCGGGCATTTTTTTATTCTACTAGGCCTAAAATTAATGTAATACCAATTTGAGGATTTTTGAAAATTGGAAAAAATTAATAAAAAAATAAATATATCGTTCGACACATTGTATTTGTTAATTTTGATGCGCTGAGCACGAATATCAAAAAAAAATTAAAATTGGTCGAATGGTTTTCGAGATATCTGTGTTTGAAATTTGCAAAAAATGGAGGTTTTTTTTACGCTCAAGAAATTTTCTAAAAAGTGTCAAAATTTCATTCCGTTTGCCATTTCATAGACCTTGGGACAGTCTTTCATTTAAAACAAATTTGAGGCAAATCCGATTATTTTAACCAGTGGCGCACTTCGATCAAAATTTTCGACTTTTGGAAAAATTTCCACCAACATTTTGGTTTTTTGAAAATAAAAAAATAAATATCTTGCCATACATAATTTTTATTAATTTTAGCATGTTGAAAAAGAAAATCTAAAAATTTCAAAAATCGGTCGAGCGGTTTTCGATATATCGCCATTTCAAATTTGTCAAAAAAATTTCCAAAATGGCAGCTTTTTCCTACGTTTAAGAAATTAAAAAAAAAAAAAATCTCAAAATTTCTTTACCTTGAGCCTTTCATAGAGCTTGATACAATCTTTCATTTAAGCCTAATTTGAGCCAAATCCGATCATCTTAAGCTTTGGCGCCCTTCGATCAAAGTCTAGAGTTTTTGGTGAAAAGTAAAAAAAAAAAAAAACTTTGATCGATGTTCGCCACGGGTTAAAATGATCGGATTTGGCTCAAATTTAGTTTGAATAATGATTTGAATGATTGTTTCGAGCTCTATGAAAGGGTCAAGGTAAAGAAATTTGGACACTCCCAGCAAAATGTTCGATTCCAAAGAATCGGTTGTGGAATCAACTATACTACCCTGCAATCGATTCTACTATGCATTGCATCATCGATGATTTTTGTTTGAGATTGTCACGAAAGCAATACATCCTTTTCCTCCAAACTAGAAGACTTATCTGTTCTTCGGAATCTATTCTAGAATATATTGCATATAGTGGTACAAGAAGGGATTCCGCGATTTTTTAACGGTTACATATCTGTTCCATGTAATGAATTATGGAACCAGTTCTGAATAATTAAATTAAATTTTTTTTAAAAAATTTTATTTTTTTTCTTTACAAAAAATTTGAAAACTAAATACACAAGTACATATAAACTTACAATAATTTTACCACAATAATCTTATTAAGAAAAAATCTATAGACTCAGAATCTGAGACTTTTTCTATAAGAAAAATGTTCCAGAATCTGAGACTTTTTCTATAGGAAAAATTTCTCAGAATCTAATACTTTTTCTATAGGAAAAATTTCTCAGAATCTGAGACTTTTTCTATATTCTAAAAAATGTCTCAGATTCTAAGACTTTTTGTACAGGAAGAACGTCTAAGATTCTAAGACATTTTTACTTTAGAAAAAGTCTCAGATTCTGAGACATTTTTCCTATAAAAAAAGTCTCTGATTCTGAGACATTTTTCCTATAGAAAAAGTCTCAGATTCTGAGACATTTTTCCTATAGAAAAAGTCTCAGATTCTGAGACATTTTTCCTATAGAAAAAGTCTCAGATTCTGAGACATTTTTCCTATAGAAAAAGTCTCAGATTCTGAGACATTTTTCCTATAGAAAAAGTCTCAGACTCTGAGACATTTTTCCTATAGAAAAAGTCTCAGATTCTGAGACATTTTTCCTATAGAAAAAGTCTCAGATTCTGAGACATTTTTCCTATAGAAAAAGTCTCAGATTCTGAGACATTTTTCCTATAGAAAAAGTCTCAGATTCTGAGACATTTTTCCTATAGAAAAAGTCTCAGATTCTGAGACATTTTTCCTATAGAAAAAGTCTCAGATTCTGAGACATTTTTCCTATAGAAAAAGTCTCAGATTCTGAGACATTTTTCCTATAGAAAAAGTCTCAGATTCTGAGACATTTTTCCTATAGAAAAAGTCTCAGATTCTGAGACATTTTTCCTATAGAAAAAGTCTCAGATTCTGAGACATTTTTCCTATAGAAAAAGTCTCAGATTCTGAGACATTTTTCCTATAGAAAAAGTCTCAGATTCTGAGACATTTTTCCTATAGAAAAAGTCTCAGATTCTGAGACATTTTTCCTATAGAAAAAGTCTCAGATTCTGAGACATTTTTCCTATAGAAAAAGTCTCAGATTCTGAGACATTTTTCCTATAGAAAAAGTCTCAGATTCTGAGACATTTTTCCTATAGAAAAAGTCTCAGATTCTGAGACATTTTTCCTATAGAAAAAGTCTCAGATTCTGAGACATTTTTCCTATAGAAAAAGTCTCAGATTCTGAGACATTTTTCCTATAGAAAAAGTCTCAGATTCTGAGACATTTTTCCTATAGAAAAAGTCTCAGATTCTGAGACATTTTTCCTATAGAAAAAGTCTCAGATTCTGAGACATTTTTCCTATAGAAAAAGTCTCAGATTCTGAGACATTTTTCCTATAGAAAAAGTCTCAGATTCTGAGACATTTTTCCTATAGAAAAAGTCTCAGATTCTGAGACATTTTTCCTATAGAAAAAGTCTCAGATTCTGAGACATTTTTCCTATAGAAAAAGTCTCAGATTCTGAGACATTTTTCCTATAGAAAAAGTCTCAGATTCTGAGACATTTTTCCTATAGAAAAAGTCTCAGATTCTGAGACATTTTTCCTATAGAAAAAGTCTCAGATTCTGAGACATTTTTCCTATAGAAAAAGTCTCAGATTCTGAGACATTTTTCCTATAGAAAAAGTCTCAGATTCTGAGACATTTTTCCTATAGAAAAAGTCTCAGATTCTGAGACATTTTTCCTATAGAAAAAGTCTCAGATTCTGAGACATTTTTCCTATAGAAAAAGTCTCAGATTCTGAGACATTTTTCCTATAGAAAAAGTCTCAGATTCTGAGACATTTTTCCTATAGAAAAAGTCTCAGATTCTGAGACATTTTTCCTATAGAAAAAGTCTCAGATTCTGAGACATTTTTCCTATAGAAAAAGTCTCAGATTCTGAGACATTTTTCCTATAGAAAAAGTCTCAGATTCTGAGACATTTTTCCTATAGAAAAAGTCTCAGATTCTGAGACATTTTTCCTATAGAAAGAGTCTCAGATTCTGAGACATTTTTCCTATAGAAAAAGTCTCAGATTCTGAGACATTATTCCTATAGAAAAAGTCTCAGATTCTGAGACATTTTTCCTATAGAAAAAGTCTCAGATTCTGAGACATTTTTCCTATAGAAAAAGTCTCAGATTCTGAGACATTTTTCCTATAGAAAAAGTCTCAGATTCTGAGACATTTTTCCTATAGAAAAAGTCTGATTCTGAGACATTTTTCCTATAGAAAAAGTCTCAGATTCTGTGACATTTTTCCTATAGAAAAAGTCTCAGATTCTGAGACATTTTTCCTATAGAAAAAGTCTCAGATTCTGAGACAATTTTCCTATAGAAAAAGTCTCAGATTCTGAGACAATTTTCCTATAGAAAAAGTCTGATTCTGAGACATTTTTCCTATAGAAAAAGTCTCAGATTCTGAGACATTTTTCCTATAGAAAAAGTCTCAGATTCTGAGACATTTTTCCTATAGAAAAAGTCTCAGATTCTGAGACATTTTTCCTATAGAAAAAGTCTCAGATTCTGAGACATTTTTCCTATAGAAAAAGTCTCAGATTCTGAGACATTTTTCCTATAGAAAAAGTCTCAGATTCTGAGACATTTTTCTTATAGAAAAAGTCTCAGATTCCGAGACATTTTTCCTATAGAAAAATTCTCAGATTCTGAGGCATTTTTCCTATAGAAAAAGTCTCAGATTCTGAGACATTTTTCCTATAGAAAAAGTCTCAGATTTTGAGACATTTTTCCTATAGAAAAAGTCTCAGATTCTAAGACATTTTTCCTACAGAAAAAGTCTCAGATTCTGAGATAATTTTCCTATAGAAAAAGTCTCAGATTATGAGACATTTTTCCTATAGAAAAAGTCTCAGATTCTGAGACATTTTTCCTATAGAAAATGTCTCTCAGGTTCTGAGACATTTAAAACTTTTTATACCTATCAAAAATTATGTTAAACTGTGGATACATACATGCTACAACCTTGATAATTCCTTTACAATGAATATTATATCCCACGCTTCTAGTTTTGAGAAAATGGATAGAATATGCTTCTTAATATTTCCATGAGTATAACCGACGCATCAGTTCTCCTAAATTACATCTTAAAATATGTATTTTTTGCAATCTGAAAGAAACCATAAAACAAATTGTAAGTACCACATACATATACCAAATTAAGATGTGTACTTACGTTATTTCTGCCATATGTATCCAGAATGTATTTTAAAGCACAATTAGTGCGGCGAAAATCAAAAATTTTGTCCACAAAAAGATAACAAATAAATTGTTTTTTTTTTTAATTTTATTTTTCTGTTTGACATTTTTTTCAAAAATTATAAGTTTTTTTATTGATTCCGTGGAAACCGTAGAGGAATGGAGTAACATTACTGAGGAATCTATTCCAGAATACATTGCCAAAGAAACGATTCCATAAAATTTTGCTGGGCTTTTTTAAAAAATTTCTTGAACGTAGGAAAAACCGCAATTTTTTACAAATTTGAAATGCCGATATCTCGAAAACCGATCGACCGATTTTAATTTTTTTTTCATATTCGTGCTCAGCGCATCGAAATTACAAATATAATGTGTCGAATTTTTTTTTTAAATTTTATTTTTTGAAATTTTCAAAAATCCTTAACTTTGACCGCCGGGCAACACGGGTTAGTTTAATCCGATTGGCCTCAAATTTGTACCACATAAGTTTAAGACCTAGGACATTAAAAATTTGCGAGGACACTTGGGAAAATCGAAAGTTGAAGGAAAAATGCCAGTCTAATGCAACTGCCATGCACGGTATGTCAACGATTAATTTTAAAACAATCAAATAAACTTGATTCTTAAAATTTATAGTTTAATTTAGCATTATTTTTTTTTTTATATATATAATATTCTAAAATTAATTTATATTCTCTTCCATTATGTACATTATAAAAATATCTAATAAATTATTAATGTATACAAAGTTTTTTTGCAATAAAAGTTTTTAGAATATAATAAATATTTGTTGGACTTTTAATGGTCATTGAATGAATTTATTAATATTGTTATTAAGGACCTTGTTTTTTTTACTACATTTTATTGAGAAATTTTCAATCACATTATGTTTACAAGCAAACAATATGTCAAAAAATGTTAATGGTTTTGTTTTCACATTAAAAGAGCAAAAAATCAAAAAAGTTAATGTCATACTTTTTTATGAATTCTAAACGCATATTAATGATATTAAAAAAAAAATATAATATTTATTGGAAAGTTATTATTAATAAATTATTTTGAAAAATGAAGGTCAATGATGTTTAAATGATAACAAAGAACATGTCTGTGGTTTTTTGAGGTTGAAATATTTATAATTTTCTCATTCCAAATATATTACAACAAAATATTGTCTAAGAACTTTAAATACTTGTCATTAAGGTATGCCTGCTATATTAACTAGTACGCATCGTATACTAAAGTAGAAAAATTTAATTAACAGATCATCATAAAGTAATTTTTCTCGATATAATTTGTTTTTGAAAACTTTAACTTAATGCAGATTTATCCATTAAATGTTTTTGTGGAACTTGAAATTAAATCTTTAATCTCAAAAATTTCGAAAAAAAACTAACCTAGTAAAAAACGAAACCTATATATCGCCTTTTCCATCAAACAGCACGAGATTAAGGGTATTTTATGATCAGGTATCTTCAGATTTTTTCATATTGTGTATAAAGATACCCTATGGGCCCATTTAGACATTCCTATTTACAGTTTAATTTAATTCCAAAAACTCGTGAGTTCATTCGCGATTTTCATTTTCAAAAAATCAAAAAAAAAAAACTAAAAAGTGGTGTAGTTGTAAGGGCTATAACTTCTTAACTAAATATCGGATTTTTATAATAAAAATGAAAATTAAAAGCTAATGTCCTCTACGTTAATCCTATACTTAAAAAAAAATTTTGTCATTAAAAAATGCATTCTAAATGCAAATGCATTTTTTGTTGACGAAAATGCACTCAAAAAATGCATTTGCATTTAAAATACATTTTTTAATGAAACAGTGTTTTTTTGAAATTTTAAGTTTAAAAAAGAGTGCTTTGGCTATAAATTTCAATTTTGATTATAACTTTATCACTTTTTAAATTTTTTCTGATTTTAAAAAAATTTACAATCGCGAATAAAATCGCGAGTTTTTGGAATTTATTTAAACTGCAAATGGGAATGTCTAAATGGCTCGATAGAGCATCTATGTTCATAATAAAAGAAAAATCTGAAGACCCACGTCCAGATTTGTGGTTTTGTATCGTAATTTTGGCCGATATATTTTGTTTTTTGTTCAAATTAAATTTTAGTTAATTTCCAATGTCTCCCCTTACATAGTTTACATTTTTAAACCTACATAATAAATTTTCTGTCAAGGACATTGTAAACAATTTAATATAATCATACTTAAAACCCAACATTATAAATTGACCTAAAAACCTATAACAATTTAGTTAAGCACGAAATACTATGGTTATTTTTAAATTTATTGCAATAATTTAACACACACATTAATAGTTTGCATAAGCCCTTTGCAATATATGGCTGCTAAGAATTAAAGTTTTTTATTGTTGTTTAAAGCATTAAGGCAACGACACAAAATGGGGAGCAAATAAGCTTGATCTTATGAAAATAATTATAATGGAGTTTTTCCGAGTGCCACAAACCATCACTGTACAGTAGCCTGTCCCGTAAATGGTATCTTTTTGGAATTTAACTTGGTGATAGCAAAAAAATATGCGTTTTAAAAAACTGATAATGATAAAAATAATCCAAATCCAAATTATTTTGGCCGCTATTGGTGTCAAAATTCGCGGAATATTTAGTACATTAAGAGAAAAATATTTAAAAAGTTTTTATGAAATAATTTTGGTCCAGCTGAACACTTTAAGAAAAAAAAATCAAAGTTTTTGACAACATTGAACTTTAGATTTTCGTATTGACACGCATGTTACACGAGCAAGTTCAAAAGGGCTCTTTCAATCGTCCACTTTCTTTTAGTACCATTTTAAGAACCTTTAAAAAAGTCGAAAAAAGTTAAAATAAAATATTTTTTACTAGTTTTTGCAACAAAAATTGAATAATGGATTTAATTTCATCATCCAAATATTTTTCCCTGAATGAACACTACATTCTGAAAATTTTGCACCAATTTCGGCCAAAACAAAAAATATTTTTTTTTTTGACAAAATACACTACGATTGCGAACTCCAACCGGGTATATGTAGGGAGGCAAAGAGAGACTGCAATTTTTAAACCCTCCACTCTAGTGATATAGGGTATATATATGTTTGTCATTGCGTTTGTAACAACTCGAAATATTGGTCTAGGACCCATAAAGTATTTATATTCATGATCCTCGATCGATTTTAAGACGGTCTAGCGATGTCCGTCCGTCCGTCTGTCTGTCTGTTAAAACACGTTAACTTTTGAAATATTTGCCTGGTCAGGTTGGTATTGCAATCCAGCAAAATCGGTCCAGTGCACAGTGGCCGAAACACCCAATCTAGCGGCGCTTAATTCGGAAATGTAAAATATTAAAGCCCAATGCATATTTGTGATTATTAAACTTATAAAGAATTTAATTTTTAACCACATTTATTTATTTCTGTGTTTTTATGTATTTTGGGAAATTTATGTTAATATCGGGAGGGTGGTCTGTATGAGGAGTAGAAGTTAAAATGTTCCGATTCCGTTAAAATTTAGAGTGATTATTTATGGCTACAAAAAACATTTAACAATCGAATTTCAGGAGGATATTTGTTAAAATACTATTGTTAGGGCTTTTTAAGTAAAACTGGAAGGGAAAATTAACATGGGGGCTATGGGATAACGTGGACCGATTTTGTCAAAAATTTAAAAGGTTTTGTTCTTTCGATAAAAAATCTTAAATTTAAAATTTTAGCCAAATCGATTAAAAATTGTGGTCTGTATCGCGTTTATACTGTTTGTTTGGACAGGCAGATGGACCCTAAAAAACTGAAAAACTTGCGCGAACTTGCACGCCATACTGAAACGTCACAACAAAAATAACCCAAAATAATAAAAAAAACAGGAATTGGACCGAATACGATCGAATTTCAAAAGTTGCAGTCCATGAAACTATAGTTTATATCACAAATTTCAACTTCTATAATGCACTAATAATAAACTAGATACACACAAGCCACAAACATTTATTATTTAGTTAAAACATACCTTATCACAATGGACCTCAGAGTCTACGTGTGTTGATGTAAAACGTCAGCAGCCACTTACAACCTAACCTACAACCTTTACCTTTTACTTTCAATTAAAACTTTTTGGCTCAAAATGTATAAACAATTGACTTAAAAGTGTCAAGAAAAACTCACTGAGTAATTAGGCCCCAAATTCCTTTAATACCATTACTGCAGAAAATGTATATTTGACAGCTTACAGCTGTGCGAATATTGAAAGCAAATCAAATGTAAAAACGTAAATTTTTTCTGTAAAGTATAGGTAAACGATGAGTGCAAAAACTTTTATCGTTCTTAATTTTTAAAATTTGACTTAAGCGCCGCTAGATCAGTGATTTCGGCCACAGTGCACAGTGCCACATTTGGCCAATCTAGCACGACAAAAGTCAAAAAAAAAAGTTCCCCGATTTTCATGATATGTTTGTATGTATTATAGAACATTGCTAATAGCACGGTAATAATCATATAAGATCGATAATTCTGTATGTTACTAACAGGTGGGTGCATAAAGTTGCATCTTGTAAAATCCTGTAACTAGTGTACATTATTTCGCATAAATTAAGTCGAGTTTAAACTGTTGTAACTTTTGAACAAAAATAGATATTTATCCACTCTTTTTTGGTAATTTTAAAGGATATTTAAATGCTTTAATTCATATCTTTTCTTTTTTTTTTAAACAAATTTTTCTATTTTTGATTAAATTTTTAACAAAATACAAATTTTTGAAAAGAAAATTATATATTTATTTTTTTGATGGAATAGAACTTTTGTGTTTGGTCCGTATTGGTCGCCGGACTTTTTCAGATATATTGACCAATATCCATAGTACTTATTTCAACGGCTAACTTTTGCGACCGTCTGCGACGCCGACTACAGTGGGGCGATATGTAAACCTTGTTTTTACATATTTTTTAAACATATTTTAAAAAAGTGGGCGTGGCAATTGTCTGACCGCCCCCTTTTTTTGTGATATTATTTCTACAGTCATTGAGAGTATATATACCAAATTTAAAGAAATTATAACCAAAATTACAAATTTAAAAAAAAGTGGGCGTGGCTCTTAACCGGCCTCCCACATTTATCATAATGTTATTTTCGAAGTCAAAACGAACATTTATACCGAATTTCGAGTCAATATAATTAAAATTGGATTTTTGTCGTCCTAGATTGGCCAAATGTGGCACTGTGCAGTGCAGTGGTTCAAAAGTTATGAGCAAAAGACTGAATTTCGACAAGGGTTTTTCGTGAATTTACGAGATAAAAGACACGCTTACTCTCGAGGATGCTGTAGCTTGGTACATATATTATATATTTTCCTGGCCTGGGTCGTGTTAAATTTCAGCCAAATCGGTCCAGTGCTTCAAAAGTTATTAGCAAAACCGTGGATTTCAGATTAGTTTCACTTAAATTCACGTGTTGAAACCCTGTTAAACATGTTTTAAAATCATTGGTGGGTCATTGTTAGTGAAATCAATCATAAATATTTTTGACCCCCTCCGATATTAATGAAATTTGATTAAATTCTTACACTACGTAAAAAACTAACAAATGCAAATTTTCAGCCCTCTAAGTCAACAGGGGCTGAAAATACGAAGGGTAAAAATTTCCCCCAAAATCTCCCAGTCGCGACACTTTACACCATAAAAACTGAATATCGTTGGTTTTATTATAGCTAGAAAGCCCATTTTTGGTTTGATTTGAAGCTCATAATATGCTCTACAAGACCTACCATAATCAAAAAATTTTCGGAAAAAATAAGGGTTACCTCCCTTATTTTAAGATCGTGATAAAGGGAGGAAAAAATTGATAACTTATAGAGAGGGCCCTAAAGAATATATTCTAAAATTTTTAAGTTGGGACAACAATGGTATCACTCAAAATCAAAATTTTTCACAATTTCCCCTAAAATCTCCAAATCGCAACACTGTTGAACCTTAAAAATTTAATATCATAAGTTCTATTGTAGCTTCAGAGCCCATTTTTGTTTGTTTTGAAGCTTATAGTACGCTCTCCAATACCTACCTTAACCAAAAAATTTTAGAAAAAAGGAACGGTGCCCCCCTTATTTAAAGGTCGTGGCAAAGGGTGGAGGAAATGGGGGGAAATTATACCCCGAGTTTTTTTTTACTTGGTATTCTCAAAGTGCAAGTCCAAATGAACATATCCTAAAATTTTCATGTTGGGACAACAATCAGATCGACCAAAATCAAAATTTTTCACAATTTCCCCCAAAATCTCCAAGTCGCGACACTCTTGCACATTACAAATTTAATATCGTGGACTGTATTGTAGCTACAGAGTCCATTTTTGGCTTAAATCTCTTAATATGCCCTACAATATTACTATCACAAAAAAATATAAAAAAAATGAGGGGTGCCTCTTGTATTAAAAGTTCGTTGCAAGGGGTGGGGGAAATTGGGGGATAGTATCCCCCAATTTTTTTATCTTTTTTTTTTTAAAGACTAAGTTCTAGAGAGCATATCCTGAAATTTTTATCTTGCGACTCCAATGGGAGGCGCAAGAATGTCGCCATTTGTTGATTTTGGGGGAAAATTTTGAAAAATTTTGATTTTGGGGGAAAATTTTGAAAAATTTTGATTTTGGTCGACCCCAATGTTGTCCCAACATAAAAATTGTAGACTATGTTCA
This sequence comes from Pegoplata infirma, assembly GCA_963921195.1. Classification (NCBI taxonomy): domain Eukaryota; kingdom Metazoa; phylum Arthropoda; class Insecta; order Diptera; family Anthomyiidae; genus Pegoplata; species Pegoplata infirma. The sequence continues at coordinate 120,103,275 of OY992536.1, read as the reverse complement.
TTAGGACTTGCACTTTGAGAATACCAAGTAAAAAAAAATCGGGGGATACTTTCCCCCATTTCCTCTACCCTTTGCCAGGACCTTCAAATAAGGGGGGCACCAATTCCTTTTTTGGAATTTTTTTTTTTGGTTTTGGTATGTCTTGTAGAGCGTATTATAAGCTTTAAAACCAAAAAAATGGGCTCTGTAGCTACAAAAGCACTTATGATATTAAATTTTTAAGGTTAAAGAGTGTTGCGATTTGGAGATTTTGAGGAAAATTGTGAAAAATTTTGATTTTGAGCGATCCCATTGTTGCCCCAACATAAAAATTTTAGAATATATTCTTTAGGACTTTCTCTAAAAGATAAGCAAGTAAAAAAAAAATCGGGGGATACCATCAAAACAAACCAAAAATGGTCTTTCTAGCTATAATAGAACCAACGATATTAAGTTTTTACGGTGCAAAGTGTCCCGACTGGGAGATTTTGTGGGAAATTTTGACCCTCCGTGTTTTCGCCCACTGTTTACTTAGAAAGCTGAAAATAAGTGTGCATCAGTTTATCACTTACAATTAGTATTACAACTAAACCAAATTTCATCAAAATCGGAGGGGGTCCCGAAAATTTTTAGCTATTTTTGATTGATTTTACTAAGACTTACCCTGGTAAGTCACAAAAATATTTTACAACGTATTTTTGTCACTCAAAAATATTTTTGCACTATAAAAAAAAAAAATTCGCTCAAAAAAAATTTTACACTCAAAAAATGTTACACTCAAAAAATTTTTTTTTTTTTTAAATTACTTAAAAAAAAAGTCTTTACACAAAATAAAATAATTCTTATTGAAAATGTTATTTTTTCACGTTAGAAAGTTTACTATCACTTAAAAAGGGCATTGTGGAGGGTATTTATTCGGCCAAGTCGAATTTAGCTTTTCTACTTGTTTTACATAATTTTTCCCATTATCATCTCTCGAAACGAAAGAGCATCCTTTTTTTCTGTTACTTTAAATTTTATTTTTTCGGACAGGCTACTGTACTGTGATTTAAAAAAAAAAGTTGGGGTTACAGAAAATTGATTTTGAGCCACCTTGTTTGAACACAGGCTGCAAATTTTACCATTTCGAAGGTTAAAATATATTTGAAACTAATTCATGTCTGAACACAGGATGATCAAAAATGCTTCAAATTTGGGTAAAATTATCTATTAAAGTATTTTAGTATCTCAAAGTAAATTGACTGGTAAATGAATTTTTACTTCACCATTACTAATCTTAACGGAATTGGACAATTTTTACTTCTTGCCATCATTTACATGATATTCGAATAAATCTCTGAAAAAACAGGAAAATTGGAAATTAGATTTTTGTTTAAAATGTTATGTGTAGACATACACATAACATATTTTGGTAATTTGATTATAGGTACACTGAAAAAATAACACAGTGATACAAAATCGAACTTTCAGATTCGGAATGTGATGAAACCAAAAGCAAATAAAAGTTAACATTTCACATAACAAAACCCTCAAGGGGTTTTTTTAGTTCAACGCTAGATTATATTTTACACGCATTTAAAATTGGTGATTTTAAAACATTTTACATTAGCTATAACCGGTATAAGTTTCGCTGCAATCCCGTACCTACTTACTGAATAACCAAAGTATTAAAAATAACCAATGGGCACCGTTGCGTATGATTGTTATTTAAAGGCAATTAAAAAATCTATCATACGCCTTATACAGTTTTCAAGAAATTATAATTATAATTGAAGTTCACAAACTTCAAATGTGTGTAAAAAAAATAGCGCTGAATTAAAAAAAAAAACTCGAAGGTTTTGTTTTGAAATATGTCAATTTTCATTTGCTATTGGTTTCATCCCAATCCGATTTTGGTTGTAGCATTGTGTAATTGTTTATAATATCTATGAACAAATTTCATAAAACCAAATTCTTAGAATCTATGAAACAATTCATTGGCTGAATGAATATTCACTAGTATTGTGAAATATTTCATAGAATTTTATCAATTGTTTTTCAGAAATTATCAATTCTATTTCAGAAACTAACATTCTTAAAACAATTGAAAATTTCTAAAGAACAATTGATAAATTCTGAAATACAATTGATAAATTCTGAAATACAATTGATAACTTCTGAAATACAATTGATAATTTCTGAAATACAATTGATAATTTTTGAAATACAATTGATAACTTCTGAAATACAATTGATAATTTCTGAAATACAATTGATAATTTCTTAAATACAATTGGAAATGGTGTAGAGAAAGTCTCGTATTCCTATTTTGCCAATATTTGACAGTTTTCCTTGTTTTTTAACAAATAATTTTCGATTGAAATTTATATTTTTATACCCTCCAACCACAGTATGGGGATATACTCACTTAGTCATTCCGTGTGTAACGCATCGAAATTTCGGTCTAGGATCCCATATACTTAATGGGGTACTAAGCAAATGGAACATTTTTATGTCAGAGGAAGATCAAAACCCTGCATGTGGACCCAGCGGATAAAAAAAAGTTTGACCCGCCCCTTTTGTGGGAGTGGATATAAAAAATGTATTTTAATAATATTTAATTGGATTAAGTAATTCCAAGAATCATTATAAATCCATTTGGTAACATCTATAGCAAGGTAAGGTGTCCACCAATCTCTCCCACCAATTCTCGAAAAATAGGAGCTAGCAAAAAATCTAGTAAAATCATAAAATCTCCTTGTAAGTTTCATGGCGTCAAAAAAGTCAATTTACAATTTTTTTTTGGTAAAAAGCTTGTAAAATTAAAAAATTATTGGTAAAAATCTTGTAAAATAACAAGGAATTCTTGTCAAATAGGAGGTAGCAAAAGAAAAAAAGTTAAAAAATTTTCTTGTAATCTTACAAGGTTTTTCTTTTTGAGCGTAAGCTTCACGAAAAACTGGTTCGATGTTTAAATATCGGTGGGGATAAATTGTTAAAACCTATAAATTTTTAAAAATAGAAAATATTAAATAAATAAAATAAAAAGAATAAATTTGAAATAATAATACCCAGTTAGCAACGTCCTCAAACCATCCTCAGTGACGGAGCGGTGACATGTCAGAGTCACTGCTGACATCCACAAGACATCTTTATGTACTGGGTTGAGGACAGTTTCATACAAATTTTCAAAATGTCCTCACTCAAAGTCAGCAGTGGTCAGGGCTGACCTTCTGGGGTCATGTCACCTAAAACTTCCTTGGGGAAATATCCGACGTAGGTCATGCAAAAATAAAAAAAGTTCGTATTTCCTTTAGTTTTTACTTATATTCATTTTCCTTTTCAAATTATCTTTCTCATATTTAGAAAAAACTTTTCGCCTTTTTTAGTCCCAACTGGATTTGAACCTGGAACCTCCAGTTTTTTAGTCCCACACCTAACTACTTGTTCCAAACTTTGTTTTGAAAATTGTTTGTCTATTTATTACTTTTATTCTACTTGTTAGATTTTGATTTTATTTAAATAAATCAATAATATTGCCATATTTTTCTTGGAAATTGAAGAGTTGCCCAGATCTAAAATTCTTATTTAATATACTGTAGGGTATTCAATCGATTAACCGTTAATCGGTTAACCGATTAAATTTGGTCGATTACCTGTTCGAATAATTTAAAATTGCCAATTTTCAAATAACAAATAAACCGATTAATTTGTGTCGATTAACCGATTAACCGAAATTTATTTTTTTAATTCTTTTGGTTATTTTTTGCTGTGTAAAATTGTCGTCAAGAAAATATTTTATCGAGGCCCTAAAAATTTATTTCGGCTTAAAAAAAAATAACTTAATATACATTTCCAGCACAATATATTTTTCTAATAGTTTTTCATGCGCGTAATCTGAATCTATTTAAAATACTGCACTCTTAAAAAGTGAGTCCAGTTTCCAACTATTAATTGGTAAATTTATACAAATTCAAATAACTACTATAAATTGTGTAAATTTTCAATAATTTTAAGTAGAATTACGCAATTTGTGTAAATTTACCCAATTATAGTAGGAAACTGAAATCATTTTAATTAGAGTGTGAATAAACTCAGATTTTCGTAATGTTCGGGACCCTATAAAACCGCGAAATATTTTTAGATGTGAAAATAGTTTATCACATCTGAAAAAAATACTTTTGGAATCCTTCAGATATCTTTTTGATCACGGAGATATTGACCTATGAAACTATTGCAATTTTAGCACTAAAAATAAAAAAAAAAAACAAATTTGGAAACCAAACAATCTTTTTAAATATTTTTAGGGCAATTTCCTTTTTATAAAAATATTTTTTTTTGGCATTTTTTCGAATTAAATTGGTGTCAAATTTGACATTTAATTATGAGGTGATATTTTTTACGTTGGTGTCATTTTGGATTGGGTAATTTTTCAGGATGCCATACAAAAATTATTTATTTGGGCTGAGATTGTTGGGGGTATTTGAAGCTTTGACATAGCGTATGTAGATTTCTTACTTGTTTATAATAAAAATTTTTAAAGTACATACAATCCGTGGTTTTATATTCAACTTAAATTTTAAGTTAATATTATTCGGTTAATCGAATAATTCAAATTTAATCGATTATTAACCGATTAAATCTCAACCCCGATTAATTATTTGCTCGATTAACCGATTAAACAAGAACCTCGATTAATTGAATACCCTAATATACTGCTACTCTGAAGACATTTCTTTTAGATGCCTTAGAGGAATTGTTCACACTCTTTAAGCAAACATTCAGTGCTGACAATGTTAGGACATGTCATCAAGGATTATCTATGATTTGTCAGAGCCTGAAGAGATTTCCTCAAGGAATCACTGTGGAAATTTCCTCAGTGACACATTTGCTAACTGGGTATAAACAAAAATAGAATTGAATAATTTTTTCATAGCTTATGAACTTTTTCATAGGTTTGTGGTTTCTATGAATTTGTTTCATAGATTCTTTAAAGGGCATCATTGGCTGACTTCTTATGATTTTTTTTTTCATAAAATCAAGGTACGTTGTCAAAACAAAATTCTTTCAGTGTAGATGAAACCAACAAATAATACTATGTGACATCAAAAGTATTTTTCACTGTAGGTCAGTGTATTTAACTCACTATGCAGATGCATTATGAGTATCATTTTAATATGTTGTTCACATTTTTTTCGGTGGCAACATATTCCTGGATTTCAAGCAAATAATTGACAGTTTATTTTGCAAAATTGTCTCAATATTGAAGTCGAATGTCTCTTAAAATATATTTTCTTCATTTTCATCTCTATTTTTTTTTTCTTGAAAACTTAGGTGATACAAAGGATGAGCAAGGAAATTGACTACACCAAGATTTTGCGAAAATCGAAAGACGACATCAAGGATTTTGAGATGGGGGCATGATGAGCGACTAATGCTGTACTCTAATGTGTGAAACAGATCATAAACAAAACAAACGACTCATTTAGACTGACCTACTCTCTTCTATATTTTCACTATTTATTGAGTAAAATGGACATCATTAATTGTCAAAAATTTAAAAAAATAGTTTTACTCAATATTTTGAAAACTAGAACCAGCGCCCGAAATAATCTTAGAAATAACTTTAAGATGCTCTATACCAAAACCATGTATAATTGTGATATTAGAAAATTTTGATTTAAAAAAAGTTTTCAAAAAAAAAAAATAATAATATTGTTGTAAACATATTCGTAATTAAAAACTCGTTTCTTATTTATGTCTGTGCACTTTGACTCCACCTAACTGTTGTAATACTTACAAAAGAAAAAGTCCAAACCTCAGGGCAACAAATTCAATATTTTAAAAACCCCATCTAACTTTCTACAATCGCTTTTATTTGTTTTGTTTCATGCAAAATGTTTACAAGTATTTTCTTATATACGTCTACATTAATCCCACACACCATTAGCAAATTTTCATTACTTAAAAGTTTTGTTTGTAATCTTAACAAACAAAATTATACAAAACGAACAAAAACAAAAAAAAATAACACAAAAAACTTGTGATAAAAATCTTTAACAACAACTAAAACACAATAACAAAAACTATATAATTTTATGCTTTAAAAACCGAAAAATAAAAAAAAAAAATAAAAAAATATTTTTTTTTCTGTTGTTTGTACTTAAAACGTCATGGCCTTTAGAACTCAAATATAAGTCGTGTCCTTGAGCAGTTGTGTGCAAATATTTACATGTACCATATATGAACACCCAGACCTGGTATAGCAAGGTCAGAGATAAAAATCAGATAATAAATATTTTTAAATTTTTTAAATCTTTAAAGATCAGTGTGATTTACTTGGGGTTTTTGCTTATTTTCCTTTTCAAATGTCATTTCTGAAACTTTGTCAATCTAGGTCTGGGTGTAGTATAGAAAAATATAACATGTTAAGTGGGATTTTTGTACATGAACTTACATACATGCATGTTGAATTCAATATAAATACAATAATAAAATATATAGTATTCTCATATAATGTACAGTAAACTGAGTATGTATGAGTGTGTGTATGTAACACATGTTTACATTGAAGTGTGAGTAGATGAAAAACGATTCATATTTAACACATACAGTCGCACTCAAAATATATATACACAAAAAAGTATAAAATATGTATGAGTCATTCCACACCAAATGTCCAGCGAAAAAGAAAATGAAAATTCCTTTATTTGTGTCTGCAATTCCAGATCATGTTGGTAACCCTAGCCAAATAATGAAAGAGACAAAAAAGTTGAAAGAAAGTATGAGGTGAGGTTGTGATTGCTGGAAATAGAATTGTAGTATTGGAAACTGTTAAAATTTATTCTGTAGCAACTATAAATATTCACATATATAAAAAACAATTTCCATTAACCAGACAAACCGACATTTAAAATCCTACTGATGATAACACTAACTGGAGTGTTGGAAACCGGTATGGGAATACCAGAAATGTCTATAATTTTTAGAAATTCAATTTTCTTCTGAATTTTTTAGCTTGAACCCTTAGAAAAAAGTGTGTTCTATGAACTTCTAAATAAGTTATAAAATTGCGTTTTTGGTTTTTCAAAACCAGGGATTAGGAAGTATGGCTAAATTTAAATATTTTTCAAATTAAAACGGAATTTTTTTTTGTACATTTTTTTATGAGCTATTAATTAAAATTTTGAATTTTTTAAAAAAGTCAATTTATCAAAAATCCGGCCAATTCTTTTTTAAGTGAAGATGTTTGTTAACCCACACAAAAACATTCAGAATTGGGTTTTTAGTTTTTTTTTGGAAAATCGCATTTGAATATTAAATTTCATTAAAATGTTGTAATTTACTTGTATTTACTTTTTTTAACATAACACATGAGTAACAAATATTTGCAAAAATTTTACTCATGCGCTATGTTGAAACAAGTAAATACATGAAAATTATAAAATTGTTATGAAATTCAATATTCAAATGCGATTTTCTCAAAAAAAAAAAAACGGGCTTCTGAATTATTTTGTGTGGATAGACAAACATCGAAGCTTTAAAAACAAAAATTAAAACTCAGAAATGCGGCCAGATTTTTAATAAATTGACATTTTTAAAAAAAGAAAAATTACAGAACGAGTTCTAAAAATGTTTCAAAAGAAAATTTTTTTCTCAACACCCCATAAGAGGTATGGTGCATTCCGTTTTAACATGAAAAATGTTTAATCAAGGCATCTCGACACAAATTTTACCACTTTTTCAATATTTAGCCACCCTCCTAAGCCCAGGTTTTTAAAAATATTAAAAACAAAAAAAAACTACTCTGAAATCCATGGGACACATGTTTTTCTTTAGCGTGACATTTGGTGTGGAATACCTCATATGTATGTGCTCTATATTCAGTTTGAGCACGCAATTCATAAGAAAAACCAACAACTACATTAACAATACGTTTAGATTAAACAGGGTCAAACAACCTTTATTAGGTTAATATTGAATATTAGAACTAGGCTAGGGACATTATTTCCCTGTGCTATAGTGAACATATAAGTCGAAAACAAACAACATACCTGTAACATTATGCTACTGTAATCGAGATGACCCATCTCCAGGCTCGGATCCGCGGGAGGAAAAAAATCAAATTATCCCACGCCTTCGTTCCTTCGAAAAAAAGAAAGGAAAAAATAATTGGATCGGGGGAAAATAAAAAGAAATAGAAAAGGAAATAGTCTGAGATTTTTTTCTAACAAAAATGATTAAGAATCTTTAAATAATCACGGACTCTTAAAAATATCACGGAATTTTACAAGGATGGTCTTTCACAGGCACCAATGAGGGGCGAAAAATAAGAGTAACCTGTTGTTTTTAGATGCCGCCCTATCTCAAATTTAAAGATGGGTTACCACCATATGAAAAAATACGGGCTATCTGGAAAATCCGAATAAAAGCCAAACTATCAGAAATTTTGCCAAACGCAAAAATATGGGTCACCTTAATTTAAATAAAGTTAAAAAAAAAGATTAATATATGCACATATGAGGCATTCCACACTAAATGTCCAGTGAAAGAAAACATGTGTACCGTAAACTTCTGAATAGATTGTATGGATAGCCCTATATGGAACTTAGAAAATTGCGTTTTTGGTTTTTAAATTTTTTAAAAACTGGGCTTAGGAGGCGTGGTCAAATATTGGAAAAATTGTCAAATTTGTGGCGAGTTGCCTTGTTTAAATATTTATCACATTAAAACGGAATGCACCACAATCTCAAAAATTTACATTCTTATATAGTTTTGTATGGGCTATTGATTAAATTTTTTTTTTTTGGAAAATTTTCAGAACCTGTTCTGAAATTTTCCATTTTTTAAAAAAGTCAATTTATCAAAAATCAGGCCACTTTTTTTTAATTTTTTTTTTTTAAGTTTAGATATTTGTCCATCCACACAAAAAAATTCAGAAACACGTTCTTCGTTTTTTTGGAGAAAATCGCATTTGAATTTTAAATTTCATAACAATTTTGTAATTTGCTTGTATTTCTTTGTTTTAACGTTGCGAATGAGTATTATTAATTGCATAAATATTATTAATACGCTCTGTTGAAACAAGAAAATACAAGCAAACTACTAAATTGTTATGAAATTTAAAATTCAAATGCGATTTTCTCGAAAAAAAAAACGAAAAATGTGTTTCTGAATTTTTTTGTGTGGATGAGCAAACATCTAAACTTAAAAAAAAATGGCAGGATTTTTGATAAATTGACTTTTTAAAAAAAAGGAAAATTTCAGAACGGGTTCTGAAAATTTTCCAAAAAAAAAAAAATTTATCGATAGCCCATACAAAAATATATAAGAAAGTAAATTTTTGAGATTGTGGTGCATTCTTTTTTAATGTGATAAATATTTAATCAAGGCAACTCGCCACAAATTTGACCATTTTTTCAATATTTGACCATGCCTCTTAAGCCCAGTTTTTGAAAAATTGAAAAACCAAAAACGCAATTTTCTAAGTTTCACATAGGGCTATCCATAGAACCTATTCAGAAGTTTACGGTACACGTGGTTTTTTCGCTGGACATTTGGTGTGGAATGCTGGTTAAGTTCGGAAATGCACAAAATCGGATCAGGAAGAAAAAAGTTCCCCCTTGAAAAACTAAACTTAAAAAAACGCAATTTTTACAGTTTTTCTTGCATTTTTGTTAAACAAATGTAAAATGTTTTTGTCAGAAGAAGTCCTACACTTGGACCCACGGGACTCAACATTTTTTTTTGTTGGTCTGCCCCTCCCCTTTTGTTGGCATTGATATACTCTTAAAAAAATTTAAGAATTTGAAAAATTTTTTAGTTTAGAGCAACTTTTGGCCAATGTAACTCTGTAAAAATTTTAAAAATACTGTCATCAAACAAATAAAAAAATCAAGTAATTTTTTTGTCTTTTTTTTTTGTCTAATATGAGACCTTTCATAAACATTATGAACTTTAATAAATCCTATGAATTATTTTATAGATGTTTTAAAATATTTTATCATATTTATGTAACCTATACATTTTATTTATGAAACGATTTATAAACACTATGAAATGCTTCATAGATATTATTAAATGATTCTTTAAAGAACTGTTGAAATACAATTTAATTAATTCATAAATGGGATGAAATATTTAAGAAAAATCAAATAACATCTATGATATGTTTTATAGAATTAATGAAACATTTCATAATGTTTATGTAGAGTTTCATAAAAGTTTTTGACACATTATTTAATGAATTCATGAAGGTTTGATTACTAATACAGCAATATATTAAAATGTGTATTAATTATGAACTTTTGTTATGCTTTTTCTTAATATTTATGAACAGTTACATTGGACTAAAACTAAAGTTTTATGTATTTTGTATAAAACTGTTTCATTAATAAAAGAAAACTGTTTCATAAATTAATGATATTCTACATTAGATGAGCTAAGTATAATGAAGCATTTAAAAAAGGTGAACAAATAATTGTTTCGTTGCAATGTTTCAATAATTTTATTTGAAAAAAAATGATTTTTTCATTATATCTTGAAATGTTATGAAACGCATTCATCGATTTTTGTCATACAACTTTATTAACTAACAAAGGTTTCATATATATAATGAAATATTGTGAAAAAGGATTTATGAAATTTGTGTTTGACTCACGCGTTAGTGTGATTAAATCTTGCGTGAGTCACGTGCGAGCATGAGTGATTTTAATATCAATCAAGTTATTGTGAGTGGAAAAAAATGTGCGTGAGTGTTAAGATTTATATTTCGTGAGCGAGTGTGAGTCAAAACTTCATAGCCCTACATGGAACTACGAAAATTGCGTTTTTGGTTTTTCAGTTTTTCAAATCTGGACATATGAAGGGTTTCTAAATATTCCAAAAAAAAATTAATTTATGTCGAGTTGCCGTGATTATATATTTACTACTACTATATTTAATTTTTTTAAAATTTTCAGAATCATTGCCATAAGTTTTAATTTTGTAAAAAAGTAAATTTTTCTAAAATCCGGCCACTTTTTTCTTTTTTTTTTAAAGTTTAGATGTTTGTCTAGCGTTTTTCGTTTCAGAAAATCGCATTTGAATATTGAATTTCATAAAATTGTTGTAATTTTCATGTATTTTCTTGTTTCAACATAGCACATGAATAACATATTATTGCAAAAATGTTACTCATACGCTATGCTGAATCAAGAAAATACATGAAAATTACAACATTCAATAGTCAAATGCGATTTTCTCCAAAAAAAAAACGAAAAGGGCATTTCTGATTTTTTTTTTGTGGATAGACAAATAATCTAAGATTTGAAAACAAAATTTAGAACTGAAAAAAAGCGTCCGGATTTGTATAAATTGAAATTAAAAATAAAAAATTTCAGAACGGGTTCTAAAAATTTTTTTAATAAAATATTTTTTTTTATCCATGAAAAATATACAAGCATTCAAGTTTTTGACAATATGGTGCATTTTGTTTTAATTTGATAGATGTTTAAAAAAAAGGCAACTCGACACAAATTTTACCATTTTTTTCAATATTTAGCCACGCCTCCTAGTCCCAGCTTTTGAAAAATTAGAAACAATTTTTTCTTTAGCGGGATATTTGGTGTGGAATGCCTGTATGTGCTCCATATTCAGCTTGAGCACGCAATTCATAAGAAAAACCAACAACGAAATGTAAGCTTAACAATAACAATACGTTTAGATTAAACAGGGTCAAACAACCTTTATTAGGTTAATATTGAATATTAGAACTAGGCTAGGGACGTCATCTCCCTGTGCTATAGTGAACATATAAGTCGAACACAAACAACATACCATAACATCATTATGTTCCTGTAATCGAGGTGACCTATCTTCAGGCACGGGAGGATCCCCCTCTCCAAAAATTATAGGGGGGAAATAAAAAGAAAGAGAAAAGGAAATAGTCTGAGATTTTTATTTTTAGGAAAAATGTTTAAGTCAAAAACAGGGCACCCACCGATTGTCCTGAAAATTGAATATTGGAATGAGGGAAGAAAAATAACAGTAACCTGTTTTTTAGATGCTCAACCTCAAATTAAAAGATGGGTTTAGAAAAAATATAGGCTATTGGGAAAATCCGAATAAAAGCCAAATTAGCAGGAATTTCGCCAAACGCAAAAAATCAGGTTAGCTTAATTTTAATAGAGATTATTATATGCATATGGTTTTGGTGGTCGTAGGTATATACATCTCCATATAAACTACCCCAACATTTATAAATTTTTGACAATACCAAATTTGGACACGACCGATACGGCATTGGATAGGTCTTCAAAAAACTTTTCGACCTGTATTAATTGCTTATATAGTTTCTTTTGAAGAAATGGGAAAAGTCTCTAAAAAAACGAAAAAAATCCCGTTTTCCCCCTCCTCTTTGGCCTAAATGTGAGATTGGGCAGCTAAAAAGAAAAGAGATTTCTTATTTTGCTTCCCTCTTTCCTTAATGCAAATTTTAGGACAATCGGTGGGTACCCTGTGAAAGACCTTCATTGTTAGTATTTTTCTATAGCAGAAAAGTCTCGGAGTCATAAAACTTTTTTAATACAAAAAATTTGCTAATTTTTCTACACACAAAAAATTTTAGAGAAAAAATTTTTAATTAAAAATCATTTTTTAATTGATATGATTACATTTTTTAATTGATTTCGAAAATTTCCGTGAATTGAGAAGAAATGCATTTTTGCGATATTAAGGAGTGAGATCATAAAAATGTTAACACACATTTTTGCCTACAACTTTGGTGTAAAGCTTCCAAATTTTTTTTTTTCGGCAGTTTACATTTTAAAAATATGTCAGTTAATAAATTAATTTACATCATGAGTTTTAATTTGCAATTTTTTACACAATGGACGATGAAAGAAAAGTGCGTTCAAAAATAATTAAATATTTTCAACAAAACCAAACATGGACATACAAAAAAATTGCCAAAGAAACTAATGTATGCCGCCAAACAGTTTCAAAAGTGGTAAAAAGGTATCTGGAACACCTAACAATTGAAAGGAAGCCGGGAACAGGAACAACGACTGGTTATCGTAACATTGGTAAGGCATATAAAGTTAAAAGCATCCTTAAGAGAGCTCCTAACACATCTGGCAGAAAAACAGCTCGGTTAGCCCAATGCTCAGACTTTTTTGTACGTAAAGTGAAACGTTAGGCGGGACTAAAGTCCTACAAAGTTCAAAAAGTTCCCGATAGAAACGCTTTTAAAAATTTGGAGGCCAAAACCAGAGCTAGAAAATTGAAATCAAATTTTATAAAAAAATACAACTGTTGTGTAATGGACGACGAAACTTATGTCCTGGCTGATTTTGCGCAGCTCCCTGGTCAAGAATTTTATGTTTCCGATGTTCGAGGAAATGTTGCGGAAAAATTTCGGTCAAAAAAGCAAACGAAATTCCCCAAAAAATTCCTAGTATGGCAAGCCATATGTAGCTGCGGCCAAAGAAGCCAGTCATTTGTGACATCTGGCTCTATAAACAGCGAAATTTATATCAAGGAGTGTTTGCAGAAGAGACTTCTTCCGTTCTTGAGTCAGCACAATGTATCCACTTACTTTTGGCCCGATTTAGCATCTTGTCACTACAGCAAGAAAGCGCTGGAGTGGTATAATGATAATAATGTGGTTTTTGTACCAAGAGAGGCAAATCCACCAAACTGCCCGGAGCTCAGGCCAGTGGAGAGATATTGGGCTCTTGTTAAAAAAGAATTAAAGGGAACAAAAAAGGTCTCCCAGGACATGCAAGATTTCAAACGTAGATGGACCACCTGCTCTAAAAAGGTGACAGAAACTACCATAAAAGCCTTAATGGGAGGGTTTCCGGAAAAAGTGGATAACTTTGTTCGTAGTGGTTAGAGTTCCATGCGGTTTTTTTGTTATGATTTTGTATTAAATTTTATTTAATAAAAATTTGGTTAAGTCTTAAAATTCAGTAGTCTGTTTTTTATTTAACTTTATGTGTGTTAACATTTTTATGATCTCACTCCTTAAACTTTTACAAATTTAGTTTTGATCGCATGATCAATTATTTTTATTTATTTTTTTCTATTTATTTACAACTTATTTTTAATAAATTCAACCTAACCGAGAACTGGTAACAATGACCGTCGTCTCACGTTTTACAAATTTTTCTATAGGAAAAATTTGAGAATTTTTTTATCAGAAAATTCTGAGAATTTTTCTAAAAGAAAAATCTTAAAATTTTTCTATAGGAAAAATATGAGAATTTTTCAATAAAAAAATCTGATTCTATTATATAGGAAATATCTGAAAACTTTTCTTTAGGAAAAATCTAAGAATTTTTCTATAGGAAAAATTTAAGAAAGACGAAAATTATCTCAGAAAAAGTTTCAAAATCTTATTCTTTTTCTTAGAAAAAAAAAAAAAATGTCTCAGAAAAGAACCTTTTCGATAAGAAAAACGTCTCGGAAATTGTATCAAAAATGTTACAAAGAATTTAGGTCGAAAATTTTTCTAATCTATAGAAAAGTATTTCAGAATCGGATAATTTTGGTGTAGGAAAACGTTTCGTAATCTCAGAATTTTTCTGTAAATAAAAAAAAAAACCTCAGAATCAGAGAAGTTTCTATGGAAAAATTTCTGTTTGGAATTTTTTCTATACGAAGATTTTTTCTAAATATAAGAATTTTTCGGTGGGATAAATGTCTCAGTATCTAATTGTAAGAGGTTTATTCAAAATGATATTTTTTTAAACAAAGTACATACAATATATCAAGTTTAATAAAAAAGTTTTTACAAAAAAAATTAATTGCGCTCTTTAGAATCACTATGGTCGGCTAAAAAAAGTAGCTGTGCTGTGCTTCAAAAATCTTGACTCATTTTTGCTGGGTAATCAAACTTTTAAAAATTCAAAAAACAGAAATGAAAAAAGAGTTGGAGAGGGGGAGAAATAAAAATATAGAGAAAAGAAAATTGTCTGAGATTTAAGCAAATCTCTCCGAAAACTTTCAAGATCAGAGAACTTTTCTTGATGACATCTTGGACTTTAAGTGTCAAAAAGCGGCTTTAGAACCTGAGACGTTTTCTTATAGCATATTTTTATTTTCTAATTTGAAAAATGTGCTTAAGACTCTTGTCTATAGGAATAAATTCACAAAATTTTGAAATATTTTTATTGAAAAAATCTTACTTTACAACAGGAATACCCTAAATATCTAAATCTTAAATTTAGATCCGTCCGTCGTTAGTTTCCCGTATAAAAGTTTTTTGAATAAAAAAATTTCCAACACCCTCAAGCCCTAGTACTGGATCCACACCTTCTCATTTCAGATAACACCGTCCGACAGCCAATATAAAACATGAACCGGACGATATACGTCTGAATATAGAGATCAAATATAGTAAAACTGCATTTATTGTTATCCTATTTCCTTTTAAAAGGACTTAAAATTTTTACAGGATTTGTCGTAAAATATTTTTTAAGTACTTTGTACTTGTCTTATAATGTCACCATTGTTTGCAAGTGAAAGAGGAGAATCTTCGCTAATTTTTTCATTTTTTCATTTTGCCATATCAGAAAAACGATACCCTTTTAAAAATTTATTAAAATATTTCGTTAAAAATTTTAAACGAAATTAATGGATAAAGTTTGGAAACGACATTACTTACCTCCTTTTTCCTAATATTTCAAAATAATATAATCAGAAAATTCGCGGAGATCCTCTTCTTTTATTTGACAAAAACTAGTGGCGTCCTAGGACAAGTACAAATATTTAAAAAATATTTTACAAAAATTATTCCTCTAAAACTTTAAAGTCCTTTTAAAAAGGAACAGGATCAAGAAATAAAAAACTGTAAATGCAGTTTAACTACACCTACACTCTACTTTCAAACGAATATTATTTAGTTCGTTTGAAAATCGCTAGGTGCTCATTAGAAGACCTCCCGATTACGTGGGGGTGTACATTTTGTTAATGCAAGTTTAATATTAAAAACTACCTTTTCAGCACAGCTCTGTTTGTTTTAAAACGAGTTGAAATAATGAAGAAAAATATACAAGATACATTTATAATATGTTTATGTAGGGAAATTTAATGAGTAAATTTTCATGCGCAAATGTTAGGGTGGAGCGATTTTTTGGATCATTATTTTCGATTTTCGATGTCGTCGGTTTTAAAACAATTGCCTTTAAGAGTCAATAGTAATACAAACAAATATTGCAACTGTACGGCAATATTTTTGGGTTCCTAAACCTTTTTTTTAACTTCAGATTTCAATAAAAATAATACAATAATTAAAAATATACATCTTTTCAATACTGAGTTAATGCTAGGTTACATTTTAAGCAAAAAAATTATTAAAAAAAAAATATTAAATTTTTTTCCAGACCAAAAAAAAATTCGATATAAACTAATGGTTGAAAAAAAAATTAAATATATTTTCTTTCCCTCTGTTCGAAGCTGTCCTACGGTCCACTATTTTTGTGTGCTAATAGGCAATTGTTCCGACCCCGACGATATCGAGAAAGGCAATTGATCCTGCCCCGACAATATCGAGAAAATTCGCTCCAACCTAATACATGTGTACAATAGCGTGCTTAAAACATGTTTGTTGTTTTATCTGACCCTGGTAGAAAAATATAAAAAAAAAAAATACTGTAACATGACTGTTTGAGTGTTTAATATTAGTGTAAAACAAGAGATTAACAATATGTTATCAAAGACTAGCTTGTTGTAGAAGGACCTTTTTGATTAATATGTTAGATAAACAATTTGAAATTAAAAAAAAAATAATAATAATATATATTATATATTATAAGTATGAGGCAATAAAATATTTTTTATTCTCTCTAACCAAACCGAAAGAGGTGAATGTTAAGTTTAAAATTGGATAAAATCGGATTAGGGAAAAAATACACACCAATAGCTCTGAAAAAAACACTTTTTGTTTCAGGGTTTCTACTGAATTATTTTTTTACATAATGAACATTTAAGATTGTTTTTTATATTGTTTGACTTCATATTTTATAACTGACGTTTTATTTATTTCGGAATGAGTCCATTTTAATTATTTTTGTGAGAATAAAATATTTGTTGTACAATAAGAAAATCTAAAAAAAAAAATACACAGCTTTTGGAAAAAGCAACACTTCCTTCGTCAGCACTCTTCGATTGTCACTGTAAATGTGTCTGATTAAAATCAGCTATTTCAACGAACTTCAAGACAAAACAGGCTAAGTGGATGCCGATAGCTTTCGGAAGAAGCCCAATTTCTTCGTCTTTCATCTTGAATTGTCACTGTAACTGTGTCAGAGTAAGATCAGCTAAAGAAAGAAAATTTACCTATACCAGTTTTCAAATTAAAAAAAACTTTGCGATCCTTGTCATTTTTCATTTATTTTCCATGAAAAGTCTTGCGCTGACTCCGAAAGTATAACTGTTTTCCATATCGTCACCTAAAATGCAAAAGGCCCTAACTAACATTTTATGAATTTTACAGGAGAAGCATAAAACAGTATAGAGTAAAATTTTGAATTTGTTAAATTTTTTGCTTTTGAATGAATTGGGCTAAATTTTTTTGAGGACTTACGTTTTGTTAATATCTATCAAAATTAATCACGAAATGATTAAAAAATGTATTTCTAGTTGCGTCCATTGGCGATTTCGCAATTCATGTTTTTAATTTTTGACTATAAAATCGCTAATTTTTTTATGTGAGCCGAATTTTTTGTAAGGGTGTGTGGCCTAATAAAATACACCAGAATCAATCAAAATAGCGATTTTGATAATATATCGCTTACTTTTAAAATGTTCAACTTTTTAAAAAAGTGTTTTAAAAAAAAAAAAAAATTATCTCTGGTCCAAATCGTTGGACATCATTTTTTTTTGGGTTAAATTAAAGGTAAAAAAGTATATAAAAAACAAAAACTTGTAAAAAATTTTGTTTTTTAGATGTAGGTATAAATCTTCATCCGATTTTGCACATTTACGAATCTGTCTGGGACCATAAGACATGTTTGTGCCAAACTTCAGGAGTCCATCTCTATTATTTTGGACTGCATCGTGTTTTATACAGGCAGATGGATAGCCATTCTTAGAATGCCTTAGAATCGATCATGGGTAAATAATATATAGGGCATTCCATGTCAAATCGGACACTTTGATTTTCATAATATGTTTACAGTTTTTAATATCCTTCGAAAACACCTTCGTAGTAAATTTTCAGATTTTTTTGATGACCAGTTGAAAAGATATGGAATTTTTAAAAATCGGTAGTTTGTTTCTTTACTACTTAAACTTTCTTTAAAAATAGTCCAAATTCCAATTTTTACTTTTTTTATTTTTTGTTTTTTACGTTCTTGTTTAATAGATAAATATACCTTAAAAAAAATCTTAAGTGTTCTAGTATGCGAATTTGAAGTTTTAAACTTTAAATATAATTTTTGAAAATGTGTGTACTATTTGATTTTTTGGAAATTTTTCCATCGATTCTACAAATTTTTTGCCCAGAAGGATCGGGGGATAACAATAATTACTATTATTTAAAATGTTTTGAAAAAAAGTTTATAATAATTTTCCAATCTTAAATAAATCAATTCCTGGTGTGCCGTAGAGTGGTCAATAACAGGACAGTCGATTAATCGACTTTTTGTATGAAAAATTCGAAGAGTCAAAAGAGTCGAAAAGTCGATTATTGCTTTAATTTTTTTCGACTTTATCGACTTGATTTTTCTTTTTACATTTGCCAGATGAAAATAATTTCTTTCTTCTGAAAAAATTCTCAAATGAGAGCGGAGTTTTATAACAACTGAAGCTATTGGCATTTCGTTGCTAGCATGTATTTTGTATGTGAAGCAAAAATACCAATGTCAAATTCGTGAGTTAGAAAGTGCTAAGTGCAATATTTACCAATATTTTTGATAATTGTAAAAACCTCAGTGATAGGGTTCTATAATTTAAAAGTACACTTTTGCTTTCGATTTTTTCAACCTTTTACACTTTTTAGAAAAGTCGACTTTGTCAAATTTAAAAAAAGTCAAAAACCAAAATATCGACTTTTTTGAATTTGAAAACAACGAATTTTTAGAAATTATTGCGTTTATATAACCCTACGTGGTCCCCATACATTTTTTTAAATTTATTACAAATTTGTTTTATTTGATCTGCTTCTATCGGTTCAATGGTGCGTCGTAGAGGAGTCATTAGTAAGACCGATTCCCATTTATTTTTACCCTCTAACAATTTTTCAAAAACGTATCTAAGCCCTATATCCACTCCATAAGTGGGCTTCTATACAAATTACACTCTGAGAAAATTTTATAACAATGTAATTTTAAATGGGAGCCTTCTTAGGGAGTGGATATGGGGGGGGGGGCGTAAGTCTCCAGGACGCAGCATTGGACCGGTAGTCGCTGATTAAGTAAAACAAAATTATAAAAAATGTAAATAATTGTATGAAAATGTAAATAATTGGGACCACCTTAAGGGTTTAAGATAAATGGTTGAAGATTCAGAGAAAATGTTTGATTAAAAAAAAATATTGTGGGTCGGTCACATATTTACTGCTCTAGGGGCACTCTCAGGGCAGTTCGAGCGGTTGGAGAAAATTTAAAAAAATTTCATTTTGTATGGAAGCCACCTTAGAAATTGGAGTTAGAGTGTTAGTTATTTCTGAAAAAAATGTTAAGGCGTAAAAATTAATGGAAGTAGAAAATGCCCCGCTGGTACTATCGATAGTATCGATAGTTTTATTTAAAAAGGACTATCGATAGTTTTTACCCGATAGCGATACTATCGCCGAAAAAATATTAGCTTCAAAAAGATTTTCACTTGCTGAAAACTTAATCAAAAAGTGAACCGTTTTAAAAATCTTTATATCATTTTGGAATAATTCTACTTTTTGAAGTATTAATGCAATGATAGTAATCTCGTGTTAATGTTATTGCGAAATTTAAGGTCCGAACAGAACAAGCACGGCATGGTGGAAGATCGCCGTAGTGAGTTAAAATTGACTGGAATGGCCGTGAACGCCAAAAACTGTCATTTGTGTGTTCAGAAGTACCAAGTTGTAATGAAAAAAACCGTAATTTTACGCAAAATCTTACAGTTCCTTAAAATATCCGATACTATCGATAGTATCGATAGTTTAAAAACAAACTATCGAAAATATCGAATGGGACGACTATCGATAGTTTTTCAGCTCTAATTAGAGTAGTACCCTCTTAGCAAAAAATAATCGAGATTGTTCATAATTTTTCTGGCATACACAAGAGCTTCGTCTTCAGCACATAGATAATTCTGCCTTACAGTAGTGCATACTAGATGCACTACTGTAAGGCAGAGATAGAAATATAAATTTTTCGATAAGTTACGAATGTAAAGTGCATCTAGTATGCACTACCGTAAGGCAGAGAGAAAAAACTATGAATTATACGACGACTTACGAGCATCAAACAGCAAAACGAAAGTTTGGATGACGCAATAAAAAAATACAATTTTAATTCAGTTGATATTTTGTGTTTTTGTAAACGGACGTGTACGCATGTGCAAAAGTGAAAACAAAAGTTTCGACTACACAATATTCAGACATTAAAACTGTAGTGTTATTTGTGTGCCTACGAGGAGCACTTCCTTCATACAAACTTTTCAGGCATGAAGACTTTAGTGATGGTAACACATTATTTTTGTGCTTTATTGGAGCAATGAATTCTGAGCATCCAATATGCTTACAAAAATGCACCTAGTAAGCTTCTTACATTTTTATTGCGCTGAAATAAGCACTCGGATGAAATGCTCTAAAGTGGGACATTGCGACCAAATATCATGCCATACGTAAGCAGGTTTGTAAGGGAATGTCAACTCAACATTCCCTTACAAACCTGCTTACGGCGAAGCAGTAGTTTTTGGTGGGCTTATTTAAATATTGGAAAATTATAAAAAAAAATTTTTAAAAAATTCAAAAAAAATAATTATGATCGTTATTTCACGAGCCTGCTAGGCAAAAAATTTGTTTTTCCACAAAAAAATTTCAAAAAATCAAAGAGTACATAGGTTTTCAAAGTCATATTTGATCAATTTAAAAACTTAAATCCTAAATATTTTTTAGGATTTGTTTTTTAAAGTATTTAAAAAAAAAAAATTGGACCATTAATGAAGGAGTTATGAGTAAAAGAACACAGAAAAAACTAAAAAAAATCGAGTAAATTTTTAGTACTATTGAGTAAAAATTACTTAATTTTGCACCAGTAAACGATTTAATAAAAATTTATTAAATACTAGCTGTTTTGCACCCGGCGTTGCCCGGGTTGGAAAAAATGTTATTTAATGAAAAATCCAAAATATATTAAACCACTTTTTTAAAAATGGAATTTAGCAATATCTTAAAAACTGTTATAACGTTGAACTTTTTGACTTCTTTTTCGGATACAGCGAGTGATTCTATATGGAAAATAAATGTTAAAAATCGTGATTCGATTTTTTTTTTAATTTGTAAACTGGTGGTTCACTCAATAAACTAAAAATGTATAAAAACTGAATTTCTACATTTTTAGGCAAATGCATGGAACTTTTACAATTCTAAACGGATTTTCTTAATAACTCTTTTTAGTCTTTTTGTTAGACTAAAATTTAAATGTAAATAGAGAAAATAGTTTCGAATTTTATATTTTAGCATTTACTCTTTTTTAAATTTCGGTAAAATTTAAGCAAACTTGTCGATGTATCGATCAATAGCTTCTAAAGCTTCCATCGTGTCCGAAATCCACCTAGTTCTGAATATAGTATTGAATTTGTTTTCGATACATACAATTAATTAAAATATCTAAAATTTTCTTTTTTTTTCTTTACAGGTGAGTTCAAAAAATATTTATTTTTTTAAAAATTAACTTCAAAAGGGTAAGTTTAATTAACAAAATTTGCGGGCTTAGTTTTTTTATGGTATATTAATTGGTAATCTATACGCCTCGAAAGATTTGTATAAATTTCTTTCAACAGCTCTTTTATTTTGTTTTTTAATTTTCTTACAATTCTTTTTCCGTTTGCTTTAGCAATTTTTTTTTTTTATTTTTACAACAACAAAAAATCGTTTTTGTCTACCTCAATTTTATTTTTATTTTTGTATTCTTAATTAAAAGGCAACACCTTTCTGCATTATTTGCCACAATGTTTTACCTCAACAACTTTATTTACACAAAAAACCAGAGCTGTTGTATACAGGAGACATGAATACAAAAATCACAAAAAAAAATAAAAAAAAAAATGATAAAACGGTACTAACCCCATGATTGTCCTAAAAAAGGACACTTAAACGAGCATTAACTTTTAAGTTTTTTTTTGTGTTTTTATTTTTATTTGTTGGGCTTATGTTTTATGAATTTTTTCAGTTTCTACCACATTCTTTACAATCTAAAATTGTGTTGTTAGTTTTAAGTTTAAAAAAAAGAAGCCAAAAGGAAACAGTTTCGGAATATTGTTAAAGAAATTAATTGTTATGCATGGAATAATAACAAAGTTTTTTTTTTTTGTTTTTGCAACACATAAGGAAAACAGAAAACAAAAACTAATTTTAAAAATAGTTTTATATCTCTAAACGATCAATATCCTGTCTACTATACAGATGGAGTCTAATTTATACAGACTATTTTTGAGAAGTATACTGGATTAAATTTATAAAATGTGTTTGTGTGTAAAATTGGTAACTATTGCTGAAACGAAACTAATCCTTTCATTACAAGAATTTCAAGCCAGTCAATTGAAACCGATTACCCGCCACAAGTCAATGACGTTTCCGTTTTGTTTTGAAAATATAACTGCAGTATAGTGACTGAAATTTTAGCAGTCGACAGTGCTGCCATCTATTGACAAAAAGACAATGATTCCATACAGCATAATCGGATGTACCACTGATGTATAAATCCAGTAAACGACTCTTGTGCTAAAGCCCCATCGGTTTACAATGGCCCTTTTGCAGAAACCATTGCTTGTTGCTTTGCTAAGGAGCATTCTGCTTTTATCTCTATCTAGACCACGACGAACTTACTGAAAACCTGTAACCTTTTAAAGTTATACTTCCCTCATTAAAATTCAGCAAATCTTAGTTTGTTTACACTATCATCTAATTGTAAGTGCATATTGGTTTTATTACAAAAAGTTGTTAACTAAATATTGAAAGACTACATATCTATCGCTCCATACAAACACATCTTTACTACATTAGAGTAACATTTTTTTCTTAATTTTTTGATTTTTCCAAGTGTCCGGGAAATTTTTATTCTACTAGACCTAAAAGATATGTGGTGCAAATTTGAGGCTAATCTATTTAAATTAACCCAATGGGCCCGCCGATCGAAATTTTATATTTTTGAAAATTAAAAAAAAAATATTTAAAAAAATATATCTTGCACGTATAATATTTATTAATTTTGATGCGCTGATCATGAATATTAAAAAAACTTAAAATCGGTCGAACGGTTTTCGAGCATCGCTATTTCAAATATGCTTAAAATGGCGGTTTTTCCTACGTTGAAGAAATTTTTTAAAAAACAAATCTCAAAATTTATTTTTCTTGGCGCTTTCATAGAGCTTTCGACAATCTTTTATATAAAATTAATTTGAGCCAAATCCTAACATTTTAAGGCGCTCAGGAAATGTTTGCAAAAAACTCTAAACTTTGATCGGGGGCGCCATGGGTTAAAATGTCTGATTTAAAAAATTAACTGAAAAAAATCCGCCATTAGAAAATAATCCGCCATTTTTAAAAAAGATTTAATGGCGATATCTCGAAAACCGCTAGACCGAATTTAATTTTTTTTGTTATTTATATGCAGCATGCCAAAATGAGTAAATATAATACAACCCAAGATATTTTTTTTTTTTAATTTTTCCAAAAAAAACAAAATTTTTGTGGAAATTTTCTAAAAATCTAAAACGATGTTAAGATGATCGGATTTGGCTAAAATTAAGTTTAAATGAAAGACTGTCTCAAGCTATATGGAAGGACAAGGGAAAGAAATTTTGAGATTCTGTTTTAAAATATTTCTTGAACGTAGAAAAATACTGCCATTCTTTGCAAATTTGAAATATTGATATCTCAAAAACTGTTTGATGGATTTTATTTTGTTTTTTTAAGTTCATGTTCAGCTCATCAAAATACAAAATATGACATATTAAGACAATTAATTTAATCCTAGTGGCGTCAAATTTATTCTACATAAGGTTTAGGCCTAGGAGAATACAAATTTCTCCCGACGTTCAAAATCGAAAGAAAAACTTTTTTGCCATCCAAAAAAATGTCAGTCTAATACTACACATGTATATCTATGTATGTACATCATTATCATTCTCATCATCATAATCGTCTCTATGTATAACTTAACTACTAATCTGATGCTTCTGTTACATTTCATTAAATGTTAAGTGCAGGTTCAATTTTATTTTTTTTTTTGCTTTCTACTAATTGAAAACTGTATCTTAATGCTATTATTTGATGTTTAGCTTGGAGTCATTTCGTCTGCAAATTTTCAAATTTTTGCTTATTTACAACATAACGTATACTTGTGTATAAACAAAATCTGTAAAGTGTTGCTTTCGTTAGTTAACATCTTCTTGATTGGTAAATTCTATTAATGGTTGTTTTGCCATTTTGAAAAGAAGGATGTCTGCAGTTCAGCATTTCCATATTTTATGAGAACAAAATACATTTTAAATCATATTTAAAGGGGAATTGTTAGTAAGAGACAGCCTTTATATTAACAATTCTAAAACAGCTATAAAAAATTATATATGCAATATTTTTAATTCTTTTTTTCTTTGAAAGATAAAGTATCGAAAATTTTTGAAAATATTAAAGCACAAAATTTGGTCAACTAGAATTTCCAGGGTTGCCACTCATTTGTAGGATGTTTTTTTTTTTTAAGTTCAAACTGCAGTTGTACACCAAAAACTACTTAACTGATTTCCATGAAATTTTTTTAATTTGTAGATAATTAAATTCTCTACTACTTATCGTGTCCATTTTTAATCTAATTATTTTTTTATGAAAGTAGAAAAGTCCATGTTTCCAATTTCCTCTCGAATATGTGTTTAAAAATTCATACTTATGCATTTTGCCTTACAGAAATAAAAGTTTATCATAACCCAACAAACATTTACCTTTGAAATACATTGAATATTATATTGATAGCAAGTTTAAAATTTAAACCTTAGCCTTGAAAACCAGTTGAAAATAACATAGTTCTCAACGTGAAAACAATAGCATTCTCAAAGAAAACGGCATGTTAGTTCTCAAGTAAAATTTTCAAGTTTATTTAGATTTGATATATAGTTTGAGATTTTTTGAATGTATAATGTTTCTCCAATGTACACAAATATTTTTAGCTTGAAAATATGCTTACTATCTAATTGAATTTTAGTGTAGTTTTCAAAGAATTCTCAGCCCTATTTATAATGTTAATTTAACATTATTTTTCAAATGAACCTCAATACTATTTTTTATTAAAAAAACTGTAAATACGAATTTTAATAATATTTGCTATTTATTTGCACTAAAAATTGTTAATAAAAAAATTACATCAAATGCCATTTTTGAGGTCGTCTCCTTCCAGGTCTTCTTCTTCAGCCGTCTGCTCTTTAAAATTCGAAATCTTTAAAGAAAAGAAAAGACGTTATTAAATGTATAACTTTTTTTCATAAACTCATGTGTACTTACTTTTTAAACGTTTATGCAAGTTTTTATGCTTATAGCATTCAAATAATTGGCACAAATGCATAAAAATACATAAAATTTCTAGATTTTTCTTCTTAATTTTTAAAACAAAATTTTAAGTTTTCAGACAATTTGAAATTCGGAATTGAACAACATTTGAAAACAAAATTATTTCCACCCATAATCAATGTTCGATATTAGGTTTGAGAAACATGGCAAATTAATTTGAGGTTTATATTTTTTTGAAAAGAATTAATAGTATAGGAAAAAACAAATATTTCCAACATGTTTCAAATTTAGTTTAAATGTTTAAATTTTTGTCACTGAAAACAATTTGAAAAACACCCTTGATATTTAGTGCCAGTTTGATTTTTTTTCAAAGGCTGGAATTGATGTTTGTTGGGAATTAAAAGATTTTTTTTTTAAATCGACATTTTTTAATTTTCAGGGTCCAAATGCAGGACTTTGAACTTCTTGTAGCATAAAAATGTTGCATGTGTTAAACAAAAACACAAAAAATCACTTAAAAAATTATATTGTTCAGAGGTTTATATAGTTCTTTAAGGGGGAACTTTTTCCCCCTTGGCCAGATTTTGCTCATTTACAAAATTAACCTGCCTAGGAACATAAGACATATTCGTGCCAAATGTCAGGAGTCTAACTCTTTTATTTTTGGACTGTATCGTGTTAACTACAGACGCACAGTGGGAAAAACATCAATCTGGCAGGAAACAAATCATATCTTCTAAACTATTGGTCTGATCCGATAACAACACTTGGAGATTTTATAGCTAAGGATATGAGCTTTTTGTATAATGAATAATAAGAAACTGTTTTCAATACAGGGTGCCCCAAAAGGTGTTATATACGACTACCTCAGGAGTATTTTTTTTGTACCTGTTAGCTGTGGAAAATTATGTTTAAAATAAGAATTTTATACTTTTTGAAAAGTAAATGGGGTTATCAAATATTGTAAGTGAAATCTGATAACATTTGGACATATACCCTACATCCAGCATATAACTAAAATAGGAGTCTTAGCACCTGATTGCATAAGCATATACGAATTTTTAGTTAACCATTTGTGAATGTATAGTGCCATTGCCTCTTCTGGTGTGTATTATGTCGGTGCTTCAGAGGGGTAAAATACGTTTTTTTTTTTCATCTTTGTAGCCCTTTTTGGTGTTTTTTTAATTTCATCTAATAATTGGGCTGCATCTTTCTTTCCAGATTTGTACAGACTTACTTTCGTAGCGACCAATAATTATTCCTTGATGTTATTTTGTACAAGATCCGAAATACGACTCCTCTTGGATTTTTTGTCGTTTCCAAAAAAGTCTTCAAAGGACGCCCTCGAGGTTGTGACGGTCCTAGTTCTTCGTCTTCTACTAGAAAATCTTTATTTTCATTTAACCATATATTGTAATGATTTTCAAAACTATATAAATTGCGAGAAACACTGGCCCATTTACATTTAAATTTACTACATAAATCTCGCACACTAACAGTTAGTTTTTATACCCTCCAACCACAGTATGGGAGTATACTCACTTTGTCATTCCGTTTGTAACGCATAGAAATATCGATCGGGGACCCCATAAAGTATATATATTATTGATCTATGATCGATTATAAGTCATTCTATGAATGTCCGTCCGTCTGTATAAAGCACGATTCAGTCCAAAATAATAGAGCTAGACTCCTGAAAATTGGCACGAATGTGTCATAAAATTCTCAGATACTATGGAATTCTCACACCAAAAATGTCTTCATTGAGAAAAAATTTTTGTAAAAAAAAATTCTCAGATTTAATCAGTTTTTTTTCCACTGAAAACTTCTTAGGTTCTGAAATACTAAAAGTTTTTCCTTTTTGTTTTTCTACATAAAAGGTTTAAAATACCGTAACAATATTTCTACGCCAAAATTTTTAGGGTTTAAAAAAGATTCCATAGAAAGTACCTGAGATAAGAAAAATTGAAGACTTTAATGCTTTTTAAAGTTTTTGAAGTCAATTTTCTAGATTCTGAGACATTTTTCTACTAAAAAAGTTTTGTTTTCTGAGAAACTTTTTCCTAGAAAAAGGGTAAGCTGGTCAAGCATTTTCTGAGAAATATTTTCATAAGAGAGTCTAAGAAACTTTTTCCTAAAAAAATGTTTTATTTTCAGAGTCATTTTTCCCATTGAAAAAGTCTCTGAGTCTCAGAAATATTTCCTACAAAAAAGTCCTAGACTCTGAGACATTTTTCAAATAAAAAAAAATTGAAATCTAAGACTTTTTTTTTAGATTCTGTGATATTTTTTCTAAAATTCTCAGAATATTATATTTTGAGGATGTTTATTCTGGCTCGAGGTCATTATTTTCTTTACTAATTAAAACCATGATATTCTCATAGCATAATTTTCAAGAAAATTATTTTTTGTTTTAAATTTATTTATGTTGGTCATTTTTGCAAGACTTAATCGACACGTGTTTCGGAATTTGTCAGATTCCATTGTCAAGATTATTTATCAAAAAATAGAAACGATTTACTACAAAGTAGCAAATGAGTCTAATGACAAAGCGTTTGTGCACAAAATAAATTATTATTAATACATATTTGCCTCTATTCACAATGAGAATTAGAAAGACGAAGAAATTGTACCATACTAATAAGGCAACGATTGTCAATAACCAACAAAAATATTTAAAACAATTTACATACGATAGTCCATTGGACTACAACAATATGTTATTTGTGTTGTTGTTGTGAGTAATACTCCATATTAGGGTTATTCATCACATGGCGTGCCAACCATTATGTTCAAATTCTGATTAATTTTTATTAAAAAATAATAATTGTTTTATTCGACCTTTAAAATATTATATTTTGAAGATTTTTATTCTGGCTCGAGGTCATTATTTTCTTTACTAATTAAAACCATGATATTCTCATAGCATAATTTTCAAGAAAATTATTTTTTGTTTTAAATTTATTTATGTTGGTCTTGCAAAAATGACCAACATAAATAAATATAAAACAAAAAATAATTTTCTTGAAAATTATGCTATAAGAATATCATGGTTTTAATTAGTAAATAAAATAATGACCTCGAGCCAGAATAAACATCCTCAAAATATAGTATTTTAAAGGTCGAATAAAACAATTTTTATTTTTTAATAAAAATTAATCAAAATTATTCTCAGAATATTTTTTCTAAAATTCTCAGAATATTTTTTCGAAAATTCTCAGAATATTTTTTCTAAAATTCTCAGAATATTTTTTCTAAAATTCTCAGCGTCTAGGACAATTTTTATAGAAAAATACTTGGGTTCTGAGTTATTTTTCCTATCGAAAAAGTCTCAAACTCAAAAATTCTGAAATATTTTTTCTATCGAAAAAATCGGAAATTTTTTCTAGGAGTCTCGGACTTTTTTCCTATAGAAAAAAATCTCAGCTTTTCCTATTTAAAAATCTTAGATTCTGAGACATCTTTCTAATAAAAATAATCTCAGATTCTCAGACATTTTCCCTAAAGAAAAATACTTAGATTCCGAGAAATTTTTCTATAAAAACAATTTGCTAACTAAATTTTTATTTAGTTCGGTTTGAGTCCATATTAATTATTTCTGAGAAATAATAATTGTTATATAATGAGAAAATCTGAAAAAATCAAGTGACAACACAGGCTAAGTGGAGAGGTCGACAGCTTTCGGAAGATGCCATCCTTCCATCATCAGCACTCCTTCGATTGCCACACACTTAATGTTTGTCAGATTAAAATTAGCCATTTAAATGAAACTTTTGAAGAAATTAAGAATTGGAATTACTCCTCTTTGTGTTGAATAACCCGTATTCACCATCATTCATATTGTATTTATTTGACAGAAACTTAATCCATCTTAACTTTTAACAGAGTTGTATTTTCCCATTGTTAACCCTAGTAATTCCAATTCTTAATTTGTTCAAAAGTTTCATTTAAATGGCTTATTTTAATCTGACACACTTAAGTGTGTGGCAATCGAAGGAGTGCTGATGATGGAAGGGTGGCATCTTCCGAAAGCTGTCGACATCTCCACAAAGCCTGTGTTGTCACTCGATTTTTTTCAGATTTTCTCATTGTACAACAATTATTATTTCTCAGAAATAATTAATATGGACTCAAACCGAACTAAATAAAAATTCAGTTATAAAATATACAGTCCAACAATATATAAAACACAATTACTAAAAAACAATTTTTCGAAAGAAAACTTTTGAGATTCTTGAAAATTCTAAAAACAATTCTCACTCATTATTTCATTTCCTCTTTTCTTTTTACCCAGAAGAATTATCAAATTTTCAATATAGAAAATTCTCAGATTTTTGCTATAGAAAAACTGTTAGATTTTTCATACAAAAGTTGTCAAAATTATAAAACTTTTCCTATAAAAAAGTTCTAAGAAAAATTCTCAACTTTTTCTATGAATTCCCAAATTATTCATTTAAAAAAATTAAAAATTTTTTCGTCTAGAAACATTCCCAAATACTTCGTCTAGAAAAATTCTGGTATATCTTAAAAATAAAAGTTGTAATTTTTTGAGACTTTTACCACATAGAAAAATTCTAACATTCGGAAACATTTTAGGAATTCTAAGACATTTTTCATAGAAAAATTTCTATAAAAAAATTTCTCCTATAAAAAAATTCCCCGATTTTTCCTATAGAAAACTTAGGATTTTCATATTTTTTTATTTCTCAAATTTTTTCATGTAGAAAAATTTTAACATTCCGCGACATTTTTCCTCTAGGCAAATTTTAAGATTCTTTAACACTTTTCATAGAAAAATTTTTCAGATTCCTGGAAAAATTTTAACATTCTGCGACATTTTTCCTCTAAAAAAATTTTAAGTTTCTTTAACACTTTTCATAGAATTTTTATACCCTCCACTTAGTGATAGAGGGTATATATAAGTTTGTCATTCCGTTTGTAGCTCATCGAAATATCGGTCTGGGACCCCATAAAGTATATATATTCATGATGCCCGATCGATTTTAACACATTCTAGCGATGTCCGTCTGTTCGTCTGTCCGTCTGTCCGTCTGTCCGTCTGTCCGTCTGTCCGTCTGTCCGTCTGTCCGTCTGTCCGTCTGTCCGTCTGTCCGTCTGTCCGTCTGTCCGTCTGTCCGTCTGTCCGTCTGTCCGTCTGTCCGTCTGTCCGTCTGTCCGTCTGTCCGTCTGTCTGTCTGTCTGTGGAAAATGCTCTCACGGACAAAATATTGCACAGAGATGACTGAAACTTATCATATTTATTGGAAGTTCTCCCGAGAAGTTTGGTATTGCATTTGAGCAATATCGGTTCAGCGCTTCAAAAGTTATGAACGAAAATGTAAGCACACCTCAAAAATTTCAGTACATTCAACATAACCTAAAAATACAAAATGCTTTAATTCGGCTTCTGGTTGACATATGTGAACATAATTGAACACCAAATGGTATTTAAACAAGTACGAACATATTTTTTGACAAAAAAAGAAAAAAATCGCGGATTTTTTTTTACCAACATTTTTTTCGCGGAATTTTTTTTTTCAATTTTTTTTTTCTATTGATTTCCTTTTAAATAAAGTTTTTTGCAAAAATCTTTTTGAAATTGTGGAGGGTATCACTACATTCGGCAAGGCCGAATTTAACTTTTTTACTTGTTTTTTTCAGATTATTCCCTTTCCTTTTGTCCCACCGTGGATCCGCGCCTGATTACTTGAGAAATATACAATGTATGCACGTGATATTAAATCTAGAGTTTGCAAATAATCGAGATATTTCATAATCGCGATTACGATTAAAAAATTGCCGTTAATCGCGATTATCGATTAATCGAATTTTTAAAATAATTTAAGTAGTAGTTTTAATAAAAAATTATTTTAAAATTTACATTTCAGAAAGTACGAAAATACAAAAATTAATCCCCAGCAAAAATAAATCGAGATTTTGATTGTCTAGGTATTTTTTATATAGAATATTATAGCGCATCGAAAGAGCGCTCTTGCGAAGTTTTTGTTAAGATTCTTTTATTTAAAAACTGTTGGGGGCAAAAAATTAATGGAGGTCGGTCTCACATTTCACCCCTCCATGAGCAGTTCTAGGGCAGTTGTGGGGCTTTTTGGGGATTTTTACCTCTTTGCGCCCAACTTTAGGCGTCGGCACCACCCCACCGCCCCCGTATGGCCCACCCCACCGCCCTCATTTTTTGGCTCGTGCTTTCTTTTTCGAAACTATAAAAATTAGAGGGTATCGCGGATCGAAATCGAAAACTGGTGAGCTATCCCACGCCTAATAGTGCAAATTGAAGAACCGTTTTTTGTGTTTCAAAGTTAAAAAAAAAAATTCATAGATATCCCACTCGCATCTCACTATGCGACCCCATAGCTCATAAAGGAAATGACCTAAGCTTTTTTTGAGTCAAATTTGTCCGATTTGTGGAAAAAGTCAAAAAAGTTTTAGATTTTTAAGAAAAAAAGTTTTTCGAAAGACTGAAGAAATAGCTATCTAAACTATTTGGGACAAATTTTGCTAAAAACAAAAGGTAAGAAGTTATATGGATGAGAATAAACACCTCTTTGGCCAAAATGTCAAATTTCGACCCCCTCTAACTCAGAGAGTCCTTGACCGATCTCGTTGAAAAATTGTGTCTGAACAACTATCCAATAGGACTAACCTTGTTGCAAATTTCATCCCGATCGGAAGACATCGGTTTCAAAAGTTGTGTCAGTTGACACGAAAACCCCCATATATTTTAAAAACCATATCTATTGGTTACTAACAATAAGATCAGAATTTAAATTTTACTTTAAATTTGTATGACTTACGAGAAAAACTGAAAGCAAAATTGGAAACAAGTTAAATGAATCATGGGTCAACCCAACAACATTTTCCGTTCCAAATAATCGGTACAGAACGCATCATATTATCCTGCAATTGATTCTAGAATCAATGATTTTTGTCTGAAATTGTGCCGAAAGCAATCGTTTTTAGATCAAATAGTTGTTTTTTTAAAATAATTTTACATAGAAAATTTTGTAGTCATTATCGTAGAATATATTCAAGAATCAATTGCAAAAGGAATCAGTTCCAAAAAAAAATTTAAACTGATTTAAATTCGTTGTAAAAACAATGTATTTCATAGAAAATGATTAATCGTAATCGCATGATTTTTTTGTCGATTACGATTACGAGTAATTGGTCCGATTAATCGCGATTACGATTACGATTTTAATCGTTTTGCAAACTCTAATTAAATCCATTAGATAGGTCTTCCAAATACCTTTAAATTGAGGTACTTCAGTTGCAAAAAATAAAGTTTTCAAAAAATTTAAAAGTTGAAAACGCAATTTTCTTGGTAGTAAATAGGGTCTATGGCTATATTTTGACATTCATGGGACACATGTTTTTTTTGCTAGATATTTAGTATGGAATGCTTTTTATATAGATGTAGACTATTGGAAATGCTGTAAAAGCTGGTTCCTGTTATTATCGATGTTGGTTGTTAGTTTATTGGGCTTTTATTAATAACATTTGCTCTGGTTATTTAATTTGTCGTTGTGCAGACATGTGTGTGTGTGTGAAGTCTCAGTCCATCTAGCCATTCATCCATCCATTTAGTCATGTAGAGTCAGGGATCCAGGTTTTTACTGCAGATTGCAATTTCTTCGTTTCTTCGTTCATTCTTCTTTGTTTATTTGTTTGACTATACAACACTGAAGTTTAATATGCCACATCAAACGTTTTGGGTTATTGTGGCTGCATTTTGTTGTTGTTTTTTATTTTTGCTTTTAGTATTTTTTTTTGTCCATTTTTGTATTTTATACCCTCCACTTACAATTAGTTATAGAGGGTTTATATAAGTCTGTCATGCCGTTTGTGTCTTATCGAAATATCGGTCTGAGATCTTAATAAAGTATATATAAGTATTATAGATCAGTGATCGATTTTAAGACATTCTAGCGATTTCTCTCTGTCTGTAGAAATGGCGGATACGGCAAAATATTCCTGAAACTTAACATATTTACTTGTTTTTGCATTGAGAAGTATGGCATTTTAGCGATATCGGTTCAGCGGTTCTAAAGTTATAAACGAAAATAGAGGGATTCGACAGCTGATTGACAAATTTAAACAAAATTGAACATCAAATGGTATTTAAACAAGTACGAACATATTTTTTTTACAAAAAAAATAAAAAAATCGCGATTTTTTTCACCAAAAAAAAAAATTTTTCGCCGAAATTTTGTTTTTTTTTTCAAAAGTAATTTATTTTTGAAATATATTTTTTGCAATAAACTCTTTTACGTTGTCGAGGGTATCAATACATTCGGCTAGGACGAATCTAACATTTTATTTGATTTTTTTTGCTGTATGTCTCCATGTTGTCATTGGCTTTTAATAGTTTTAATATTTTTTTTTTCTTTTTTTATATTTTACTTTAGTTTTTCCTTTTGCTTTTAAAGTATTTTTTTTTAATGTTTTCATTCGATTTTTGTTTTGTTTCTTTTTTCTACTGTTAAACAACATTAAATACTACAGTATAAAAACTGAATTTCTTTTTATATACACTCAAAGAAAAAAGTCTGTTCAATCAGCAAAATAATTTGCAGAGAAAAAACAGAGTTTGAACCAATCAGCACAGAAATCTGTTCGGACAGCAGGAAACCTGCAAAAATTTAGAACAGAAAAAATCTATAACTATAAAAAAATTTAAAACGGGTTTCAATAATTTTTTTGAGTGTACCATAAACATGGAGATTGTCTTTTATCAATGGTTTTCAATTTTTTTTTTTATGTTATAAAGGAATGAAAATTCTAGTCTGTCTGTAGCTGTATGGTAGCTGAAATTTTGTTGTCCTATCTTTAGGGTAATAAATTTATTGTATAGTGTTCAATAAAGTTTATTAATTCATAAGCATGAATTTAAAGTTGTTTTTTGTAAATATAAAAAAAGTGCAAAGATTTTTTTTTAATACTCAACTCCACAAAGGAACAAACAAATTTTAAAAAAGTATTAAACAAAATTAATAATGATCAAAGAAGGAAACAAAGGCTATTCTTTTTTATTTTTTAAAAGGTATTAAAAAAATATTTTACAATAAATCAAAAAAAAGTAAGAAAGTTATGGTCGTTCAAGACCGACCATATTATACCCTACAGCAATGTTTACCAGAAAATTGGTCCGAAGTCCAATTATGAAACGATTGGATTTATCTTTCGTTATTTTTAATTAGTGTGGAAAACAAGCACAAACCTATTTTATATGGAATCGGCTTGCTTTTTTGCCGATAGACCGATTTAACAGAAT
Source organism: Pegoplata infirma (assembly GCA_963921195.1). Classification (NCBI taxonomy): domain Eukaryota; kingdom Metazoa; phylum Arthropoda; class Insecta; order Diptera; family Anthomyiidae; genus Pegoplata; species Pegoplata infirma. Next base: position 120,068,332 of record OY992536.1, on the reverse strand, counting down.
ATCGGGCGATATGGGGACTTACAAGTAAGGTCTTTCACAGGGCACCCACCGATTGTCCTGAAACTTTAATATGGGAATGAGGGGGAAAAATAAGCGTTACTTTTTTTTTAGCTGCCCAATCTCAAATTTAAAAAAGGGTTGCCACCTTATGAAAAAATAAGGGCTTTCGGGAAAATCCGTATAAAAGCCGAGCATTTCGCCAAACGAAAAAATACGGGTCAGTTTAATTTTGATAGAGATTATAATATGTGATTTTGCCGGTGGTACGTTTAAACATCTTCATATAAACTACCCCAACGATTATACATTTTTGACAAAAACGAACTAAACGATGACGAATTCAGACATGGCCGATACACCATTGGATAGGCCTTCAAAAAACCTTTCGATCTGTATAAAATGTTCATATAGTTTCTTTTAAAGAAATGTGAAAAATCCTCAAAAAAGGAAAAAATCCCCTCCCCCCCCCCTTTGACACACTTAATGTGAGATTGGGCAGCTTTAAAGAAACAGGTAACTCTTATTTTGCTTCCCTCTTTCCTTGTTCCGATTTTTTCCAAATTCAATAGGCTTCTGCCTTAGCCCAAAATAATTTTTTTAAATTTGATAGAAATCGGTTGTTAAGTCCGACCAGTATCGTGCGCAGAAATGTACACGGACTGACAGACATCGCTAAATCGACTCAAAAAGTTATTCTGAGTTGATCAGTATACTTGAGTGTCGGTCTAGGACCAATATTTCGGGTAGTTACAAACATCAGCCCACACTCATTATACCCTTTATAACAGTCTGTTACTTCCCGACCCGACTAAAAAATAATAATACGGTGCCATATAACATTTGATCCCAAAAATAGAGGATCCAAAAATATATGATTATATATTATTATATCAAAATTTAGGCAATAAGATATAATTAGATCCCAAAAATGGAACGGTACCCGAGTAAAAAAGATCTGATATAATCATATATGCTATTATATAATTATTTATATTTATATATGGTTATGTATGAACTTTGATATGGACATACAAGTTTATATATAGCATTGCATTTTTACTTATTTTTTAATATGATAACATACATATTTATATCTATTTATATACCGATCTATATGAAATAAGATATGACATATAAGGTCGGGAATTTTTAGATATGGCAGATAAAAAGATATATGATTTTATTTATAATTATATCCCGAAAAAAATTTTCTAAGTCCCGGACAATTAAAAAAAATTAAATAATTTTCAAGTCCTAAAAAATTTTATGAAAATTTTCCAAAGTCCCGGAAACAAAATTTTTTTGGCAATTTTTTTTGGAGTAAAAAAATCGTTGAAAATGTTTTTAGGAGAAATTTTATTTTTTTGAAAAACTTTTAAGTTCCGAAAAAATGTTTTTAAATTTTCTAAGACACAAACATTTTTTGGAATTTTTAAATCCCTTTAAAATAATTTTAGAAAAAAAAATGACAAATTTTTAATAATTTGCTAAGTCCCGAAAAAATTCCGAAGAATGCAATAAAAACTCTTCTAATTGATAATGTATCCAATCTGATAAAATAATTTCTAATTTCACGTTTAAAATTCCAAAAAGATTACCAGATTACATCTAATTATATAAAAATTTATCTAATTTTAACAGATAAGATATGATGTAATACAATTAGATAGACCCATTTTTGGGATCAAACTTAATCAAATTTGATATTATTTTATCAAAAATAATAGAATTTGATACAATCGTATAATATTCGATCCGCCAATTTTCGGATCAAAATTAATATGGATTTACATAAAAGCATATCTGTTCATATATAATTAAATATTGCGTCATATAACTTTTTTTTACTCGGGTAAATATTATCTTGTTTGATATTATAAAAAATTAGATTTAATAAGATCTAATAATATGTAATTATATCTTATTAGATCTAATATGATCTATAATATCAAATCAGATGAAATTTACCGTTCCATTTTTGGGACCGAATTATATCTAATTATATCAAATTTGATCTAATAAGATATAATCATATATTTTTAGATCCTCCATTTTTGGGATCAAATGATGGATCTATTTATATACAATTATATAAAAAACTATATGATTATATCAAAACTTTTTTACTCGGGGAGTAAAAATAATCATATGTAACAATATATAACTTGATGCAAACATAATAAATCATATATGATTATACATCGCGTGAGATATTTTCTAAATTTTTTAAATGCAGTTATATGTAGTTTTATATAATTTAATCATGATTCGGATTAAAATGTGTACGGTTGATATAAAGATATCAAATTATATGAGGGTCAATACAAAATTTGATTTTCTGTTTAATTTAACATGAAATTATATATAGCTTATTCTGTTCCATATAAAACTATATATATTTCCAATTAACCAAAAATTTTCTATGTTTTTTAGGCAAAGTATAAGAAACTTTTAAAAATGTTCCTAAACATTTCCTTATTAGGGTTATGTATATCACCTATCTGGTTCGAAGCGTACACAAACATTTTTTTGTTTTAGAAAATTATATGTTTGGTGAATGTATCGTTGACCTGTGGTGTACCTCAACCCAAACCAAAAAACACCAGGTTTTTATATGTTTTTATGCAATTAGATCTAATTAGATCCACCAATATATGGCAATGTCTGGTCAAAACTCGGATGAAATCAAATCATATTTTATACAAGTTGATCTTTTTTAATGCAAAAACATCCACCATTTTTCGGATCAAATTGCGTATAATTATATATTGTATTACATATCATTATATATTGCATCATATACAAATTTTTACTCGGGTTCAGAACAAATTTCAGAGAATGAAAATCTAAAAAATTTTCTATACAAAATAAATTTCCTATACGAAAAAAGATTATTCTAGCTCAAGGTGATGTTTCTTTTACTAATTATTACAATGACATTGTTAAAGTTTTAATTTTCAAGAAAATATTTATGAGGTTGTTTGTTTTAAATTGGGTGCTTTGGTCATTTTACAAGACTTACTCGACATGTGTGTCGGACAATCGTTAGTGACAAGGCATAAACTCTTATATGAGGCATTCCACACCAAATGTTCAGCGAAAAAAAACATGTGTACCGTAAACTTCTGAATAGGTTGTATGGATAGTCCTATATGGAACTTAGAAAATTGTGTTTTTGGTTTCTCAATTTTTCAAAAACTGGGTTTAGGAGGCGTGGTCAACTTTGGAAAATTGGTAAAATTTGTGGCGAGTTTCCTTGGTTAAATATTTATCACATTAAAAAATTAAAAAAATTTACATTCTTATAAAGTTTTGTATGGGCTATCGATTACATTTTTTTTTGGAAAGTTTTCAAAACCTGTTCTGAAATTTTCCATTTTTTAAAAAAGTCAATTTATCAAAACTCCGGCCACTTTTTATACCCTCCACTTAGTGATAGAGGGTATATATAAGTTTGTCATTCTGTTTGTAACTCATCGAAATATCGATCCGGGACCCCATAAAGTATATATATTCATGATGCCCGATCGATTTTAAGACATTCTAGCGAGTTCCGTCTGTCCGTCTGTCTGTCTGTCTGTCTGTGGAAAATGCTGTCGCGGACAAACTATTGCACAGAGATGACTGAAACTTAACATATTTATTGGAAGTTCTCCCGAGAAGTTTGGAATTGCATTTGATCGATATCGGTTCAGCGGTTCAAAAGTTATGAACGAAAATGTAAGCACACCTCAAAAATTTCAGTACATTCAACATAACCTAAAAATACAAAATGCTTTAATTCGGCTTCTGGTTGCCATATGTGAACATAATTGAACACAAAATGGTATTTAAACAAGCACGAACATATTTTTTGACAAAAAAAGAAAAAAATCGCGGATTTTTTTTACCAAAATTTTTTTTCGCGGAAATTTTTTTTTTCAAAAAATTTTTTTTTTTTTAAGTAATTTCCTTTTAAATAAAGTTTTTTGCAATAATCTTTTTAAAATTGTGGAGGGTATTACTACATTCGGCAAGGCCGAATTTAACTTTTTTACTTGTATTATTTATTTTTAATTTTAGATGTTTGTCGATCCACACAAAAAAAATCAAAAACGCGTTTTTCGAGAAATTCGCATTTGAATTTTCAAATTTCATAACAATTTAGTAATTTGCTTGTATTTTCTTGTTTCAACAGAGCGTATGAGTAATATTTTTGCAATTAATAATACTCATTCGCAATGTTAAAACAAGAAAACACAAGCAAATTACAAAATTGTTATGAAATTTAAAATTCAAATGCGATTTTCTCAAAAAAAAAAAAACGAAAAACGCGATTCTGAATTTTTTTGTGTGGATGGACAAACTTCTTAACTTAACAAAAAAAAAATAAATAAAAAAAAGTGGCCGGATTTTTTATAAATTGACATTTTCAGAAAATTTAAAATTTCAGAACGGCTTCTGAAAATTTTTCAAAAAAAATAAAAAAAAATAATCGATAGCCCATACAAAACTATGTAAATTTTTGAGATTGTGGTGCATTCCGTTTTAGGGCGGATTACTCAATGAAAAGTTAGCTGCTAACTGCCGATTTAACGGAGCCTTATGTCAAAATTTGTATGAAAAAGTTAAATTTAACGGAGAGTTATTTTATAACGGAGCATTGAGTAATCCAGCCTTAATGTGATAAATATTTAATCAAGGCAACTCGCCACAAATTTGAACATTTTTCTAATATTTGACCATGCCTCCTAAGCCCAGATTTTGAAAATTTGAAAAACCAAAAACGCAATTTTCTTAGTTCCATATAGGGCTATCCAAACAACCTATTCAAAAACTTACGGGACACATGTTTTTTATTGTAGCGGGACATTTGGTGTGGAATGCCTCATATACGTATGTAAGTAGACATAATGAAAATTTGTGTGCTAAATAAACAACAAAATACAGCCCTAAATTTCAAATGAAATGTCCGACCAAACCATCTCCATTAAATACAAACATAAATTCGTATATAAAGACTGTGTTACAGGCAATCCTATACATACTAACGGTAGCTCTTTGATGAGAATAAAATCGGAGAATTTTTTTATGCAAATTGTATCATAGTCTAAGAATATTTCTAATTGAAAAATGTTTCAGAATCTGAGAATTTTTCTATAGGAAAAATATCTCAGTACCTGATAATTGTTCTATAGGAAAAATGCCTAAAAATCTGAGAATTTTTCTATTCGACAAATGTCAGAATACGACATATATCTTAGAATCTGGGAAACTTTCCATGCGAAAAATGCCTCAGAATCTGAGAATTTTTCTATATAAAAAATTTCTCCGAATCTAAAAATTTTTCTGAATGAAAAATGTATCAGAATCTGGAGATTTTTCTAATGTCTCAGAACCTGAGAAATTTTCTAAAATGAAAAATTTTTCAGAATCTGACAATGTTTCTATATGAAAAATGTCGCAAAATCTGAGAATCTTAATATATGAAAGAATTTTTCTATACGAAAAATGTTTCAGAATCTAAGAATTTTTTTATGTGAAAAAATTCTGAAAAATTTTCCATACGAAAAATGTCTAAGAATCTGATACTTTTTCTATATGAAAAATGGCTTAGAAACTCAGAATTCTTCTTTATAAAAATTTGCCAGATGCTAAGAATTTTTCTATATGACAAATATCTTAAAATCTGAGAATTTTTCTCAAAATGTTTCACAATCTGAGAAGTTTTCTGGATCGAAAAATGCCACAGAATCTGAGGATTTTTCTAGAACAAAAAATGTCTAAGAATCTAAGGATTTTTCTATACGAGAAATGTCTCCGAATCTGATGATTTTTCTAATACAAAAAATGTCACAGAGTCTGCGAATTTTTCTGTATGAAAAATGTCTTAGAATCTGAGAATTTTTCTATATAAAAAATGTCTCAGAATCTGAGAATTTTTCTATAAGAAATATGTGTCAGAATCTGAAAATTTTTCCATAAGAAATATGTCTTAGAATCTGAGAATTTTTCTGTAAGAAAAATGTCTCAGAATCTAAGAATTTTTCTATAAGAAATATGTCTCAGAATCTGAGAATTTTTCTATAAGAAAAATGTTTCAGAATCTAAGAATTTTTCTATATGAAAAATGTCTCGGAATCAGAGAATTTTTCTATAAGAAAAATGTCACAGAATCTGAGAATTTTTCTATAAGAAAAATGTCTCAGAATCTGAGAATTTGTCTATAAGAATTTTTCTGTAGAAAAAATTTCTCAGTCTGAGAATTTTTCTATACAAATACTCTTCAAAATCTATGAAGTTTTCTAAACGAAAAATCTCGTGTAATCTGCAACCTTTTGAAAACAAACATATTTCAAAACCTGAAAATTTTTTTGTACGAAAAATTTCGTCTCAAATTTATTTTTTTTTTGTCAAACTTTAAAAAAAAAGTTAATTTAATGAAAATCTTATTTATTTTTATTCGTATGTTGCCGTAATTTGAAAATGTTGAATAAACTTTTTTCCCTAATGTTTCGCCTGCACATACTTTTCTTAATACCCGCATATACATTTTTTGTATGTATATGCAGACTTAAGGCACTTAAAACTCAATACAGCATAACCTTTTAAAGATTTACACCCTAATTTGTTAAGTAAAACGTCTACTACTTACTGTTGTGAATCCTTTATACATATTTCTGTATTTTTTTTTCTTTCTCCCCCTGCATTTATGAAGGTAAATTTTACTCATATTGATATGAATGAAATACACTTTAAATTCAAAACGTGCCTAATGGACCTCAACATGTATTAAGTAGACATATGCTGGTAGTAATGCTTGTACTTGTAGGAATATTGAAAAGAAATACAAATAGAATTTATTTAATATACAGATGTTATTATTGATACAATTTAACTATTTTTTTTTTTTTTGGGAAAAAGTTAACCACGTAAATGCGTTTTAAAACAAAAAAAAAACCCCCATATTGTACCTCAAATCGGGCCTTAATGGATATATTCGAAATACGCATCGAAACAGGAGTCAAATATTTTATAACCTCTAAAATAAATAGAAATTTAAAAAAAAGGACGGAGACTAAATCAATATTTTTCAATTCTTGTCTGGTTGTTGACACTGCTTTTCATAGAGAAAAAGTTGTAAGTAATTGTAATATTCGTGAATAAATTCTATTTTTAGTAATCATCATTCTTCCTTCTCCTTATTCATCAGCTCTGATCTAACAAGGAAGGTCTTCTACAGGGCACCCACCGATTGTCCTGAAATTGAAATATGGGAATGTGGAGGAAAAAATAAGAGTTACCTGTTTTTTTAGCTGCCTAATTTCAAATTTAAAAAAGCGTTGCCACCTTATGAAAAAATAAGAGCTTTCGGGAAAATCCGTATTAATTCCGAACTAACAGAAATTTTGCCAAACGAAAAAATACGGGTCTGCTTAATTTTGATAGAAAATTGAAGAAAATTCTTCTAAAAAATCCGTAAAAGAAAATGTTTGACGATTGAAAAATTTTTCTTTGTGACTTTTTCTATAGAAAAATATCTCGGAACTTAAGACTTATTCTGTAGAAAAAAGTCTTAAAATCTAAGATTTATTCTATATTAAAATCGTCAGAGAATCTTAGCCTTTTTCTATAGAAAAAGTACAGAAAAACTCTAAAATTTTTTACATCCTCAAACATTTTCTTTTTCGAATTTTTCTCAATTTCTAGAAGTCCCAAAATCTAAGACTTTTTCTAAAGGAAAAAGGTCTCAGAATTTGTGAATTTTTCTATGAGAAAATTGTCTTTAAATATGAGACTTATTTGAAGGAAAAACGTTACAGAATCTGCGACTTTTTCGACAAGAAACTGTTCTAAGAATCTGAGACTTTTTCTATAGGCAAAAGGTCTCAGAATTTCTGAATTTGAAACTTATTTTAAGGAAAAATTTTCTCAGAAGATGGGTCTTTTTTAAAAAGAAAAACGTCTAAAAGTCTGAGAATTTTTATTGTTGAATATTTTTAAAGAAGATTATCTTAGAAGTTAAAACATACTCAATCGGAAGTAGGTCGCAGAGGCTGAGACTTTTTCTATGGGAAAAACGTCTTAGAATGTGAGATTGTTCTATAGGAACAAGATCATAGGTATTTACACTTTTTTTATAGGAAAAATATCTCAGAACCTAAACCTTTTTCTATAGGAAAAATGTCTCAAAATCAGAGAAGTTTTCTTTAGAAAAAAGTGCCAGAATCTGAGACTTTTTTATATAAGAAAAGGTCTCATAATCTGAGACATTTTCAATAGGAAAAACATATCAGAATCTGGGATTTTTTTAAGAAAGGGTCTCAGAATCTCAGAAAAGAAAGACTTTTTCTATAGGAAAAGGCTTTAGAATCAGATACTTTTTCTGAAGGAAAACGGTCTCACAATCTCGGACTTTTAATAAAGGAAAAATTTCTCAGAATCTTAGTTTTTTACTATAAGAAAAAGATCTCTGAATCTGTAACTTTTTCTTAAGGAAAAAAGTGCCAGAATTTAAGACTTCTTGTATATAAGAAAAAGCTCTCAGAATCTGAGACTTTTTCTATAGGAAAAAGGTCCCAGAATCTGTCACTTTTTCTTTAGGAATAAGTTCTCAGAATCTGAGACTTTTTCTATAAGAAAAAGGTCTAAGAAACTGAGACTTTTTCTACAGGAAATAGGTCTAAGAATCTGAGACTTTTTCTACAAAAAAAAAAGTGTCCAAGAATCTGTAAATTTTTTATTAGAAAAAAGCCTGAGAATATGAGACTTTTTCTTTAGGAAAAAGGTACAAGAATCGGAGACCTTTTCTATAGAAAAAATGTCTCAGAATTTAGTACGAAACAACCCAGCAAAAACTTCGCTTACCAAGTAATTATCTTCATGGGGTTAGCAAAAATATGAGTAACTAAATACCTCTAATTTTTAATGATAATTACTTTAACACGGTATTGTCATTGGCGGTAACCACATTTGGCCTTTTTTGGCGTAAAGTAATGCTAATGGTAATAAGTAGTATTCAAATCTATTACCAGGTAAGCAAGGCGGGAAGGCAGTATCCATTACCATGTTTTTGCTGGGAAACCTAATAATCTAAAATCTTTTCTATAGAAAAAAGTTCTTAGAATCTGAAAATTTTTCAATTTTAAAAAACTCTCAAATTCTGAGACATTTTCCGTAAAAAAAATTCATAGATACTGAGTCATTTTCCCTATAAAAAATAATTTCTTCATTAAAAATGTCTCAACATCTGTTATTTTCTATGTATATAAGAAGAACTTCATCTTTTGAAAAATTCACAGATTTAGGGGTCGGTTCTGTCTTTTACAACTTTTCTATTCACATAAAAATTTTCGAATCACATGAAGTCAAGTTTAGTGTTTTCAAATAACTAAAATTTAAAAAATTATAAGGAAAAATGCATTCGTTTTACATTCATCAAATTTTATTTTTGTGAAACAAAACGAGAAAAAAATTTCGGATGTGAAATCTAGAACACCAAAAAAAATTTTCATTTTCACATTTTTTATGTGAATTACTTTTTTTTGAAATAGCGACCTTAGACTTTTCTGGATATCAAATGTGTTAGAATCTGAGACTTTTTTATGTATACCAAAATGTGCAATGTTCTTAAAACGTATCTCTGTTTTGCTCGTCCAAAAAAGGTGATTTTAGGATTTTTTTTATTGGAATAAAAAAAAAATTCCACCTTCCTCCAGACCCAAAAACCCCCCAAAACCTAAAGCCACTGCCGCCACTGATACTATAGAAGCGTTTCTAATAAGTTATACTATAGAAACGTTTCTAATTAGTTGACAACCAATGTGTATGATCCGGTTCATGTTTAATATCGGCTGTTGGAAGCTATAAAAGGTATCCTTTCGAAATTTGGCAGGTAATAATCTTTTGTATTCATCATCCAGCATTGTTCCAAATTTTAGAGGAATCGAAACAGGTCTTCTTGTAGTCCCCATATAAACCAGACTCTCGAATTCACATAAATCTCCCAAAAATCATTAAAGTTGGAAATGTTTGATTAGAATTTTATTTTATCTGAATATATTCAGATGATTTTTGGACTTAGGTTAGGTTAGGTTAGGTTGTAAGTGGCTGCTGACGTTTTACGTCAACACACGTAGACTCTGAGGTCCATTGTGATACCACGGGATCGTAATAGGTTTCCCTACTAGTCCCTGTCGGTAAACCAGTTTGAGCTTCTTATGAAACTCCTTAGATGTTGAATTTTGACATCCGACAAATCTGAAAGATCGTACAGCTCCCTAGATCCCAGTGAAGCAAGTCGCTGACCAGAAAGTGCCGGGCAATGGCAAATAAAGTGTTCGATAGTTTCCAACTCCTCTTCATCCATGCAACTTCGGCAAAAGTCATTCGACGGCACATTTAACCACTCTGCGTGCTTCCCTATAAGACAGTGTCCGGTAATTATAGAAACCACCGTTGAAATCTCTCCTCTTGGAAGCGATATCAGCTCACTTGTGCGCCCCTGATTAAGAGAAGGCCAAATCAGTCGTGTTGTCTCACACGTCCATCCATTTGCCCATCTTTGATTAGTCTCCGTCGCAGAACAAAGCCGTAGGTTTTGCTTGCAAGTTTCTAGAGGCATACCAACACATTCCAATTCTGTTGGAACCTGTAAGGTAGTTCCTAGTCTTGCAAGCTCATCGGCTTTGCAATTCCCTGGAATGTCTCTGTGCCCTGGGACCCATATGAGTCGTATGTTAAACTGCTTGGCCATCTCATTTAAAGACGTGCGGCAGTTAAGGGCAGATCTTGTTTTCAGAAACATTGAATCCAGGGACTTGACCGCGGCTTGACTGTCAGTATAGATGTTGACTGCGGTTGTAGACAAGACATTGCAGCTCAACCAGTCAGCCACTTCCTTTATTGCCAGCATCTCTGCCTGGTAGACACTGCAATGATCTGGCAATCTACGAGCCAGGCTCAATCCAAGCTCTTCCGAATAGACCCCAAAGCCCACTTGTTCGTGCAGCCTCGATCCATCTGTGTAAAAATTTATGGTAGCTCCACTTCCCGGAGTATCCCCCATCCAAGACTCCCTGGATGGTATCATAGTGGTAAAGTGGCGCTCAAAGAGGCTCAAAGAGGGAGCACAATCCACATTTTGTGGTATTGTTATCTTTTTCAAGATCGCGCTATGGCCACAATCGCTGCTCCTCCATTGCAGCGTGCTATTAAGTCGAATTGCCGACGCAGCTGCATACTGCCTACCCAATATGTCCAAGGGTATCAGGTGAAGGAGGATTTCTAATGCAGCCGTAGGTGTAGTACGAAGAGCACCAGTGATGCACATTGACGCCATTCTCTGTACCTTCGTGATAAAGACACAGTTCGATTTTGTTTCTAAAGCAGGCCACCAGACAATGATTCCATACAGCAAAATTGGACGCACCACTGCTGTATAGATCCAATGAACGACTTGAGGGCTAAAACCCCATCGTTTTCCAATGGCCCTTTTACAGGAATACAAAGCAATCGTTGCTTTTCTCACCCGTTCCTCAATATTACGCCTGAAATTCAGCTTCCTATCTAGAAATACTCCAAGATACTTGGCTCCATCTGAGAAGGTGATTTCAGTACCGTCCAGAGAAATTTGGACTTAATCCTCCATATAAAAATTTTGACCGATGTTCAGTTAAATCGGTCTATTGGCATCAAAATCTGTGTGTGCTTTCTACACTAATTAAAGATCTAACAACAGATAGCTCCAATTCGTCAATGTTTGGACTTGAAATCCGTTTTGCAGGACACACTGGTGTCACTTTCTTATATGTTTTTAGTTCACTTTTTTGAGTATGATGTCAAATATTTGCAATTTTTCAGTCACAATCAAATTTTACGATCTTATTTATTTTAAATAAGTTAATTGATTATAATAAAAATCTCTATAGGTTTGATGTAAGTGGTTTACCTTATATGTTTTCTTTTAAATACATTTTAAGTATGTTGTAGTATGTTTATATATATTTTTTGATATAAAAAATAAAGCAAAACCCCATTTTATTTTCAAGTTAAGTATATGGTAAAAGTTCACTGTACTCTTGTCTTTTATTTCTATTCATTCAAAAATCCAATGACTGTCACAGCAGCATCCTTGATAAAGGTATAGGGTGGTAAATGGTAAACATACATCTTTATATAGACTAGTACACAAAAACAAAATTATGTTTATAAATAGATTTTTTTTGTTGTTGTTAAAATGTCCTTCATGATGAACTGTCTATACATATTTTTTGTATTTGTGAATGAAAAAAAAATAAATGTGAATTACATAGACATAAAAAATTTTTATTACAAATATTGCTGTATTGCTGTATTTATGTAAGCATTTCCTCATTTAGTTGTATCTAGTTTGTCTTTATAAAAGAATTTATTTATTAATTAAGTATTCAATTAGCTGAAAAAAAAATATTATTAATATTCTCAATTTTAATTAAAATTTTTTTATTTCATTTACAAATAAGCTACAGTTTTTGTTTTTTTGGTTGTTTTTAATTAAAATTTATGGAATTTGTTACAAAGTTATTGAAAAGTCAGTTTTTATAAAGTTTTGAAATTTGTATGCTTTAACGACACTCGCAAAAAATATGTTTGTCTTTTAGTAGAAAAGCTAAAAATTAATTTCTCTGTGCAACAAAATTTGGTCCACCAAGTGTATCTTGAATGAAACAAAAAAAAAATAAAGAATACTATAAGTAGACCAAAAACACCGAGGGGGTTTGAAAACTTAGCTAAGTTTCGTGTTTCGATCTCGTCGGGATATTGTCAAAATTTTTAAATCAATCAGTCTAAAGCAAGCGACTTTATAAATAGTTTCTTATAAAATTGTTACTTGGATAATATGATCGTAAAGATTAGTAAAGAAATGTGACCTCGAGCTAGAGTAGTCTTTTTCAAAATAGAATTTATAGGTCGAATAACACCGTCCGACAAAAAATGAAAAAAATCGCTAAAAACTTACTGGGTAGGCAGTAAAGGTTTAAAACTAGAGAGTAAATGTAGTATAACTGCATTTACAGTTTTTCGTTTCGAGTTCCAGGTGCCTTTTAAAAGGACTTCAAATTTTCAGAATATCAAATTTTTGTAAAATATTTTCTAACATGAGGTGTGTTTTTTTCGAGTTTGTTATAAACTTCCCATACAAATTTAAGTAGGTATACACTAGGGTGGCTCGTTTTTGGGCTTTTCTCTCTGATCAAATTCTAATACCCGCCAAAAGTGTCGGTCCCCTAAGGGTAACTCACATGCAAAATATCACTCCGATCAGAGTTTATCTTCTGTCTCCACTTTGAGCCTCAAAATTGGGGTTTTCGCAAAAAAGGACTTTAAAAAAAAAAAAAATTTAAATTTTTTTATTTAAATAATTAAAAAATTATTTTTGTATAATATTTGATCGTATATACTTAAATATGAAATTTAAAGATTTTACGGTGTCATTAACCCGTTCAAACTTGATACCAAAAAAATTGCATGATTTTGGGGGCGTTCTCAAAACACCTTTTTTCAAAATTTGAAAATTTTATTAAAAAAAAAATTTAAATATACCATTTTTTCTTTCTGAATTCATTAAGAATACCTTGGTGAAGAAAAATGTGAAATATGGGAATCGCGGGGGGAAGTTAGCGGATTTCAAGGAAATGTTGGTTTTATCAACAATTTGGATTAATAAAATGTTATAAATTTCATTTTTGTGCAAATTAATGGTTTTTTGATGTCGTGGCATTCTATTAGATAACTTTAAGTCTGTCATGAAATCTTACAGATCTAGGACGTCTTAAACCTACATTGGCTGGGGGTCAAAAATGACCCCCGCGGAAAATTTGAAGTTTAGAGCTTAAATTTTGTGCTAAAAACAAGTATAAAACGGCTTTTATGTTTTTTACCCCAACTATTATTTCGTATTAATATATTATCTTTAAAAAAATCGTTAACCCTTCTTAGTAGGGGGTCAAAAATGACCCATTCAATAAAAAGTATATATTTTTTCATATAAAATTAATTTGTGGCAATCTATTAGATAACTTTAAATCAGCCCTTAAATCTCACATATTTAAGATATCTTTAACCCACATCGGCCAGGGGTCAAAAATGACCCCGGCAAAAACTTTTAGGCATAGAGCTTGAATTTTTTGATATCAACAAAATATATATATATTTTTTTGAATGGGTCATTTTTGACCCCCTACCAAGAAGGGTTAGTGATTTTTTTAAAGATAATATAATAATACGAAATGATAGTTGGGGTAAAAAACACAAAAGCCGTTTTATACTTGTTTATAGCACAAAATTTAAGCTCTAAACTTCAAATTTTATTCGGGGGTCATTTTTGACCCCCAGCCAATGTGGGTTAAAGACGTCCTAGATCGGTAAGATTTCATGACAAACTTAAAGTTATATAATAGAATGCCACGACACCAAAAAACCGTTAATTTGCACAAAAATGAAATTTATAAGATATTATTAATCCAAATTATTGATAAAACCAACATTTCCTTGAAATCCTCTAACTTCCCTCCGCGATTCCCAAAAAATGGCTAGACGGATATCCGCCATATTTCACATTTTTCTTCTCCAAGGTGTTTTTAATGAATTCAGAAAGAAAAAATTGTATATTTTAAATTTTTTTTTAATAAAATTTTCAAATTTTGAAAAAAGGTGTTTTGAGAACGCCACCAAAATCATGCCATTTTTTTGGTTTCAAGTTTGAACGGGTTAATGATACCGTAAAATCTTTAAATTTCATATTTAAGTATTTACGATCAAATATAATACAAAAATAATTTTTTAATTATTTTAATAAAAAAACTTAAACTTTTTTTTTTTTTTTTTTAAAAAAGTCCTTTTTTGCGAAAACCCCAATTTTGAGGCTCAAAGTGGAGACAGAAGATAAACCCCGATCGAGGTGATATTTTGCATGTGAATTACCCTTAGGGGACCGACACTTTTGGCGGGTATTAGAATTTGATCAGAGAGAAAAGCCCAAAAACGAGCCATCCTAGTATACACTTCATAAGTAGGGATATTTATATATTCTTAAAAGTAAAGTACTTATAAAAAGTGGTGCCAAATCTGGAAATTTTCGTTTATATCACTTACCAACACTTTTTTATATTTTGAAAAGTCAAAAAATAAATTAAATTTTTTTTAACATAATTTTGTTTATCGTGAAAAAAAAATCATTTTTTTTACCAAAACTGCTTTTTCACCAAGCTTTTCGCATAAAAATTTTCCATTTGTTTATCAAATGTACATAAAACAATTGAGAGTATTATGTATATTCTTTGGTGCCGAATCTTTTACACTCTCCAAAATGTAAAAACACTTTTCTGCACTTATTTTTGCACTCACCTAAGAAATGTACAGCTCTATTGGGTTTTTAATGGGGTCCTCGACTGATATTTCAATTCGTTTTGCATGGAATAGCAGAGTAATATAATATTATTTTTTCTAAAAAAAATTTGCTTTGGCAAGTACACCCAAATCTTCCGCAAAACATTATTATGATTTAATGTTTTGGGCAAGAGTACAAAATTCGCAGGCATTTTAGATATTTGCACTTGGCAAATAAAAGATAAGGATCTCCGCTAATTTCCCACATTTTAATATTTTGACATATCGGGAAAAAGGAGGCGAGTAATTTCCTTTCAAATCGTTATCTTTCAATATCATTTAAAATGTTTAACTCTTATTCATTTAAAATTAAAATAAAATCTAAGTAATTTACATATGATTCGATATAACATTTGAAAATTTTTCCTGGAAAAAATAGGGATCGGTCTTACATTTTAACCCTTCTAGGCACAATTGGATCTTCAGGAGTTGATACCTTAAAAAATTGCGAAAAACTTTTTTTTTTGTATTCAAAACATTCATGTATTCGGTCGAAATCGAATTTAATTTATTTACTTTTTTTGTTAGTAAAAAAGAACAATCATACGCCACAGATGACAATTTTTATTTTATTTTTGTTAATCATACGCCACATATGTATGCTAAAAAAATATTTTAAATTAATATAAATTATACGCCCTGTATGCCACAGTGATATTTCATGTTATTGACAAAAAGAAGGAATTTTAATCAGGATTGCTTTTTATGAATCCCGGAATTTAGAATTGAAGAAAAATTTTTGGGACCGGTATTTTTGGAATATTTTATAAGAGTTTTTAAAATTTTCGGGATTTTAAATTTTTTTTAATTTGTTTGCACTTTAGCACTTCAAATTGAAGCGTTTTTAAAGACTTGCGAAGTTGTGTTAAAGTTATGAATTTCGAAATAGAGAAACCATCGAACGCAGTCATTTGAGCAATAACTGCAGGTATTTGGTTATCTTTCCTACCATTCATCATGGCTCATTGTTATTAACTCTATGCAGTTTTACATTATAAAATATTAAAAAAAATTTGTTTTAGAAAAACATAAAATTAAAACAGTTTACAATTTACAGTAGTGCCTACGGTCAGTACCGTAGTACCGGGAATACCGGTATTCCCGGTTCTCGGTATTCCCGGGAAATGGTACCGGTTTCCCGGTTCTTGAGTTATTCCCGGTATTCCCGGGAATACCGGTATTCCCGGTTCCGGTGTT
Source organism: Pegoplata infirma (assembly GCA_963921195.1). Classification (NCBI taxonomy): domain Eukaryota; kingdom Metazoa; phylum Arthropoda; class Insecta; order Diptera; family Anthomyiidae; genus Pegoplata; species Pegoplata infirma. The sequence goes on along the minus strand of OY992536.1, from coordinate 120,051,727 downwards.
GACGGTATTCCCGGGACTACCGGTATGTATATTTTGTAAAATTGTGTAGAACTAAAATTTTTTTTGCTTTTACCAAAAAAATACAAAACATGTTGAAAACATATAGTTACATGATTTTTCAATAATTTTACAAACACAACTGAATATTTCTGAAATACTGATTAAATGGTGTAATTTAAATATTTTATGGTATAGTATTTTTTTATTTTTTGAGAACCGGTACCAACATGAGAACCGGGAATACCGGTATTCCCGGGAATATATCTAGAACCGGGAAACCGGTACCAGAACCGGGAATACCGGTATTCCCGGGAATACCGAGAACCGGGAAATGGGGGCACCAATTTACAGAGTAAAAGATGTATCAAAAGTCCTTTCGTCGAACGACCATTAGTGTTTAAAATCTTTTTGCAAGCTTGAAGAATTCTTTAGTGAAAAAATAATATTTTTTTAATATTTTTTTTTTATAATTTTATATTTTTAATTTATTTTGGGTTTGCTTTGAGGTTTAGAAAAAAAAAATAAAAAATTCTAAAAAAAAAAATTCTTACGAACACTCAAAATATTTTGTAGGCAAAAGCAAGTGAAAAACACATTTCAGAGCAGTGAATAAACAATTGAAAACCATCCCAGTAATTATTCATTTGCTTTAAAAAAAAACATAAACATTTATTTTTTACTGTTGATAAAATTTTCTAAAATAAATAACATTAAAAAAGTACGTTTTTTTCATTCTTTTTTACCAACAAAATCGAAAAAAAACTTACGAAAACATTAAAAATGTATGATAGTTCTGTTATTTTTACAACAAATTCCAAAAAAATAACCTGCGAAAACATTAAACATTAATGATTTCGCAGGTTATTTTTTTACAATTTTCTATTGGAATATTTTTTTAAAAATTTTTAATAAAATTTTGGGGAATCGATCCCGCAATCAACTACATTCTGGCCATACACTCTACCCATCGTGCCAAAGTCACTTGATACAAACATGTTTTTATATTTCTGTTGTTTGTGTTTTTCTGATTGAAGAAGAAAATTGTATCTTCTAAAGATTAAATTAAATGTGGATTTACCTTACACCATGGTTTCTGTAGCCACCTCTACGTTATCGGTAGGCAATTACATTAAATTGATTATTTGATATTTGCTAGAAAAATTCTTTATATGTTTTTTTATCAACAGACTAGCCTGACATGAGCTTCGAACCTGTGTCATTAAATCACTCATGTTTTTGTAAACAGAAGCTCTAACCACTATGATATACTCGGTGTACAAACATCAGTGACTAAACGTAGTTTGTTTTTAACTCACAGTAGGTTTGTGTGTGACGTATGCAGAAAAGCTTTTTCTCCAACTCAAGCAAAGCATTAAATCTAGAGACCAACAACAATTTTCTTAATCTTTCATTACTTTATTTTATGCAAACTTTACTATAGCGGGGAATTTTTTTTTTGTTCTTCACACTACAGTAACGCATAGTTAAAGTGAATTGCCCACACGGGCGACATTTTTTTGTCAGTATTTCTATTTATTATATTTTTTCGGCGTAAGCCAAGTGTATTTAATTTTGTTGTTTGTGTTTTTCTGATTGAAGAAGAAAATTGTGTCTTCTAAAGATTAAATTAAATGTGGATTTACCCTAGACCATGGTTTCTGTAGCTACTTCTATGTCATCATTTTTATAAATAATTTTTTGATTTTTTTTTTCTACAAAAAAATTACTGACTTGTGTAGGTAAAAATTAATGATAATTCATTAAAAAATACCAACAATTTAAAAAAAAATTACTTACACAAATCATTAAAAATCAAAAGAATAATCAGTAGTTTTTACTTACAGAACAAAAATAAATGACTTTAAAAATTAAATGTTAATGAAAGTCAATGAAAAAGAGTTTATTCTGATTCGAGGCCTTTTCATGTTCCCCATTATGAATTAACATAACAAGTACTTATGATAACTTTACTTTCTTTATTAGGATATTCTCCCATTAAATACTCATAGAGTTTCTTGCTTTCAAAAATTTTGGCAATTTTCAGGAATGAATTGACGATCGTTTCGGAGGTGTTCCAATTCCCCCATCATCAGAATTCTTTAGAAAATTAGGTAATACTGTTAGCATGCAAACATCAAATATTCATACTCTAAATAATCTCAACTTAGTGAGAAAGCAAATATGATTTTCGAAGTTCCACCAGCATTACACCAAATATAATTTGAAAGCAAGTTTTTTTGGTTACTGCATATACTACACTTAAAATATTTTGTAAGTAAATTCAACTGATAAAACGTTTAAAACAATCGTTTTTCCTTTTAAAAATCGGACTACTTATATTTCATTTGAAACAACATACTTTTTCAGTTATTTTTAAACGTTAATAAATGACTAGACATTCCGTAAAAACAAACGATATTTCAGTTATTTTAACTGTTTACAATTTTTTATTTTGTGGGGTAAAAATATTTTTTTTTTAATAACAAACTACAAAAACCGTACTTCTGTAAAAATATACGGTATAATCAGTCACAAATAATTTAACTGATAAAAATAGTTTTCCGTAAATTTTGTAGTTCATTTTTTTAACAACTGAATAAATCATTTAATATTTTAATTTCCTAGAAAAACAAACGATAAAACGGTTAAAACAACTTTAACTAAAAACTTTTTGAATAACCGTAAATAGTTACTGTAAAACTTTTCTGGGTGTACCGACGGTAGTTGTTAAATACAGTTTTTGTTTTTGCCTTCTGTTATAGAAAACAAATTCTCTCGTATCAAGAGGGTTACCAAGTGTGTTTTAATTTTTATTAAATAAAAATTAGTTATTTATTCGACCTTTTAATTGTGCAATGAAAAAGAGTTTATTCTGATTCGAGGCCTTTTCATGTTCCCCATTATGAATAAACATAACAAGTACTTATGATAACTCTACTTTCTTTATTAGGATATTCTCCCATTATTCATTATTCATTGCACAATTAAAAGGTCGAATAAATAACTAATTTTTATTTAATAAAAATTAAAACACACTTGTTAATGAAAGTCTTTATTTTTTAGTGTGTTATTTTTAAAACAAAGGACTGAAGTAGTCATTTATAAAAACTGAACATCAAACAAATGTTTTTTCTTTTAAAAACGACTAAACGGAAAACTTTTTAAATAAACTACAAACAGTTAATGACATAATTTTTTGAGTGTAGTAGATTTTTTTCGATGTAAACTATAAATTAAAGTACGGAAAACGGGAACTTTTCTTTTTTCCGTTCAAGACTTTTTTTAAAATTTACTTTCGTCCACTTTCTCGCAGTTTTAGTTTTCTTATGTCAATTAGAGTATACAAAAAAAAATTGTACATTTATTTCAAATAATATTATTTGTTTCCTATTAACATTTCTTCAAGTATTTACACTACAATCAATTGTTTTTTATGATAAAAAAAAATAAACTTTTTAATGCGGATTGTTTAATCCTTTAATCATAGCATTTAATTTTTTTTTTTACAAAATGTGTATTTTCCCAGTAATTACACAACAAAATACAAACACTGATTTCAAAAAAAAAAAATTATAACTAACGATGCTTAACACCATTGACTATTTTTCACCTTCAGATCCTATCCTGTTTTGTGTACCATCATTAAACAAAAAGAAAGGAAAAAAAAAATTAAATCGATAGAAAAACTTTTTAATACACAATTGACCGTTAGTTTATTTTATACTTTAATGATTACACAGATCGACAATAACAAAGAAAAAATTTTAAGGAAATATAAAAAATGCTGAACCAGAAACTAGACCTACTATGTATTTTGACCTCCTAAATTCGATTCCGCAATCAGAATTGCATTTTATTGTTGATTTTTCCTGTAATTTCTAGATTTTAAGTTAACATTTTTTTAAAAAAATAATGGATTTTTTTTAATAATATTCGTCAAAAATTGCAGAAGTTACATGCATTTGAACAAAAATGCATAAATTCACCTTTATTTCGGAAGTGCCGAATGTAACAAATACAAATTTTGTACAAAACTGAATTGCTGCTTTTTTGTTGAAATGCATGTAACTTCTACAATTTTTGACGGATTTTATTGAAAAATCACTTATTTTCTTTGTTATAAATCACACACTTAATCTGTACATTAGCGCGTCCCGAATTCGGCTTTTTTCGAATTTGAAAATGCTTGCCCCTCTAAAAGATGGGGACTTAGGACCCTCTTACGGGAAAAATAACAAAAAAAGTTTTGGACAAAAAACCAGTTGGCTACCAGCGGCTAAAGATTGCAATCTCAGTGCATTTTGAAAAAAAAAAAATTTTTTTGTTTTTTAAAAAATTTATGCCAAAAGTCGCGCAATATAGAGTACATTCCAGGAAAAATATTAATAAAATTTCCATGGAGTAATTTTGATGCAGCGTTGCATTTTAAGATGAAAAGTGTGTACTTAAAATTTTTTTCTTTTTTCTTTTAAGCTACATCGGTCTCAAAAGTTGCGCAAAATAGTGCACATTCGTTAACACTGTGACAAAGTAGATTTTGAGACTAATTAAGCTTAAAAGAAAGAAAAAGTAAAAATTAAGTTCACTTTTTCAACTTTGAGATGCAACGCTGCACAAAAATTACTCCATGGAAATTTTATTAATATTTTTCCTGGAATGTACTCTATATTGCGCAACTTTTGGCAAATTTTTTAAAAAAAACAAAAAAAAATTTTTTTTTTCAAAATGCACTGAGATTGCAATCTTTAGCCGCTGGTAGCCAACTGGTTTTTTGTCCAAAACTTTTTTTGTTATTTTTCCCGTAAAAGGGTCATAAATACCTATCGTTTGAGGGGGCAAGCTAAAAAAATTAGAATTCGGGACGCGCTACTGTACATACAGAAATCAAATTTAAAAAATGTTTAACTTTTGTTACTCAAATTTACAAAGAAATCTGGTAGGTTCAGTTTGCGGAATTTTAAAAATTCTACACTGGTCGAATCAAAATTTCAATTTATATATTCTGTAGTAGACGTGAAAGCCAAAGTAATGAATATTTTTTATCCGAAATCACTTTTCAGCCCTTTTACCCAAAAATCTCTGTCGATTAGTGTTATGTTTTATATTTAAATTCCCGCCACTACTCCCACTACAACTGATGCCATCCACCACACATGATGCTTCGATCTGGAAAAAACGTTTAGTAATCAAAAATGTAAATGAATCTCTTGTAATTTTCAATTAAGTTTTCTTTTCATGTTTTCTTTTTTCATAACGAATAGAGGAATTGAAGAAAATAAAACAAAAACTTACACAACTATTCAAATACTAGAAAACTCAAACGAATTTCGGGAGAAAAAATAAATCTTTATAAAAAACCATAGAAAAGGTAGTTTTGCAATACAGTGAAGTATAAAATATTAGAGATAATGGAAAATTTTCGGATTTGTAGATGCATTGCAGGGTTAAATTCTTCCCGATAGCTGCCAAAAGCCTTCTCAATTTGTGGTTGAATTAAAAGAAGTAAAAAATTATTGTCGGGCATGACTGCCTACCGGAAAATGGTACCAACACTTAAAAAATTATGTCATTAACAGTTTGCAGTTTATTTAAAAAAGTTTTACGTTTTGTCGTTTTTACAGGAAAAAAACATTTGTTCAATGTTCAGTTTTTTTAAATGACTACTTCTGTTCTTTGTTTCAAAAATAACAACATAAAAATAAATGCTTTCATTAGCATTCAATTTTTAAAGTCATTTATTTTTATTCTGTAAGTAAAAATAAGTGATATTTCTTTAATTTTTAATGATTTGTGAACGTTATTTTTTTTTTAATTGTTGGCATTTTTTAAAGAAAAGACATTAGTTTTTACCTACTTGTGTTGGTTATTTTTTTGTAGACCAAAAATTCAAAAAAATATTTATAGAAATATAAAAACATGTTTGTATCAAGTGACCTTGGCACAATGGGTAGTGTGTCTGTCCAGAATATAGTTGATTGCGGTATCGATAAAAAATTTTATTAAACATTTTTTAAAATAAAATTCAATTGAAAAATTGTAAAAATAACCTACGAAATCATAAATTTCTAATGTTTTTGTAGGTAGTTTTTTTTTTAATTTGTTGGAAAAATTACACAACAATCATTAATTTTAAATGTTTTCGTAAGTTATTTTATCCGAATATGTTGGTAAAAAAATTAAAGTGACGTAGTAGACATGAATGAAGACATGTTCGATGTTATTTATTTTAGAAAATTTTATTAACAGTAAAATATAAATGTTGTTGTTTGTTAAAACAAATGAATAATTACTGGGATGGTTTCAAATGTTTTATCACTTGTTTTAAATATATTTTTCATTTGTTTTTGCCTACAAAATACTTTGAGTTTTGATAAAAGATGGACCGATTTATATATTGCTACTTAACACAAAACAAAATTTTGGTTTTGAATTTGAGAATTTTTTATGTTTTTAGCATGACGATTCTTAATCTTTTCGCGAACCCCTCAGAAATACTTTCACAACTCACCGTTTGAGAACAGTTGTTGTATATCAATATATTCGGCAGGACTGAGTTTAACTTTTTTACTTGTTTTTATTGTTGTGTTTTCAAATAAAAACTAAATTTCAACAAAATAAAACTTTTATTGAAAAGTTATTTAACAGATTTTTTATTCACATAAATATTTCTCATGCAGACAAGCGCGGATCCAGCTCTTGGGTGGGGGAATTTTTTTTACTCAAAATTTTATTTTTTTGCATTGAACCTCAGGTCGGATTTGAATCATAAATTATGTTTTTAGTGTTTATTTTTATTTTTTTTAATAGAAACATTTTCAAATTTAAAAAACGTATTGCTACAGAAAAGTTTTAAGAACTTAAGAAAATGTTTGATATTTTGAAAAACGTCTCTTCAAAAGATTCTCAGGTTCTAAAGCATTTTTCTGACTGCAAAAGACAGTCAGAAAAATAAATTCGATTTCGGACATGTTTATTCAAAAAAAGCTTCACGATTTAGAAATTTTTCTCAGTCATTTGCTTAAAGAGAAATTTCATGATTCTGAAATCCCAATAGAAAAATTCTGAGGTTTTGAGACATTTTGCTACAGAACAGCTTTCAGAATTTAAAAAATTCTTTCTCTAGACAAATTTTCACTTTCAGCGTTCAATCTGAATCAAATTACGTCGCGTAAGGCGTAACGCCAAATAATTTTTTGTTTGTACAATTTAAAAGTGGGGTACCTAAAGCAAACGGACGTAAAAATTTCAAATTGAAGTGTTTGTTTTTGTTTTTTTTTTACGTCTAGCGCGATACAATTTGATTCTGGTTTGACTCTCATATGGAACAATTTCAGGTACTTATGCATTTTTCCAACCAAAAAATTCCTATATTTAGAAAAATTATCCGTTTAGAAAAATTTGCAGATTTAGTGACATTTTCCCCATAGAAAACTTCTAGGGTTCTGATTTTTTTTATTCAATTTTTCTACAGAAAAAGCCTTAGATACCGAAACGTTCTTTTTACACCAATATTTTCAGGTTTTGAAAAACTACTGAAAGACTTTAATGCTTTTTAAAATTTTTTGAGGCAATTTCCTAAATTCTGAGAAATTTTTCTATAGAAAAAGCATAGTTTTCTGTTTAAGAGACACTTTTTTTAACCCTGCTGTTAGGTTAGAAAAAACTTACGAATGTTAGGTTAATGGACCATTTGGTCCATACTTCAATATTCAAACAAAATAACAATTGAGTATTAAATTTGTGTATATTTTGGATCATTCTCCCTAAATACTATTATTTTAAGCTTAACTCAACGTTAGAGATGGGTGCGTGAGTAAATTTTGACTCACGCTCACGCAAGAAATATTATAATCGCTTATGAATCACTCACTCGATTTTTTTCTTTACTTACGCTCACTTACTACTCACGTCAGTAAAACTAAAATAAGTTACACTCACGCGTGACTCACGTGATGCATAACTACGCTCACCCCCAATTCACGCAATATTCACTTACAAATACACAATTTTAAGGAAATTAAAAAAAGTGTTTATTAGCAGACCGTTAATTTGAATTTTAACTGATTGCAAAACGAAAAATAAAACTAAAAACTATAAATAAAACTGAAAACAATACAAACGAATTATGTTAAATCACGCAAGAAAAATGGCACTCACGCAAGAAAAATGGCACTCACGCAAAAATTGTGCTCGCTTTCTAATCACTTACATATAAAAGTTCTGGAATCACACTCACTCAAGCATGATTCGTAGTTAACTAGACTTTCGCTCGAGCGTGAGTCACGTGTGATTCACGTAAACCCTGCAAATCACGTGATCAGCACCCACTTTACTAAACACATCTTCCGTAAAATTTTTTTGAGGGATTCCCTTTTTTCATTTTCTTTACTTTAGAGATTGTTTTATATTACAATTCAACGAAAGGTATGTTAGTTTTGTATTCTCCTATAATTTCAAATGATTCTCATTTAGGTGGCGTGGATATTGCTGATCAAATGGTTGGTTCCTACAGCACAAAATGCACAACAAATCGATGGCATAACATTGTATTTGCAAACATACTTGATATCTCAACAAAACCTAAATGGTAACGGTTATGTAATGCATAGCCGAAAAAAATTTAAAAATGTGAATTTGTTTTCGCCTACCGCTTACCATAGGCATTCACTTTTTGTATTTCTCATGCATTATGTAAACTCATGCATTATTTTGAGTGTCATCCCAAACAAAAGGCATCAATCCAGTAAGGTTGCTTTACCTATACCTTTGTAAGGTTGCTTTACCCTATACTGGATTAATGATTTTTGTTCGGGAAAAGACTCAGAGTAGTGCATGAGGTTTACATAATGCGTGAAAAATACAAAAAAGTTATGCCTATGGTAAGCCATAGGGAAAAAATGCATATTTTTTAATTTTAGTTTGCTATGCATTACATGGTAATGTATTACATAGCAGTGACCATTTTAAAAGTTTTGCCGGGATACCCGATTTGAATTTTCCTATTTTCTATTTTCTGAAATCGACATTTCATGGGCTCCAGCTATCGAAATCGCAGAAGACTAGGGTTTTTGCGGCAACTAGCGTTTTCTCTGTCTAAGGCGTATATGTAGAATCGGACTAGATTACCTCAACAAGAGTTCTCAGAAGAGTTATTGACTGAAATATGATCATGTGTAGTTCCAGTAGCCTCATCAAACAATAATAATTCTAATTCAGGTGCTCAAAAGAGTAGAATTTGTAGTTGCTGCGAGTCTAAGTCTGACATAAAATGCTTCATTTGCAGCAAGATTATTTGCAAAACTAACCGAAAAAAAATTTTCTCACCATGCAATGACAATTATTATAAAACAAACTAATAAATATTTATTTTATTTTAAATAAATGTAAAAAAATCGAAGAAAACCAAAAAAAAATATACTATGGACCAAATGGTCCCTTAACCTATGAAACGTAATTTTTTATTTTTCTCAGTCCTGGCTTAAGTCAGAACCTAGATTTTTTGTAAATAACATTGTTTTATAAAAAGACCCCATGAGCAAAAAAACTAAGCCAATATATATCACCGTTCAAAAGTTACAAAGGAAACAATAAAAAAATTGGACCAAATGGGCTTAACCTAACAGCAGGGTTAAGAAAACATCCAAGATTCTCAAACATTTTCTTTGACATATTTCCTATTGAAAAGTCTGAGAACCCGGGTGAAAATGACCATGTATGTTCATACATGCTCATACATGATTCCATGTATGATAGTATATGAACAATATATGGAAATGCATGTCATACATGGGAGCATATATGAACATACACAAGTAATGTAATATTCCATATATGTAAATGTATGCAACTATGTGTGGATAGGTATATGTCATACTCTTTCATATATGCTATGCATCTGCATAGCATAGATGTCTTAAAAACAATTTTTTAAAGGTTGGGTTCGGCAGAAATTCGCAAAATTGGACGAAGTTCATGTATGGGTTCAGTCTGAAAAAGTCGTTCGGTTGGACAATAATGATCAAAAATCATCATCAACATTGGTTATAATTTTTGTATTCTATAGGCGAATATGAACGGCACTAACGTAAACAACCAAATTTAGAAGAAAATTCGAACACTCTGACGGTATTACTGTCAGAGCTTCGAAGGATTTCATCCCTTAATAAAATTTGGTGTTCTGAATTAAACTTTAATGATTTCATTCCCCAATCACAATTTATCGAATGAATTTACATTTGATTTTAAAATATAGAATGAATTCGGTTTCTTTTTCATTCGACTTTGAAATTGAATGCGTAAGTTTTTATAAATTCGATTTTTAAGTATCATGAATAATAAATGAATGAAATAAAGAATGCATTCAATTTTAAAAATTCTCATAAACAAGAATTCGCTTTAATGGTAAAAATTTAATGCATTCCAAGAAATATTGATATTTAAAGATAATTGTAATCAATCAAATCGAATGTATTTTATTTGTGAATTCATTCGAAAAGTGGTTAATTCTTCGAAGCTTTGATTATCCTAAAGTATCATAAAGTCCAAAGTATATTTTTAAAATATTCGTTAGTTTTTATTAAAAAATCAGTGTCATAAATTAGTACAAATTATTTATATTTGAAAACATTTCAATTAATAGACGTTTTATGGAAAAAAAACATACAAAAAAAATTTTACATACAAATTCATGTATGATCATTAATGTACATGTACCCTCAAATTACGGATATGCACATGTATGGACATCCATATATGCATCATATATGAACATTAGAGTGTCCCTTATTTTGGAAATGTTGGAAATCTTGAGACGGTACCCGCTCATTTTTTTCCTTTTGACTTAAAAATAACTCAGGAAAAATTTTACGCCCCTAGGACCACGCCTTCCCTACGCGACGGGCCCTTAAAGAGCGGGGCCTAAAAAATCATTTTTCCATACAAACCAAAAAATTTTTTTTTTGATTTTTAATTTTTTTGTTATTATTTATTATATTACTTGGTTTGCTTATTCACAACAAAAAATTTGATTTTGGTGGGATAAGTCTTTCAGCGCTAAAAAATTTTTCGCCAAAAAAAATTTTGAGCCGCCGGGGTCCTACAGTAAAAACTTTTTAAAAAATATTTTTTTTTAGTTTTGACCAGCAACGGTTTTAGCTGCTATGTTGCTTTAAATGATATATATTCATAAAAAAATATTTTTTGTATCTGTGACATCTTAATCGTGTTCTAAAAAAGGGTAAAAAATGCATTGATGATTTTTTTCGATACACGATAAAAATGTCACAAATATGAATAATATTTTTTTTGGAATATATATCATTAAAAACAACATAAAAACTAAAACCATTGCTTTTCAAAACTAAAAAAAAATATTTTTTAAAAATTTTTTACCGTAGGATTCCTACGGCTCAAAATTTTTTTTTTCGAAAAAGATAAAGATGTCACAGATATGAATAATTTTTTTTTTGGAATATATATCATTTAAAGCAACATAGCAGCTAAAACCGTTGCTGGTCAAAACTAAAAAAAAATATTTTTTAAAAATTTTTTACTGTAGGACCCCGGCCGCCCAAATTTTTTTTTTGCGAAAAATTTTTTAGCGCTGAAAGACTTATCCCTCCAAAATCAAATTTTTTGTCGTGAATAAGCAAACCAAGTAATATAATAATTAATAACAAAAAAATTAAAAATCAAAAAAAAATTTTTTTGGTTTGTATGGAAAAATGATTTTTTAGGCCCCGCTCTTTAAGGCCCCGTCGCGTAGGGAAGGCGTGGTCCTAGGGGCGTAAAATTTTTCCTGAGTTATTTTTAAGTCAAAAGGAAAAAAATGAGCGGGTACCGTCTCAAGATTTCCAACATTTCCAAAATAAGGGACACTCTAATGAACATACATGGTCATTTTCACCCGGGAATCTAAGAAATTTTTCCAACAAGAAAGTCTAATAATCTGAGACGTTTTTCTGATAGAAAATCCTCAGATTCAGAGTCTCAAACATTTTTCTAAAGAAAAAGTCTTAGATTCTAAGACATTTTTCAAACCGAAAAAATCTCAGAGTCTAAGACATTTTTCCAGATTCTGGGATATTTTTCCTTACAGCCTCAGAAGTCTAATGCATATCCTCTATACAAAAAGTCTCAGTTTCTGAGTGATTTTTCATATAGAAAAAGTTTAAGACTTTAGAAATTTTTTTCTAAATAAAAACTCACAAATTCTGAAACATTTTTCTTATCGAAGAAGTCTGAGGTTTTTTTCTATAGAAAAAGTCCAGCTTTTCCTATTAAAAAGTCTTATATTCAAACAGAAATAATCTCAGATTCTAAGACATTTTTTCTTAACAAAAAAGTATTGAATTGAGAAATTTTTTGAGTAAAAAAAATCTCAGATTCCGAGACATTTTTCCTGTAAAAAAATTTCGCATATTCTACAGAAAAAGTCTCAGATTCTTAAACATTTTTTTTATTGAAAAATTCTGAAATTTTGTCTGAAAAATATTTTTTATTTTTCCTTTACAAAAATTTAAAGATTCGGAGACTTTTTTTCTATAAATAATTCAAAGATTCAAAAACATTTTTTTGGTATAAAAATTTTGAGATTCTTTGACATTTTTTAGAGAAAAATTCTCACATAATTTTCTTTTTTTCTTTCCTTTTTAAACATCTTCTTAGATTTTTTCTAAGAAAAATTATCAGATTTTTCTTATAATAAATTAACAAATTTATCCTATGATAAATTCTCAGATTTATCCGAGAGAAAAATTATTAGATTTTCCTACACTCAAAATAATTATACAGTTAAAGTTTTAGTAAGTGATTTTGTAGTTTTTTAATGTCTTTAAAGTAGTTTTTTAATATCTTTAAAGTACTAAAATTACTAGTTCCTGTACTAGGTCCATTTGGACTAAAATATTAGTTCGTTAGTTAAATTTTTAGTATTGATTGATACCCACGATTTTTTTTTAGTGTATACAAAATTGTCAGATTATTCCAATTGATCTTTCTAAAAAAAATCTAAAAAGAATTCACAAATTATTCCTATCGAAAAAGTCTAAAATTTTTCTTATAGACAAATTCTCAAAGTTTAATATAGAAAAATTCCCAAATTTTTTGTCAAGAAAAATTTCAAAATTTTTCGTCTAGAAAAATTCCCAAATTTTTGTCGAGAAAAATTATCGTATGTTGTTTTAGCGTCCAATCTGAATCAAATTACGTCGCGTTAGGCGTACCGACCACTAATTTTTTGTGAAGTGTCTAAATCAAACGGACGTAAAAATTACAAATTTGGTGTTTTTTTTTTTTTTGTATTTTTACCTCTTGCGCGACGCAATTTGATTCTTGATTCCCTTACGAAAAATTTTATTATTCCGAGACTTTTTTCATATCGAAAAATTATAACATTCCAAGACATTTTTTCTTTAAAAAATTTTAAGACTCTTAAACGTTAATTGTAGAAGAATTTCTAAAAAATTTCTCCTATAGAAAAATTTAAATTATTCCTATGCAATTTTTTTTTAATTTTTTCTAAAGAAAACTTTTCAGATTTTTTCATAAAGAAAACTTCTAACATTCAGAGATATTTTTCCTTCAGAGACATTTTTCCTTCAGAAAAATTTTAAGATTCTTAGACATTTTTCATAGAAAAAATTCTCAGATTATTTTATTTTCTTTTTCACTTTCTTTTTTCCCCTCTCTCTCTTCTGTTCCTTCTTTTTTATTTTTCTTTCCTTTTTTTTGAATTCGGTTTGGGGGGGGGGTTAAATTTCCTTTTCCGATCCCCCACAGAGTATATGATATTTATCAGAACTTAACATTAGACAAATGTGTAACCCTGTAGATTTGTATTCTTTTCTTTGTTATAGATTTTAAGTTATGTAAAAGTTTTGTTTGGTTTTTTATTTCTGTTCTATTTCTATTTTTTTCTATTTTTTTTTTTCCAAAAGTTTGTACAATAATTGTAACCCTTAGAGTGGGTGTTTTGAAAACGTTTTTCATCATATTTCGTATTTTGATTTTACTCTTGATTTTAGTATTTTGACTCGCTGATTTTTGAAGACAAATGTTTTCCATAACAGTTACGTGATCCGTTTGTTAAATTAATTTATTTAACATGAGTTTGTTGTTGAATGTAAATTTTATCATAGTATTTGTTACTTTAGACTAAAGATGGGCGCGTGAGTGGATTTTGAATCACGCACGCTCACGCTCATGAAATAAAAATATTGCTCACGCTCGATCACGCACGAAATTGTTTTATCTTCTAACGTTCATGCACGCTCACGTGAGTAACTAAAATTTTTCTCACGCTCACGAAATAATCACGCTCACGAAGACTCACGAAATTAAAATGAACAGATTTTTATTTTACTTTTTTCGATACAAAAAGTATTTAATTTTCTTAAAACAATAATACAAATTTATTTAAATCACAATTTTGTATTAGTTCCCCTCTATATTCAATATATTGCGATTTTTTAACTTGTTTTCTGTTTCAAACAATCACGCAGACTCACGAAACAAAAATTACTCACGCACGCTCACGCACGAAACTATTTTTTCTAATCACGCGCACTCACGATCACGTGAGTAGAAATAAATTTCACTCACGATCACGCGTGATTCACGCGTGAATCACGTGAATCACGAAAAATTCGTGTCACGCGCGCATCTCTACTTTAGACAACTTTTTGCAATATTGTTTTGTAAAAGATTTTCAATAAAAAATTTAAATTAATTTTTTTTAAACATTTATCAATAACTTTTTAGACGGAGGGTTTAAGTAAAAGTTTTTAAACCTTATTTGGAGTTAGAAAAAATCAAATTAGAAACATTGATGCAGTTAGGAATTTTTTGTTGGGGGCCCTTTTACAATAAGACAAATTGCATCTTTAAAAGGTTTAAATTTATTTTTTTGTTTTTAATTTAGAATATATGGGGCATTCCATGTCAAATCGGACACTTTGAATATGTTTTTTTTTGTTTAGATTTTTCCAATATGTTTACAGTTTTTAGTACCCTTCGAAAACTCCTTCGTGGTAAATTTTCAGATTTTTTGAAAACCCGTTCAAAAGATATCGAATTTTTAAAAATTGGTAGTTTATTCCTTTACTAAAACTTCTTTTACTCATAACTTCTTCAATAATGGTCCAATTTTTTTTTTCAGAATTTTTGTTTTTTTACGTACTTTAAAAGCGCTCAAGTATGCGATTTTTAAGTTTTAAAATTTAAATCTCATTTTTAAAAATGTATGTACTCTTTGATTTTTTTGAAATTTTTTTGTGTAAATCTTCTATCGATTCTAAAAATTTTTTGCCCAGCAGGATCGTTGGATAACGATTATTACTATTTTTTAAAATTTTTTGAAAAAATTTGATTGTAGTTTTCCAATCGTAAAATCTTTTCAACTGCTCCAATGGTGCGTCAGCGAGGGGTCACTTCCAAAACCGACCCCCATTAATTTTTACGTCTTAACGTTTCTTTGGAACAAACTAATACCCTATCTCCAATTTCTGAGGGGGCTCCCACACAAAACCAAATTTTTTAAAATTTGCTCCGACCGCTCTAACTGCCCTAATAGTGCCCTTAGAGCAACAAAATGTATGACCGACCCACAATATTTTTTTAGTCCAAACATTTTCTCTGAAAACACCTACCCTCTATCTCTAATTGTTAAGGCGGTCCCCATAAAATTTTTTAATTTTTTGTAAATTTGTTTTATTAAATCAACTTCTACCGGTCCAATGGTGCGTCCGAGAGGGGTCATTAGTGAGACCGACCCCCATTTATTTTTACCATTCAACATTTTTTTAAAACATTCCTACGCCCTATCTCCACTCCCTAAGTAGGCTCCCATACAAATAACAGTTGGATTAAATTTTATAAAAATGTGATTTTGAATGGAAGCCTACTTAGGGAGTAGAGATAGGGCGTAGGTATGTTTTAAAAAAATGTTGTAGGGTAAAAATAAATGGGGGTCGGTCTCACTAATGACCCCTCTCTGGCGCACCATTGGACCGGTAGTAGCTGATTTAATAAAACAAATTTACAAAAAATAAAAAAAAATTGTATGGGAATGCCTTAACAGTTAAAGATAGAGGCTAGGTGTGTTCAGAGAAAATATTTGGACTAAAAAAATATTGTGGGTCGGTCATATATTTTGTTGCTCTAAGGGCACTATTAGGGTAGTTAGAGCGGTTGGAGCAAATTTTAAAAAATTTCGTTTTGTGGGGGAGCCCCTTAGAAATCGGAGATAGGGTATTAGTTTCTTCCAAAGAAATGTAAAGAAGTAAAAATTAATCGGGGTATGTCTTAAAAACGACCCCTCTATGACACACCATTGGAGCAGTTGAAATGATTTTAAGATTGGAAAATTACAATAAAATTTTTTCAAAAAATTTTAAAAAATTGTAATAGTCGTTATCCCTCGATCCACCTGGGATCGAGGGATAACGATTATATTAAAAAATTTGTAAAATTAATAGAAGTTTTACACAAAAAAATTTCAAAAAAATCGAAGAGTGCAAACATTTTCAAAAATGAGATTTAAATTTTAAAACTTAAAAATCGCATACTAGAGCGCTTTTAAGAATTTTTTGGGACTTTTTTTAAAAAGTACGTAAAAAAACAAAAATTTTGAAAAAAAAAAATTGAAATTTGGACCATTATTGAAGAAGTTATGATTAAAAGAAGTTTGAGTAAAGGAACAAACTACCAATTTTTAAAAATTCGATATGTTTTGACGGGTCATTAAAAAATCTGAAAATTTACCACGAAGGAGTTTTCGAAGGGTACTAAAAACTGTAAACAAATTGGGAAAATCTAAAAAAAAATTTTTTCAAAGTGTCCGATTTGACATGGAATGCCCCATATAGATCCTGGATCATTCAATAAAGTTCATATAAAAGTAAGGTGACTGACTGACATACTTAACGCCAACTGGTTTTTTGTCCATTTTTTTTTTGTTATTTTCCCGTAAAATGCAAAAAACTGAATTCGGGACGCGCTAATACACATCCATCGCGCTGCCCAAACCCCTGAGATAAAGCCTAGAAATGTGGATTGTAGATTCACATCCCGAAAAATAGATCGACTAAAGCTGGGGTTTTGGATATTCTGATTCAAAATGAGTACAAACAAGTAAAAAAGTGAAATTCGGCCTTGCCGAATGTAGTGATTCCCTCCACAATTTCAAAAGGTTATTGCAAAAAACTTTATTTAAAAGCAAATAACTTTTGAAAAAAAAAAAATTTAGAAAAAAAATTTTGAAAAAAAATTTTTGCGAAAAAAATTTTGGTAAAAAAAAAATCCGCGATTTTTTTATTTTTTTGCTAAAAAATATGTTCGTACTTGTTTAAATACCATTTGGTGTTTAAGTATATTCACATATGTCATCCAGCAGTCGAATTAAAGCATTTTGTATTTTTAGGTCATGTTGAATGTACTAAAATTTTTGAGGTGTCTTTTTCGTTCATAGCTTTTGAACCGCTGAACCTATATCGCTAAAATGCAATACCAATCTTCTCGGGAGAACTTCCAATAACTTTGCTTAGTTTCAGTCAGCTCCGTGTAATATTTTGGCCGTGATCACCATTTCCACAGACAGACAGACGGAGAGACGGACGTCGCTAGAATGTCTTAAAATCGATCGGGGATTATGATTATATATACCCTCTATCACTAACAATAAGTGGAGGGCATAAAAAGTACTTTTAGTACACTTCAAAAAAAACCTTGTAAAATTACAAGCAAAATCTGTAACTTTTTTTTGTTTGCTACCTCCTATTTGACAAAAATTCCTAGTAATTTTACTAGATTTTTACCAATAATTTTGTAATTTTACATGGTTTTTACCAATAAAATTGTAAGTTTACAAATTTTTTGACACGATAAAATTTACAAAGGGGTTTCGTAATTTTACCAGATTTTTTGCTACGTGATTTTATTTTACGAGAGTTCATAGTAATTTTACAAACTTTTTACCAATAATTTTGTAATTTTACAAGCTTTTTACCAATAAAATTGTAAATTTACAGTTTTTTTAGCGCAATTAAAATTACAAGGAATTTTCGTGAATTTACTAGATTATTTTGAAAATTTTTAAAATTTCAAAAAAAATTGAAAAATTCAAAAAAAAAAATAAATTTCGATCAAATTTTTTTTTTTAACAAGGAAAACTGTCAAATATTGGTAAAATGGGATTACGAGACTTTAACTAGTTATTTGACATGGTATGGTGTAAGGTTATATAAAGATTCGACTTACCCAAATATATTATTCTGATTTATTTTTTCTCTTAACTCATTTCTCTTAATAAATTATGCAAATTCTATAAAATAAATGTAAAAAGATTCATTATTCTTTTAAATTTGAACATAAAACAAATAAATATCTACATTGTGTTCTTCTAACTGATATAATGAAAAATTAAATGTAATTAATACGATTTTTCTTTAGGCTGTAGGCATTTTTTTTTTCGTTTTTCCATAGATAAACCAAATGAATTCAACATTCATGAACTATATAGGCATTAGGAAAACGGAAAAAGTGTATAAAAGCGAAACTCATTAGCAAAAAAGAAAAAAAAAACTAGAAGAAAAAAAACGGAAACGGAAAAACAAATCAAGCAATTACATTAACATTTATCATTTCAAATGCAAAAACAAAAACAAAGAACAGAATAGAAAATAACAAAACACTGGAAATTAAGTTCTGATGTTGCTGTTGTTTTGCTCCTTTTCACATATTTTCAAAGAGTAAATTTAAAACCTCTTAAGCATAATTAGAAAATTACAGCAGAGTATTAATTACTCATAGACATTTAATGAACTTTTGAAAAACAACTTTTCACGAACGAAAAAAAGACCTTGAAGGTACAAATGAAACTGACAGTTAATTAAATTTAAATTATGTATACAAAAAAAAAATTTAAGCATTAAATTTTTGTATTGAAGATTTGTAGGACTTGAACTAAAAACCCTAGAAAAATTTTTTTGGTTACAAATAACAAAACTAACCACTATTTTAGAAAACAAGAGGTACGACAACAACATTTCTATATATTTCAAGCATGCTGAATCGAATGGCGTACTCCGTTTTTCGATGTATGGTACAGTTTTCTTGCAAAGTGTCATTAAAGATTGGCTGATTTTCAGCTGCTTTTTTAACAAAAAAAACTTCCAAAGTTAATGATTTTAAGTTTTATGGAAAGGAAAATAAAGATTTAACTTGTAGCAATATTTCTAATTTAAATTTGGTTTAAAGTTTTTCATATTAAGCCCTTAAATTCGCGGATTTATTCATTTTTTAAGTTTTCGCAAAATTAACCACTAAATTGGTCTCTGATTAAAAACTTGCATTTTGAGGATCAAAAGGGCATCCCTAAAAATACGAAAAGTGGACAAAAACATCTATGTTATATGGACCATCATAATGAAAACCGTGAAAAACCGTTTTTTTTTTGTATATGGCAGCATCACTTTAGGAGATGATTTAAGGCTTCATCTTTTAGAAGAGATTCGCGGATTTAAGGGCTTAAGGTGAAAAGCTTCAAACCAAATTTGCATAAGAAATATTGCTAGAAGTCATATCTTTGTTTTCCATTCCATAAAATTTATTGATCATTCACTTTGCAAATTTTTTTGTTAAAAAAATGGATAAAAATCAATAAATCTTTAACGATATTTTGAAAGGAAACTGTACCATACATCGAAAAACGGAGTACGCCATTCGAATCAGTATGTCCGAAATATATAGAAATGATGGTCGTCACTCTTGTTTATTTTTTTAGTGTTCCGCAGTGTAATTGATTAAAGAACGAATTATTATTATTAAAATTATCCCGCAATCGATTCTACTAAACATTGCATAATCGCTGATTTGTGTTTGATCTCGTCACGAGAAAAAATATTTTACATTAATAATTTGAAATATTTTACATTAATAATTTGAAAAAATATTTAACCTTGATAATTTTATTGCGATTACTATATAATGTATTCTAGAATCTATTGCAATAAAAATCTGTTCCAAAAAATTTTCCTTGAAATCTCTTAAATTTCTTTTACACACCTGTCTTTTTAAAATCTAGCAGATTTTTTAAGATTTTTATTTAATCATATCATATTGCTCATTTATATTTTATATAAAAAACAAAAACTAATAAAACTTCTAAAATGTCTAGACAAACTCACAACTGATCATTAAAGTTTATTTGTTTTTTTTTTTCCTATTTTTCATTTGTTTGTTTAGCTAACAACATATGGGATTTTCTAAAATATAATAATAAAAGTAATTGTAAAAAAAACACTCTCAAACAAAATAATTTCTAACGTACAACGCGCATTACTAAACAAAAAGTTAACTTTTATAACCTCATTAAAAGTTCACAAAACTCCACATATACATATATTTATATGCATGTGTGTATATAACAATACATATAACAAATAAATAATATATAATATGAAACCATGAAATGGAATGATGAAAAATAAAGTTTGTTCATGAAATTGTTTTTTCAGTGTTTATTGTAAAGTGAAGCGGTAGATAAGGAAAACACTCAAAAAAAAGAAAGACATAAGGTCAAGTCCATGGGAAATTTTACTGGCGATTCACATATTTTGTTACTTTTTGGTTATTTGAGACTTGGCCCAGTTAGAGCGGTGGAAACAAATTTTATAAAAATGTAATTTTGTAAGGGAGCCCTTTAAAGAGTAAAAAAGGAGTAGGTTTGTTCGGAAGAAATGTTGAGGACTAAAAATTAATGGAGAAACACCGAGGAAATTGTGGGGCAAATCGCTTTTCATTGGATCGAAGTTGGCGGTAAAGGAGTAAAAAAATCACTTAAGCCCTACGATTGCCTTGGAGTCACGCCTAGAGGCGTGCAGTGTTAGACCGAATCCCATTAATTTTTACACCCCAACAATTCTTCTGAACCATAGATTAGACTAATTAATTAAAGAGACCAATTAATTTATGGTTTAATTACCAGTTAATTGATGTC
This sequence comes from Pegoplata infirma, assembly GCA_963921195.1. NCBI lineage: Eukaryota > Metazoa > Arthropoda > Insecta > Diptera > Anthomyiidae > Pegoplata > Pegoplata infirma. Next base: position 120,030,732 of record OY992536.1, on the reverse strand, counting down.
AATGGTAATGAAATTTTTTTTCATTACCATTGAATTAATTTAATTTGCAATCAATTTAATTACTAATGAAAATTAAAAAAAAAAATAATTACCATTGGTATGGAATCAATTAAAAAAAATAATTACCATTTGTAAAAGTCGTCACAATATTGTCAAAATCGTTAATATTTGAAAATATCTGTTGTTTTTTGTTATTTCGTATTTTAATTTTTTACATTTTATAAACCAAACACACGTAGATTGCCTTTGTATAACACAATGTTTGAATATTTTTATTTATGTTTTGATTGTTGTCATTTGGGTAACTCCAAAAATTTTCGCCCCACTGCACAGTGGTATATTCCGGCCAAAACCCTATAACTTCTTTAATTTTTTATGTAAACTTATAAAATGTTGTTGGTAGGTTGAGAATATAATAATAAGGTTGAGAATAATAATAATTTGTTCGCGAAAAACTTTTTTTTGAAGGTGTTTTAAGATGTTGTGTCTTAACCGTCTGTATTTAATCCATCTTCTTTTTTAATGTTTTTCCACAGCTCAAAAAGCTCTTTATTTCATATAAATGACCCAAATTTAAAAGGCTCTAACAGAAAGACTTGGTTAAACTTGGTACTGATGTTAATTAGTACTTACTTGGGAACCCTTATACTAATTTGTGGTATAGCGACTTAAGAGCAATTTTGAGCAAAAAGTCTTTTTTTGGGCTTTCCAAAGTTTGTATTTTTTTATAAATTTTTTATTTTTTTAGATTTATTTTCACCACCACTGTTTAAATTGATCCACGCACTCGAAATCACCGAAATGCATATGACATGTAAAAATAATGCTAAGTTTTCAAAATATATCAATTTCAAGACAACAAATTTTTTTTTAAGTTTACAGCCTACTTGGATTTCAAAGTTGCAAATCACAACTTTTAAATTTAAAAAATAATATATACAATTACTCAACTTTGCTTCGTTATAAAACCTAAACTATTCAATGGATTGGCACAAAACTTTGTACATAATTGCATGTTTTGAAGTGTTAACTCTTATTTGGCATCAATTTGGAAAAAAAAAAAAAAAAAAAATTTTTTTAGTTTTGTCCGGTTTTTACCTCTGTGCACTGTTCGAAAACATGCCTTTGGACGCCACTAAGAATTTGGCTCATAGATATCCACATTTATATGAGATACGAGAAAGCGGATGAACTCGCGAAACTGGGAGCAGATGGCATAGGTACCACCATAATGCTTTCACCGCCACTCCAGCATTACAAACTAAAACGAAATACCCTTACTGTCGCCAAGGCAAATTGAAGATGGAAGGAACTTAGGATAAGTCGTATAAGCAGAATTTTATGGCCACGCTATGATTTAGGAAGAACAAAATTCTTACTAACACTTACGAGAATCGAATGTCGTATGTTGACAGGCTTAATAACGGGACACTGTCTTGTCGGAAAACATGCCAAGAACATGAATCTTATTACGGACGCAAGCTGTAAAAGGTGCGAGACACCAGACGTCGAGGAGACCATTGAACACATCCTGTGTCACTGCCCGGCTTTGGCACGAACTCGACTATCAATTATGGGAAGTTCACCGTTCGAGACTTTGGAGGAAATTACGAGGATAGACCTGAAGAGTTTGAAACAGTTCGCGATGAAAGTCAATGTATTTAGTTTACATCGATAAGCGGAAAGAGTTTTGTGGTATCGCTATGGACCAACTGGTCTATGCGGAGTGCCCATCTGGCACCGCCACCCTAACCTAACCATACCTTAATTTCAAAAAATTTAGAAAGTACCAAAGTACAAATTTTTACCACTTTTAACCCTTAGGATTCCGAATTTCCAGAAAGTACTTTTTTTGGGAATGTTTTTTCGTTAGAGGATCCTACATTCCAATTTTCAAATTAATAGGATTTTTTTGTAGAAAAAAAAAGTACCAAAGTACTCGCTTTTTTACCCCCCTTAGAATCGGAATTTCGAAAAAGTATGTTTTTAGAATTTTTTCCGTTGTTGGAACCACCATTGCAAATTTTAATATTTTTGTAGGACCTTAATTTCAAAAAATTTAAAAAGTACCAATTTTTTACCCCTTTTTACCCCTAGGAACCCGAATTTCCAGAAAGTTATTTCAAAAGTATGTTTTTTCGTTATTTCAAATTTAAAATTATTTGATTTTTTTCAGAAAAAATAAAAAGTACCAAAGTAGTCGCTTTTTCCCCTTTTTCAACCCTTCGTTTTGCCCCTTAAAATCAACATTTCCAAGAACCCAGCCTTAGCGGATATGTATTCCGGGAGATGAAACTACAATCCAAATTTCAAGACTCTAGCTTCAGTGGTTTGGGCTGTGGGATGATGCGTGATTAGTATGTCAGTCAGTCATCAGTCAGTCACGTAACTACTTTATGTATATAGAAGATTGCATTTTTGGATTTTCAAAATTTGCTGTAGTTTTCAAATTATCGCGGGTCAAAGTTCGACTTTTTTAGCAAAAGACAGAAAAATACATGACTTTTAACGTGCTCTAACTTTTTAACTGGTAATCCGATTATCACAAGTAATGGCTCATTTGAAAGCTTAATTCTTCTTCTTTTAGGAAATATTTTCAAAAGCATACGGTTTTTTTTTCAGAAGTGTTGCAAAAATTCAAAAACATTTTTTTTTTTTTGCGAATATTTAAAAAAACACATCTTCGATTTTTTAAAAAAAAAAGTTTGGTGATAAATAATACTGTTTTGTACAACATATCCAAAATTTAGAGTGGGACCCCAATGGGATAAAAAAATATTCTGGTTTTAGTACGAAGTTCTTAAATATTACCTTAGAAAATTAAAATTTTATGTTTCTTCAATATAAAAATTTAAATTTTCAAAGAAAATTATACTATTAAAATTTTTAAAACATTCAAAACATTAGAAATTTAAATTTTCTAAGGGAAAAATATGAGAACCTCGTACTTAAAACAGAATATTTTTTGATCCCATGGAGATCCCACTCTGAATTTTGAATGTGTTATACAAAACATTGTTATTTTTCACCATAATTAAAAAAAAAAAATCGAAGATGTGTTTTTTTAAATATTCGAAAAAAGAAAAATGTTTTTGCATTTTTGCATCATTTCTGTAAAAAAAACTGCGTTATTTTAAAAATATAAAGTAAAAAGAAGAACCCCAGCTTTCACATGAGCCTAAATTTGTGAAAATCGGGTCATTGGTTAAGAAGTTTAAGCTCTTTAAACGTGATGTATTTTTCTTACTTTTGCTTAAAAAGTCAATCTTTGACCCGCCATAATTCGTTAAATACACCAAATGTAAAAAAACGATATATGGTACACATATCATATTTATGAGGGCTATCTATGTGTCAAGGGTCAAATTAATCTGAGACACCATTTCCAAAAATGACTAAAATTTGAGCTAAATTTTCTGGAATGGCCATTTACATTTTCATAATTAAAAAAAAAAAAAATAAATTTAGAACTTTTCAAAAAATTAAAAATGTGCAAACCATTTGTTTTGAAACCAATAATAATTGTTGTTTTTTAACAATTGGTGCATTTCATTACCGTTAGTAATTATTTTTTTTTTCAATTAAAAAAACTTAATTACCATTAAATGTTAACGAGATTTTTTTCATAATCATTGATATCAACCAATGGTAATGGAATTTCAATGGTAATGAAAAATGCCCATCTATGTTCTGAACAAACCTACTCTTTGTCTCCACTTTCTAAGAGCCTGCCATAACTGGCCCAAGTATGCCTCAATATTTTCTTTAAACATATTTATCCTCTGCCTTCAACTCTTATGGCAGTGCCCATAATCTTTTTCTATTTGTAATAAATTTGTTTTATTGAATCCTCTTCTGCCGCTTCAATGGATCTTCTATTTTTCGCATTATTTTTTCTTTCAAACATACCTACCCACTTTCTCCACTCCCTAAGAGAGCTCTCACACAAATTGCCGTATCTGAAAAATTTGCTTCCGCTGCTCAGTGGGCCAGCTTTTCAGATTTTTTGCCATAAATAGAATATTAAGTGTAAAAACAAAGTATCAGATAAGAGGGTTAAGGGATCGCTGATCTCAAATTCGAATTCTAAAATTCAAAATGGCGTATCCAATATGGCGGACATTTTTTTTTATTCATTAATTTTTTTAAATAAAATAAATTTTTTAAAAGGGATTGGGGGGTGGCTGTTTACAAATCAAAACTCCAATTAGAAAAATTCAAAATGGCGTATTAAAAATTGCGGCAATTACTTTCTTATCGAATTATATACGTGGTATTGTTAAGTTAAACAACTAAATAGAGGGTCGCTGATAAAGATTGTCAAAACAAAAATTTTAAATTCAAAATGGGGAATCCAAGATGTCGGATACATTTTTGAATTTATCGCTTTATTGGGTTTAAAATTATCTTTGCAAGGGATAAGGGTTCTCTGATTACGAGTCAGAACTAAGATTTGAAAAATTCAAAAAATGTGGTTTGATTTGGTTGAAAATGTCCATTACAGGGTTTTTTGAAAACGAAAATTTGATATTTAAAATGGCGGACATTTGATTTTTTATTACTTTATTGGTTTTGTACACTCATAATAATAACTCTTTTAAATTACAAAGATACTTGGCTCAGCCAGCAGAAAATATCCTAGATTCTTACCTGCAATAATTTTTTTTATTTTACGAAGAAAACTCTGTAAAATGATAAAGGTAAAAAGAAATTGTAAATTTGTAGAATTATCTGTAAAATGACAATTAATAAATGCATACAAAATATTGGAAATTAACATCGTTTAAATGCGCTCGCTTTAATGCGTCAACATTTATAAAATTGTAAACAATTTTTTTATACGAAAGACTAGTTAAATTAAAATTTTAAAAAATATATGATCCTCCTTAATGTGCCTAAACAAATGTAAAGTTTTGACGCACTTACACGATGCATCTTGTATTAGAGATGGGCGTGTGAGTTTTGACTAACGCATGCTCACGAAAAATAATTTCGCTCACTCACGCTTACGCACGAATTTTTTTTGTTAACGTGAGTGATTTTTGACTCACTCACGCTCACGAAAACTAACTTCGCTGACATACGAACATTTTTTTGTGCTCACGCTTGCTCACATAAAAAAAAAATGAGTTTTTCGACCAAAAAATTAGCCAAAAATCGTAAATTTTCTAAAAAATTTCGGACCAATTTTCGTCCAAAATTTAGCTGAATGATTTTTAGTTTGCAAGAATTTAATAAACATTACAACGTGTGTGTCTTATTTGGAAATTTGGAGCATCAACATATATTTTTTTCCATGACGAATACATAATTAGTAAACTGTGATATCATTGCTCAAAACTCAAAAAGTCATGAACGGTTGCAAACGGTTGCAAAAATTTAAATACTAGATACCTTATGGAAAGATTTTGCATTAAAAGTTTTTGGGGAAAATGCTCCACCTTAAAGAACTAAAATACCACCAGAAAAACACAATTTTTTTAGATTTGATTTTTGTATATTTGTTCCACAAATGAAATATTTTTATGCCATATGAAGTTTATTGCATTTGGAACAAGATGATTAGGAAATGCTTTTTTTTCGGCCCTTTTAAGGGCGCGGTTATAGAAAATAATGCAAAATAATGATAAAAGTGTTTTAGGCATAAATTTTCTAAAAATAAATATGTAAACATTTATAAAATGGTGTCCTCTAAGGTCTCCCGCCGGCTCCCACCAACTTAAAACTTAAAATTATTAAAATTTTAAATAAAATTTTTGTTTTTTGAGAATATTTTAATGAAATTTCAATTTGTTTGTTAACAATTTCCAAAAAAAAATTGTTTTTTTGCGGAAAATTGTGAAATTAGTTCCAAATATATATTTTTTTTTTCGATGACATTTTTGAGTTTATGGGTCCATATTATTCAAATAAAAACAAGTAAGAAAGTTATAGTCGGTCAAGACCGACCATATGATACCCTACACCAGTGTTTTCCAGAAAATGGGGCCCAAGTCCAAACATGGATCGCTTGGGTCTGTATTTTGTTAGATCTTTATGTAGTGTAGAAAACACACACAGATCAAATTTTAGTGGAATTGGTTTATTTTTTTTTTTTTGTTAATAGACCGATTTGACTGAATATCGGTAGAAATTTTTTATATGGGGGACTAAGTCCAAAAATGGTCCAATTATATTCCGATTTGATAAGGTTACTAAATTACACGTCTAACACCTAAAAATAAAATTTTTATCAAATATTTCCATTTGTATGAATTTTGAGGTAATTATGTGAATACCGGGAGAGTGGTTTGTATGGAGACTACCAGAACGACTAACCCGATTAGTTTGAAATTTGAATTGGTGATTCGTGAATACAAAATTTGATTACCTGCCAAATTTAAAAGTGATATCTGTTATAATACGGTTATAAGAGTCATTTAAGCCGAGTCCAAAGGGGGCGTTTGTATGGGGGCTAGGTCTTTACATTGACCGATTTTCTCAAATTTCAATAGGTTTCGTCCTTGGGCCAAAAGATGCTTGAGTTTAAAATTTCAAGTCAATTGATTTAAAACTGCGACCTGTATTGTGCTTAAACCGATAGATAGACAGACGGACGGACGGACGGACGGACATCGCTTAATCAACTCAAAAAGTAATTCTGAGTCGATCGGTATGCTTTAAGGTAGGTCTAGGACCAATATTTCGGGTTGTTACAAACATCAGCACAAAATCATTATACCCTGTACCACAGAGGGGTGTAGGGTATAAATAGTTGCGGTTAATACGCATTTTCGTTTACTGATTGAAAAGCTAGAACGGAAAACCCAGGAGAAACAAAACTTTATCTGTAGAAAATAACTGGGATATGTTTGCTTCAAAAAACAATCCAATTGTGAAAACATTTTCCCTTATCTTTTAAAGAAACCCAATTTAAAGAATTGTGGTTTAAAAAAAACGTATCAAAATTACATTTTCTGTTTAAAGATTATAAAAAAAATATCATATAACAAAATTACGTACTTATTTGTTTCAATTCTTTTCATGAAAACAGTAGAAAAAAACAATCTACCTTTTTTTCAACGTGCTTTTCTCTAGATATCAGCTTAAGTTCTGTGGAAACTCAATGTAGTTAAGATAAATACATACAGCCACAAATTCCTTTACTTTTGTGTAACCATCATAAGTGGATACAGACGAGTAGTGTGTTGAACTGGAATAAAAATTCAAGAATTTAATTCTGTTTGTTTCTCGTATTTTTTTTGCTTGTTTGTTTCTTACCGGTTTACCTTACTACACTCGTCCTCACTTTAGCCTACAATTGTACTCGACATGTATGTAAGAAGTTAAGAAAGTTTACATTTCACTTCCTTTTTGGAGTATTGTAACACAATAACAAAAGCATTTAAAATAATAACAACAACAACTACGACAACAACAACAAGAGTACCCAGAAAGAAGGATATGAAATTCTACATAAAAGGATTTAAAACAATCAAATATAATTTGTGGGTTTCATATTTATTCTTACAGTGACTCAAAGTAATAATGGAACAGCATATATTTTTAAGCAGTCCTTTAACGGAAAAGTTATCAATACTAAACCTGATTATTATCAATCGACTATTTTTGAAAAAAGTGCTATATAGGAAATTTCCCAAGCTTTAATTTAAGCTTGATAGCGTCCAGATTGAGCAAATATTTAATGAGGTACGAGGGTCACACTGGAAATTGAAATTATTTGTATATGTTTTTTTGAAATTTTTTTAAAAATATTCTAAGTCGATTTTTCCCAAGTTCAAACATTAAAAATTTAAAAAATTATCCAATAACTTTTATTTAGTTATCAGCTACTTTTTCCAACAACCCAAACAAAAAATGAAATTTTTTAAATACAGTGGAAGAAATCCGCATTTTTTGACCTCCAACTCGTTTGACCACCAACTTTTTGTAAACAAAGAAAAATTTTAATTATTCTAAAATCTTATCACTATACACTTAGGTGTACTCAAATTAATAAACAGTAAAATATTTTCTTTGTTTACAACAAATTGGTGGTCGAAAGAGTTGGAGGTCAAAAAATGCGGATTTCTTCTACTGTATTTAAAAAATTTCATTTTTTGTTTGGGTGGTTGGAAAAACAAGCTGATGACTAAATAAAAATTATTGAATTTTTTTTTAAATTTATAATGTTTGAACTTGGGAAAAATCGACTTAGAAATATTTTAAAAAAATTTTCAAAAAAATATCTACAAATAATTTAATTTTCCAGTGCGACCCTCGTATCTCTTTTTATATTTGCTCAATGTGGACGCTATCAAGCTTAAATTAAAGCTTTGGAAATTTCCTTTATAGCACTTTTTTCAAAAATAGTCGATTGATAATAATCAGGTAAAGTATTGATAACTTTTCCTTTAAAGAACTGCTATCAAATATATGCTGTTCCATTATTACTTTGAGTTACTGTATATATTTTTATACTTTTTTTTCATCAAAAGAACACTTTTAACAAGGTTAAGTTATACAGTGAGGGATTTTAAAAATTCATAACATGGAATGGAATTAATTTAAAACAATTATTTTTAAGATTTTTCGGAATAATTTAATTTATTTTAATTTTAAAAAAATTGAAATTTAAAAATAAAAAACTCCAAAATTAGTTTTTAAAAATACTTTTATTAAAAGCAACATAAATTTTTTAAGGAAAATTTAAAATAGAGAAGTAAAATAGTAAATCCAAAGCAACATTAAAACAGTGTAAATGGCACTGCGCTGTGCACTGTCTTAGATCCTGAGACATGTTTTCGTACACTTAGGGGCATGTTACAGACTCAATTCCGTTTGGATTTGAAAGAAGTAGTTTACTTGTAAAACGCAAATCACTTTCAAAAATCGAAGTGGAATTGAATTGGATAAAAGTGGTTTCATCCCGAAAAAAAATGTTTTCTTTGCGTTTTACGAGTAAACCACTTATTCCACTTCTGAACGGAATTGAGTCTGTCATATGCACAGAAAAAAATAAAAAAAATATTTGAGTAAATTTTTAATACTATTGAGTAAAAAATTACTCAATTTTGCACCAGTAAAAGATTTAATAGTATTGAGTAAATTTTTAATAAAAATTTATTAAATGTTTAAAAAAAAAATTTGAGTAAATTTTTAATTGACACAATTAAAAATTTACTCAAAATTTATCCATTTATTTTAAAGTTTAAAAAAATTTAAATTTTTTTTACAAAAAAAAAACAAAAAACTTGTTTTTTCAAACTTTACCAAACATATTTATGTCTTAAAAACATAGGAAATTTTTATAAAGACGATGTCAAACTTTCATATACATACACAAAAAACTATAAACTTAACGAGAATTCAAAAAATTATGAGATTTAAAAAAAAAATTAAAAAAAACTATTATATTTTTATTAAGTTATTTACTTAAATTGTTTTTAAAATTTTTATGTAAATTTTTAGTTGCGTCAATTAAAAAATTACTCAATTTTTGTTTTTAAATATAAACAAGTGATTGCTCAAATTTGTTTCCTCCATATTTTTTTCTGTGTGCCTCTTAAAATAAAACTTCAGTCTAATAGCAGAGAAAACAGATTGAAGTACACAAATTTTGAAAAATCTGTTTAAGTTATTCGTTTCGAGAGAAAGAGCAGAAAACCCTCCCAACTGAAAAATCTGTAGATTTCAATTGAAAATCTGCACTCAAAATAATAACTCTGTAAATTATTCTGTAAAATGACTGTAACCTCAATTCAACAGATATTTGGCAGAGTTATATTTTAAAATACAGATTTAAAGAAAATTCTTTGTATTTTGTTGTGACAAAAAAAAAAATTTCATCTGTTATATTACTTTCAACTTTGTAATCTTAATTTACAGAGTTTTCTGCTAAATTACAGATTTAAGCGAAATACTCTTTATTTAAGTTTTATCTATATTTTTACTTATTCTATGTCATCTTAATTTCATAGTAAAAAACAGAGTTTTCTGTAAAAATACCAAAGGGTATATCCATCTATAATCATCCAACAAAAAGACCCCTTTCAAACTTGATGAAACTTGGCAAAAATATTGTATTTAAGTAAGAAAAAAAAAACTCCAATTGTTGGGCCGCTGGACCAAATAGTTCCAGAGATACCAGGGTTTGAAAAATGTAAAATTATAAATATCTTACTGAAGTGGTCATATGTTTTTGACCATATCTCTGTCAATCTTAATGACACGAATCTCAGTGATATATCATTTTAAAGGTAATGGGGTCCACATTAAAATAAAATTTAGCAAGATTTTTTTTTATGCTTAAATGTCATATTCAGCAAATCCGTGGTTTAAGATGAAAAATTTTAAAAAGGGTATTCTTAAATCTTTTAAAAAAGTATATGTTAATCCATTATCCCTTCTTTATACTTATGTTTAAACCGTAGAATGGTGTCTCAACTGGCTCTCGAGTTATGCAAAAAACTGTTACGCCGCATTAGAAAAAATTCAGAACCATTCCGCAAATATCCAGCATATTTTGCTAAAAGTAGCAAATCTGGCAGCAAAAAAATAATAAAATTTTCTGTGGTATGTATTTCTAAAATTCACAGTTGCTATTACTAACTTTTTTTTAAGTGCAAATATTTTTTTAATGGAAATAAATAGGCAAATTTTACTGAAGAAAATTGTTAATTTTCAGTATAAAGCAAAACTCTGATTTTCTTGATTTTACTTTTTTTTTTTTGAGTGTAAACATTAACAAAAATTCCCATTATTACAAAAAATGTTTATAATTATTATAAAAATACACATATGAAATTTTTTAATAAATAAAAATTCCATATTTTCACGCTAATCGCTATAAAAAAATCGAAAGTTCAACCTTGACCTTGAATTCCTTAAAAAGTATTCAATCGATTTTAATAAAATTAATACTGACAAGGGAAGTATCTCAACCCTTATTATCTATATAAAAGAGACAATTCTAAGGTTGGGCTGTCTCGGCTTATCGGCCATAACGGGAATTCAGGGGTTCAAAACATGGGTCAAAAAATGGCAAAAAAAATATTTTTTTGGACTTTTCAGCTATTTAATTCTATGAAACTATATTATTTTTATATGTAAGAAGATAGGTTTTTTAATGCCTACCCAATTATGGTATAACCTTGTAAAAATTCGGCTTCGTTAAATACTTTTTCCATGAAAATGTGTAAGTTTTGGGGGGTATTTATATGAAGACATAAATCTACGATATCCACATGAATACGAAATAATCTTGATTAAATTTAAGTCGATACGTGTTTTTGTTTAGACGATATTCCTGTTAGTTCGGGAGTTATCAACATTTTCCCGAAGGTCCATATTGTTTCATAAGGGGACAACGAAATTTTTAAACTCTGATATGGCCGATAATCCGACCTTAAAATCGTCTCTTTAATATACATATATTTTAAGTTTCAGGCAAATCGGCTTAACACGGCGGAACACTGGCAAAATAAGTTGGATTAGAGATAAACATTTCGAAAACACATGCAATGCGAATCAACAACACAATTAACAACACAATCAACAAACACATTCTAATACAAAACCAGGCTGAAAAAGGCAGGAACAGCCTTTGGCCGCTTGAATAGAACTTGGCGGTCACCCCAAATCTCGAAGAAGACAAATATTCGAATATTTAACGCATGTGTGAAATCTACTCTTCTGTACGGTAGCGAAACCTGGCTGATGACAAGCGTCATAGCCACTGTTGCCAGATTTGACGATTTCTCTGCATTTTGACGATTTTTACTCCCCAAAATAGCAAAATGACGATTTGACGATTTTTGCCCAAAAAATGACGATTTTTAAAAATAACAAAAACCTGACAATTTTTTCTACTTTTTAAAATTTTTTTAATTGAACTTTAATATTCAATGAATATTTTTTGCTTATTGTTAGTTAAAAAAAACTATCCACCAATATTTTTGTACAAAAAGGGACAAAAGAAACAAGTTAGAGTGTTACATTCTCTGTTTCCCTCCAAAATGTAAAAAAAATTATAGGGAGTTTTTTGGTGGAGGACCTTTCCTTGATTTATTATGATATTTATGCAATTTTATCATTATTATTTTTTTATAGAAGTGTCCACTAAAAAGGGTAAACAGAAAAAAAAAAATATTTTCCAATTAACTGGACCTAACTGCATAACCTTTTCTTTCATAAAACTATTTCATATGCTTAAAAATATAACAAAAAATGTAAAAAAAATTCGAACGCAGGTTTAGTTTTACAAGGGGGAACTGTGTTCTTCTTGGTCTGATTTTGCCAATTTTCGAACTGAATCATCCAATGGCCATAATATATATTTGTGCAAACTGTATGGATTTAGCTCTTTTGGAATTGGACTGCATCATGCCTTCAACAGACGGGCGGACATCGCTTGAATGTCTTAGAATTACTCTTTAATCAATGATAAATATGCCTTTTTTATTTTGACGATTTTTGCAAATGGGATGACGATTTTGACGATTTTTTTTATAAAAATCGTACATTTTTGATGATTTTGTACCCAACAATTCTGGCAACCCTGGTCATAGCACAGAGACTACAGGTCTTTGTAAATAAATGCCTGCTTATAATTTGTCGTATCTTTTGGCCGAACACAATAACCAATACCGATCTTTGGAGATTGACGAAAGAGGTACCTATAAATTGCCAAATAACAAAAAGAATGTGGAAATGGATAGGGCACACATTAAGAAAGCCAAAAGGTAGCATCACGAGGACTGATTTAGAATGGAATCCTCAAGGCAGCCGACGCCCCGGTCGTCCAAAGAACTCTTGGCGCAGAACACTTAACCAAGAACTTAAAATATTAAATAAAACTTTTGATGAAATTAAAATTATATGTAACGATAGATTAAGTTGGAATAATGTTGTAGAAGCCCTATGTTCCCAAGTGGAATGAATAAAGGGGGAAAAAATCGGCTTATAAGGGTTGAGATATTTCCCTTGTGAGTCGATAAATGTACTTGAAGGAAGGTCTGCGACCAATATTTTGGATAGTCACAAACATCAGCACTAACTCATTATACCCTCTACCACAGAATGGTGTAGGGTATAATGATTAAAACAACATGATAACTAATCTGCTGTTTTTTATAAATTCCACTCTAGTAATAGAGGGTATATGAACAAATCAATGGGATATTAAACTAGCGGATCACCGATTTTGTTAATTTTTTGTTATCTGACAGAGCTACATAAATAATTAAGAACCTTATATATTTTATAAATACTTTGGAAGAATTGGTTTCTATGAGCAATATTGTAGAAAAAATATTTATATTTAAAATTTGCCACAGTGCCTTTTTTTAAAGGATAGTACATTTTTTAACGTGAAAAAAATTAACAATTTTGATTAGAAATATTTTATTTTGAGCAAAAAACTCTTTTTTTTTTGTCATTAAAAAAAAAAAACAAAAAATAACTAATTTTTTTTTTGAGTGTTAAACTTATTTTGAGTGTAATGTTTTTTTTTTACTGTTAAAAATATTTCTGAGTGGATGCACGTACGTACGAAAAATATTGTCATTTTTGTAAAAAAAATTATTTTTTTTGAGTGTAAAATTTTTTTTCGAGTGTAATTTTTAAGCTACCAATGCTTTTAAAACTAAACAAGTTTAAAAAACATTGCTTAAATACTAAACAAGTTGGAAAAATATTGTTATGTTACTACCAATGCTTTTAAAACTTGTTTAACACGTTGCATTTAAGATGAAACCAATCTGAAAGTCACGGTTTCGCTTATAACTGGTTGCTTGAACCACTGCACCGATTGAGCTGAAATTCAATAACAAGCAGACCTGGGGAACGTCAAAGATACATGTCAAGTTTCAGTAGTCTCACTATTGTCTTTCGAAAGTTATCGTGTTTTTTATCTCGTAAATTCGCGAAAAACCCTTGCCGAAATTTACTCTTTTGCTCATAACTTTTGAACCACTGGACCGATTTGGCTGGATTGCAATACCAACCTGCCCCGGTAAAGGAACAACATATACACTCAAAAGAAAACCTCTGTTAAAAAATCTGTAAAATGACTTTCAATTTAGAATAACAAATTTTTAGCAGATTTTTCTGCTGAAATGAGTATTTTAGCAGAATTCTCTGCTATTCAATTTCTGAAAACAACAGAAATTTTGCAGAACTTTTGCTGATTCTGTCTGCTAAGTTTCACAAAGTTTTTGTGCAGATTTTCAGCAGATTATTTTGCTAATTTGACAGATATTTTTTGTTATATTTTTTTTTAAGTATTTTTTTAAATGTCGGTCTCGCAAAAATAAAAATCAAATGTCACTATCCAAAAATTAAAGTAGACGAATATAAATAGCTCCCACTTAAATGCATCACAAAATATGTCAGCTTTAATAATATATAATGCGAAAGAACACAAACAAAAAATTCATACTAAGATATTTTTTCAGCTTGCCAGTTTGTTGCTGCTTTTCAAGAAGAGAAGTTCTTCAGTTCATGCACGCAAACCGTACATTGTACGGCTTTCAATACAAAATTCAAAACCACCCTTGTGTTTTGCTACTTTTTTTTCATTTGTTTCATGTGTGTGTTTTTTTATTTGTTTAATTTTGTTTTCTTATTATAAGTGTGTATGTTGTTGTGTTATTTTTGCTTTCTGTTCTTTCATGTTTCGACATCCCGTTATTTTTTTCTTGTTCGTTCATGTTAATAATTTTATAAAGTTGTTAAATATGGGCAATTCCATCATGTCGAACGTGACCGTTGAACACATTTAAGTTGAAATAAAAGTCAAAATAAAAAGAATTTTTTTCTTGACAAAAGGGGAAACTTATAGCTCTTAACTAGCTCTATAATTGTTGCTCAGGTTGATTTTGGAAATTGTTTCAAGTTTTCGAGATAATCGCAAAGAACACAACCATTCGCACGGGACCAAAAACAGAAGTGGTTTTCGCGACTATCAATTAAAACTCTGTTTTTAGCGAAACCTGAGGCAATATCACAATGCGACTAATTTTAGAATGTTGGCTAATAATGTCTCTTAAAAGTTGTAAAATTTTACCTCAAAATTATTTCTACTTTTTTTTAATTTAACTTTAATCACTGTCGCACGGGACATGTCGCACGGTACATTTTTTTCCATCATCAAATTTATGTTGTTTTAGTTGTTCTTTTTTTGACAAATTATAAATAAATAAGCGTAGAAAACATATTTTTATTCATTCATTTAATTTCATTATGTCCTTTAGCCAACGCTTTCCATTTTTGTGTAGCATTCCGCATTATTTCCTTGTTTTTTAATTTATTGTCTTGTAATTATACCCTACACCACACTGTGGTACAGGGTATAATGAGTTTGAGCTGATGTTTGTAACTACCCGAAATATTGGTCCTAGACCCTCTTTTAAGTATACCGATCGACTCAGAATCACTTTTTGATTCGATTTAGCGATGTCCGTCCGTCCGTCTGTCCGTCCGTCCGTCTGTCTGTCTGCCCACGTAAACGGTGTAAACACGATACAGGTCGCACTATTTCATCAATTGACTTGAAATTAGAAACTTAAATTGAAATTGAAAAAAAATCGGTCCATATTTAGACCTAGCCCCGATACAAAGGTCCTCTTCAGTTTTGGCTCAAATGACTCTATAACCGCATCATAATAGGTATCTTTTCGAAATTTGGCAGGTAATTATGTTTCATCTACACAAATCACCATTCCGAATTTTAAAGAAATCGGACCAGTTCTTCTTGTAGCCCCCATAAAAACCACCTTCCCGATTTTCACATAAATCTCTCAAATTTCATGATAAAAGAAAATATTTAATTAAAATTAAAAATAAAAATAAATATAAAATAAAAAAAAGCCTTATCAAATCTGATTATTATCGGACCATTTTTGGACTTAAGCCTCATGTGAAAATTTAGCCCGATATTCAGTTATAGTTGTTTATTGTCAACAAAAAAATGCTTATTTCACTCAAATTTGATATGTGAGTGTTTTGTACACTTATTAAAGATTTGACAAAATATAGATCTAACCAGTCCGTTTTTGAACTTGGGCACCATTTTCCGGGAAACTCTGGTGTAGGGTATTATATGGTCGGTCTTGACCGACTATAATTTTCTTACTTGTTGTTTTTTGCCGTTTATACGCATCTATGTATATTTAAATAATTTAAGTATGTTTCTAAATAAGTAAATCGTTTATGTAAGAAAAAATATTTTTTCAAAATTTTAAAATTCACACTTACCATGTCGCACGTGACCAACTTTATATTAGAACCAAGATCACAGATTTTATTATTTTTTAAAAAGGTTTTTTTTATTTTAATTGTAATAAAAATCTGTGTTTGTTCTCAATATTTGATGAACTTTCGTCATGTCTACTTGCCGCACTAATAACAAATGTTGTTTTTCTATGTCGCACGGGACATCGAAATATGTGATAAAGCATAGCAAAAACTTACGGTTATTTTTAAATGCATAGTTTGTTATGCATTTTTTTTAGCTCTTTGTATCTCCAGAAAGATCTTTTTAAAGCAAAAGTCAACATTTAATGCTTCTCTTTAAGAACTTTTATCAAAACAAAAGGTGCATTAGAAATGTCCCAATGAGAAAAAATTGACTTGCTCGACTTTATATTCGAATATCTCGAAATGGGTTATGAATAAATGTAAAATTTGTTCACGTTAGTTAAATTTGATTGTTTTCCTATGAAAATATGTTAAAACAAATTGGTTTCAAGAACTTTTGGTTTTTTGGTCTTGGTAGACCTTTCGGTGGAAGTGCCCATATATATATTTTTTTCCAATTTTATACAAAACTGTAATTTTGAAAAAGTTATTGTTACAGAAAACATATCAATTGGCTCAAACTAGGTGTAATTTAAAATTTTTCTGCTTAAATCATCAATTTCTTAGCCGAAATTAGCAGATTTTTCTGCTGAAATCAGCAGTTTTTTCTGCTGAAATCAGCAGATTTTTCTGGTGAAATCAGCAGTTTTTTCTGCTTAAAACAGCAGATTTTTCTGCTGATTCAACCCAGGTTATCACTACAGAAATTTAGCAAACCGCGTCTGCTAATATATATGGGGCATTCCAAGCCAAATCACTCACTTTTAGACCCGACCCCTTACGATTTATTTTATTTTTGGATATGTTTTAGTACTTATTAAATGCAACTTGGACACCAATTTTCAGCCTTTTATTTCAAGATGGTGTTGAGTAATCAATTTTTCAAAATGGCGATTTTCTCAAAAAAATTAAAAAATTGAAATTTATAATTAATTTTGACCATTGAAAAATATAGATATTTTAAAAAAAGTTGGACAACGTTTTGTTGGTATTTAAATATAGTTTCAGAAAAAAAATATGAAAAAATTATTCGAAGTAATTATCACTTATTTTTTGACGTTTAAAAATTAAAATCGACTTTTTGAAAAAGTCCGAAACCTTCGATTTTTTTGTAAAAAATTGTAAAAATTGTACTCTAAATTACGCAACTTTTAAGCCATAATTCGAGATGTGATCACAATTCTTTCTATTTTTTTTTTTAATTTTTAAAATTGCACCTTTTATTTTTTGGCTCTGATTTATTTTATATGATGCTCCAAAAAAAATAAATTGGGAGATATTGACCCTAACTTACCCTAGATATATTCATTTCGAGGTAAAAATACGTCTCACAAAAATCGAGAACGATCGGAAATGGGTAAGGCGTTTAGCACGGTCCTTAAATTTAAAAAACGGATTACAATGAAAAATATGATTTTTTTTCTGTTTTCGCAATATTTTTGGTATTTTAAGTTAAGTTTTATTTCAAGCAATTACGGAATTGTGATGTAGAGTAAAATACCTTTCTAATAAGGTACTAAAAACTTAAATCGGTTGAAAATCAGCCAAGTTATTACAACTTCCCCAGGCATCTAACGTGTGTCATACCACTTGATTAATGAATACGAGTTCCTTTTTTAAATTTAGTGAAATTTTCTACTGTAATAACATTGTTTCATTATTCATGTTTCAGTGTAATATTTTTTTGGTTTTTCCAAATTTTAAAACAAAAATTTTTTTTTTTTTTAAATAGAGATTTCAAAAGGGTGTTGAAAATGCAGGCATTTTTAGCATTACTTTAAAAAATGTAAGCAAAACACAATATGAAAAATACTTGTCATCTAAATACATTCGAACTTGAAGAATAAAAAAAATGTTATTACAGTACGAAATTTCAATGAATTTTAAAAATCGGATTGTATTGCTTAATCAAGTGGTCTACCATACGTTAGATGCCTGGGGAAGTTGTAATAACTTGGCTGATTTTCAACCGATTTTAGGTTTTAGTATCTTATTAGAAAGGCATTTTACTCTACATCATAATTCTGTAATTGCTTGAATTTAAACTTAACTTAAAATACCAAAAATATTGAGAAAACAGAAAAAAATTCATATTTTTCCTTGTAATCCGTTTTCTAAACTTCAAGGCCCATGAGGAACGCCTTACCCATTTCCGATCACTCTAAATTTTTGTGAGACGTATTTCTACCTCGAAATGAATATATCTAGGGTAAGTTAGGGTCAATATCTACCAATTTATTTTTTTTTGGAGCACCATATAAAATAAATCAGAGCCAAAAAATAAAAGGTGCAATTTTTAAAATTTAAAAAAAAATAGAAAGAATTGTGATCACATCTCGAATTATGGCTTAAAAGTTGCGTAATTTAGAGTAGAATTTTTATAGTTTTTTACAAAAAAATCGAAGGTTTCGGACTTTTTCAAAAAGTCGATTTTAATTTTTAAACGTCAAAAAATAAGTGATAATTACTTCGAATAATTTTTTCATATTTTTTTTCTAAAACTACATTTAAATACCAACAAAACGTTGTCCAACTTTTTTTAAAATATCTATATTTTTTAATGGTCAAAATTAATTGAAAATTTCAATTTCTTAATTTTTTTGAGAAAATCGCCATTTTGAAAAATTGATTACTCAACACCATCTTGAAATAAAAGGCTGAAAATTGGTGTCCAAGATGCATTTAGTAAGTACTAAAACATATCCAAAAATAAAATAAATCGAAAGGGGTCGGGTCTAAAAGTGAGTGATTTGGCTTGGAATGCCCCATATACACTAGAGCAGGGCTTCTCACTAACCTTTGCTTTGCGACCCCTTTTCAATATTTCAAATTTTTCGCGACCCCCCAACATAAAAAACTTATTAACGTGAACTTTGACCTCAGTTTTTTAAAAACCTAAAGTAATGAAAAATTTGGAAACCAAATTCAGAAGCAGCATTGAAAAATTAATCGAAACAGTGTTGTCAGATCCCAGACGCATACCAAAAATTTCAAGTAAAACTTCTAAAAAATAAAACACAATCTTTGTAAGGTTTGACCTCAATTTTCTCAAAAATTTGCAAACCAGGTCCTGATTTACGGCATTTTATATCGAAACTTGCTATCTTCATCGATTTTTTATTTCCGAAAAAAAAGAAAAACACCAGTTAAACCTGTTTAGAAATGTTTACCAAGAAAGCATTTAAAGTCAGCAATGATTGTTCATTTTTTAAAATTATGTACCAATGTTTGGTATTGATCGAAATGTTATTCGATCACGAATCTAAATCCGTTATTCAGACCCAGATATGGAATCAGAATTAAAAAGTAAATCAAAAAAAGTGGTAAGATCCCAGACGCATCCGAAAGTTTTACAAACAAAGCTCTTTAAAATGTCCTAAAATACGTTTTAGTGAACTTTGCCTTTAATTTTCTCAAAAAGCCAACGTACTAGAAAATTTTGGAACCCAGGAATCAGCATCGAAAAGTTAATAGAAAACGAACTGTCAAATCCCAGACTCAGCCAAAACACTTCACAAATAAGTGTTGGGCATCCCGAGAAATTAACAACTAAACAGTGATTACGAAAATTTTTCTTTAACAAAAGTATTTGTATATTTTTATAACACAACAATAAAAAAATGTGTTTTAAATTTACCAAAATTTAAGATGTTAACAAATTTGTTCGCGACCCCCCTGAAACTCTTACGCGACCCCCTAGGGGGTCGCGACCCACCGTTTGAGAACCATTGCACTAGAGTGTCCCTTATTTTGGAAATGTTGGAAATTTTGAGACGGTAACCCCTCATTTTTTTCCTTTTGACTAAAAAATAACTCAGGAAAAATTTTACGCCCCTACGACCACGCCTTCCCTACGCGACGGGGCCGTAAAGAGCGGGGCCTTAAAAATCATTTTTACATACAAAGCAAAAAAATTTTTTTTTGATTTAAAATTTTTTTGTTATTAATTATAATATAGCTTGGTTAGCTTATTCACGAAAAAAAATTTGATTTTGGTGGGATGAGGCTTTCACTTCTAAAAAATTTTTCGAAAAAAAAAATTTAGAGCTTTTGGGGTCCTACAGTAAAAATTTTTTAAAAAATATTTTTTTTTAGTTTTGACAAGAAACCGTTTTAGTTGAATTGTTGCTTTTAATGATATATTTTCATAAAAAAATATTATTCCTATCTGTGACATCTTTATCGTGATCTAAAAAAGGGTAAAAAATGCATTTTTGATGTTTTTCGATACACGATCAAGATGTCACAGATATGAGTAATATTTTTTTATGAATATATATCATTAAAAGCAACATTACAACTAAAACCGTTGCCGTTACAACGTTACAACCGTTAATATTATAATTAATAACAAAAAAATTTAAAATCAAAAAAAAATTTTTTTGCTTTGTATGGAAAAATGATTTTTAAGGCCCCGCTCTTTACGGCCCCTCGCGTAGGGAAGGCGTGGTCGTAGGGGCTTAAAATTTTTGCTGAGTTATTTTTTAGTCAAAAGGAAAAAAAATAGGGGGTACCGTCTCAACATTTCCAACATTTCCAAAATAAGGGACACTCTAATATACACCCTCTATCACCAGAGTGGAAGGTATAAAAAAAAATTTCAACAAAATTTCCTTTTTTTCTCCCAAGGACACCGTGGATTTGCAAAACCAAAATTTTGTTAAGAATAAAGTTAAGAATATCCCCTTAACGCTGTTAAAATTTCAGTGAGGTGTTTTTTCATATTGTTGAGCAATTAATTTTCAAAGATTGTTAGAGAGCCAAATATTTGAATTTTTTTCAAAATTTTTGCAAAAACTAAGCTTTATTACCAACTATGAAACTATGGCTCGACAGCACGAAAAAAACACCTCTCTGAAATTTTAAGATTGTCAAAAGGACATTATAAACCTTAAGACAAAATTTGGATTTGGAAATCTATGGTGCCCCTGCCAGGAAAAAAAGAATATTCCAATACTATTTTCAAAAACGTTTGTTGAAATTTTTTTAAAATTTTCATGTTTAACAACAATTTTTTATGTGAAACAAAATGCATAAAAATATTCGAAAGTGAAATCTAGAACTACAATAAAAATTTTGGAAATTTTCATTTTCACATTTTTTATGTGAATTACTTTTTTGGAACAGCAGCCACAGTTTTGTATTTTTTTGATAAAATACACTCAAAAAAAAGAAACTGCAATGTTAGCAAAAAAAGCTTGTAAACCTACAAAAAAATTTGCTGATTTTGAACCCACAATTTTTTTGCTAAAGTTTGCAAAAGTGTTTTGCCAATAATTAGTTAACTGATTTTTTTTTTTTGAACTTAGTTCATACACATTTGAGGACCCCATTGGGTTCGGACCCAATAGGTTCAGACCCCGATGGGCCTAGTTGGGTTCCTTAAAAATCGTCATAGTTATTGATCCAAAATTTGTGTCCGTTTCGCTCTACATTGCTTAGTTTTTGAGATACGTGATTTTAGGGGATCACTGGGGTCTTGAGAATTAAAAAACTCGATAACTTTAAAAATATTACTCGGAGAGCTTTTGGATATTCTGCGGTCTTGTTCTACGTGTTTAGAGCTACACAAATTCTTTTGGACTTTTTGTTGTGTCTGGAATTAGGGTCCCATTAGGTCCCATTAGGGTCCACACATGTGAAGATGACCGACGATAGTATGGATATTCTAAGAACCAAAAATGGCCTCCATTTTCCTCTATCTGGCTTAGTTTCCGAGTTAGCGCCATTTTAAGTTTTCTGAAAATAAAAAAAAATTTACCATTTATTTTTGCTAATGTTAGCAAAAAATCTTGTAAAAATGTTGTCAACTCAATTTCAAATTTAGCAAAAGAAATTAGTTCAAAGTTTGTTTTAAATTGCTAATGTGCTAAATGAAGTTTACAAGAATTTTTTGCTAAAATGCTAATCTCAACTAAAAATTTGCTAAAAGTTAGCTAACTAGCATTAACAAAAAAAAATTAGTAAATGTACTAACGTATTTTTTTTAATTGTAGTATCAATTGATAGGTGCTATGAGGCAGTAATTCTTTTCAGCAACTAAAGATTATAATTGCGGAATTATGGTGCTTTTTCGCGGATGTTATATGTAAGTTAAATGTTGGGTTCTTCTGATATGTACTCATGAGTTTGCGATAATTTTCAAATAATTAAGATGTGATGTCATAATATAAAATAATCAAAACAAAAATAAAAAAATCATTTTTGGGGAGTTTTAAAAATTGCATTAGGTGCGTGAACTTTTTCACTGAAATGAACGAAAAAATATATTTTTGTTATCTGTACAACATTGCCCATAGCGTGGTGGGATGGACTTTTTTTGTCCAAAAAAAGTTATAACCCTAATATACATACTTGTTAAATATCTACAAAAACAAAATATTGTTTATTACAATCCCTTTAGGCACTCTTTCTCAACAATAATAACAATAACAACAAACAAGAGCAAGAACAAGAAAAAGGTGTTTTGTTTCCATTCAGCAGTAAAAGTAGCTCTTTTTTGTCATTGCTACATGCAAACATTTGACAATATCTTGCCGTTTTATCCTTATGCATATTTCTGAACAATATTTTCCGACAAGGAAAACAAACAAACCAATTTTTATACATACACATTATTAGCGTGTCCCGAAATTTAAAAGTTTTAGGGCGAATCCCTAAAACGGTGATTTATGAAATCAAAGGGACAAAAAGTAACAAAAAATATTTCGAGGTCATCTTCAGGGTGAACTTTGTCAAAAAAAAAAAAACTTCTTTTTTTATTTTATAAATTGGTGCCAAATATTTCGTTTTGGAGAGTGCAGTGAGGAAATATTATTTGTAAAATTTTCATGGAGTAATTTTAGTCCAGCACATCGTTTTGAAATTTTCAAAATGTGTAATTTATTTCATTATTTTTACGTTTCTATATAAAACGAAGTTATAGGAGTTCTTTTAAAATAAGTGGCCTTATGTTAAGCATATTAAGGGAAAGTTATTATAAAATTTTGGTTTTATAAAAATTGAAAAAAAAGATACACCGCTCAACACTCATTTTCCGGTTTGAATTCTACTGATCAATTTTAGTAGACTTTGATCTCCTGATTCCAAATCTGTTTTCCAAATTTTCCAATCACGTCCAGATTTTTAGTTATTCACGGTTGAAAATGCGAGAAATGACGATTTTTTTGTATAAACCGGAAGATATCTTTAGTGAGTTTAAAAGTCAATAAGAAAGAATGAACTTTTGCCTAAATTTTGAGCTCATCACAGTAAAGATTGATCATCTGGTTTTTGTTTTAGAGCCTTTTAAAAATGGTGCTTTTTCTAATTTTCTTCACAGTGTTTTTTTTTTAAATACGTGTTTGGCCAATAATAGTGCAACAACTTTAAATTTTTTTGATCATATATTTGAGATCATAGTTCAATTCTATTCTAACGCTTTATACCAGATTTTTATTCCACCCAGTGGCTATTGTGCAGGCTTTCAAAAAATGCAAAAATCGCGTTTTTTCGCATTTTCAACCGCGAATAATTAAAATTCTAGACGTGATGGAAAAAATTGGAGCACAGATTTGAAATCAGCGAGTCAAAATCTTTAAAAATTTTGTATCAAACTTCAAACCGCAGTCAAAAACCTTTGATTTGTTGAGCGGTGATATCATTTTCAAAAATTCAAAACGTGTGCTGGACTAAATTGGTACATTACAAAACTTTTGGCAGCAGTTGCAAAAATAAAAGTAATATTTTTTTTACAAAATGCATTACGAATGCAAATTTTAAGCGTAGGTTGCGCTCTGAATGTTACTTTTTTTTTTGCTTTCCTCCGTAATTAGCTCTTGAAATTTTTCTAATTTCGTGACACGCTGATAAACATACCTTTATGTCCTTTAAGAGAAATTCTGATAATAACCCTATAATGAGCAATGAATTTGATGATTGAATAAAAAAGAGAAAAGAGCTGCATTGAGATTTTTAACTTAATATTTAGCAGAGGTCTCTAGTACAGTAAATAAATTGTGTTGTTGCCTTATTTTCAATTTAAATTTTGAAAATATTTTTTAAATATTGACATAAAAGTTAATTGTATTGATAAAGAAATAATTCATTTATATTCAACAAAACAATTTGTCAAAACAATAATATTGCTTGTTTATATAGCAACGAATAATTTAAATTTAGCCAATAATAAAAACATGTTTGAGTGTTTAGAAAGGAGAGAGAGAGAGAGTGATCACAAAAAAGGAAAAATACACTTAATTCTAAAATTCTAAATTTAGAAATATTCAGGAAAATTCGGGAAAAAATTTTAATCTGAAATGTGACGGTAATTTTTTGATTTGTCATTTATAAATTGCTGTTCTATAAAACAGTAGAAATAAATCTTACAGACCACCTAGTTCATTAAAGGTTTAATAAACATATGTGTGTGTATGTGTTAAACTTTATGTTAAAGTTGTGTATATATTAGTTTGTTAAAATAACAAAGAATGGTCTGTTCAAAGTGCTAAATTGTGTTCAAAGATTCATAAGTCTGGAAAATTAACGATAAAATTCTTTATTTTTTTTTTATTCCACATGAACAATTCATGCAAAAAAAACACGAAAAAATAGGAAGTGATTGACTCTTTAGTGGTGTTAATAATCAAAAAAGGTTTTCTTTATTTTCTTTTTTTTTTTTAAAATACCTTTTTATTGTTTCTGTTACCTAAACTTTCAAAGACGATAATTAAGGAAAGGGAACAAACAAAAAAATGTACAATATATAGACAAATCAAAGAAGTTTTTTTTTGGATTTTGTGTTGTAAATTTAATGAAGTAAAAGAAGATGTTTAATATTGAAAAGTAACCCAAAAAGTTTTCTTAATGAATTGGTTACTATGTATTTGTATCCGAAGACTAACTAATTTTGTTATTTGTGTTGTAAATAAAAAGAAAACGTATGAAAATAACAGCCCGAGTGAAAAAGTTTAAATATAATTATGTATATAATTTTATAAATTTAAATATAATTTTACTGATCAAGAAATCGAAGGCTTTTGGCACCGCTTTGAAGTTTCATAGAAAATGTTTAAAATTTTGTACGAGCTCATTCAAAATCTTTACTCCAAATGTTTCCATCACGTCTAGAATTTAAGTTATTCGTGGTTTAAAATTCAATAAAAACCAATTTTTTGTTTTTTTTAAAGGGCTCCACAGCAGCCATTGCACTATGGGCCAGGATTTCCATTTTTTGGCCAAGAAGGTCTGTAAGGCAACACATATTTATTTTTTTTTTTAGAATGTCGACGTCTGGAATTTTGTCTTATTATTGTCGCTTAAAGTTTTTTTTTTTGCATGAGGTTAAAGTTAAAGTTTTATATTTTTTTATATTTTTTTTATGAAACAAATATTTTTTTTTTTTGTTCTTCAAAACAATATTTTACTGGTTTGTCCAACATATGAGATAAATTACCAAAAAGTAAGCTATAAGTATATTTTTTTAATAAATTTTTTCAACACCAAAGTCCAAAAAAGTCCAAACGATATTGACAAACCTCAAATTACGATCTGTCTCTGACAATGTGTTCTATTCACATTTTTGAGACCCTGTGCGACCATAAACTTTTGACTACTTTTGTTAAAATCCACCTTTTTTCTACACCAAAGTCCAAAAAAGTCCAAACGATATTGACAAACCTCGAATTACGATCTGTTCTATTCACATTTTTGAGACCCTGTGCGACCATAAACTTTTGACATAGAGGCAGTAAACCAAAATATGACGTTTAGAAATGCCCTAAAATGTAACTTCAATTATTTTTTTTTTGATATTTTTTTTTTTTGTATTGATTTCTAATAAAAAATTTCCCACTTTGACAACATTTCTGCGATAATAAGCACGTGAGTGAATTTTAAATCACTTTGGCTCATGCAAAAAAAACATAATTTATTCAATCGTTTTTTATACCCCCAACTACAGTATGGGGGTATACTCTCGTTGTCATTTCGTGTGTAACGGATCGAAATATCGGTATATACTAGAGATGGGCGCGTAAGTGATGTTTGAATTTTCGAATCACGCACACTCACTCACGAGCACATTTTTTTTACTCACACTCACTCACAATCACGTGAGTAAATTTAATACAACTCACACTCACGCTGACTCACACTCACGAAACTCTTTTTATAGAAAAAAAAATACAATAACGAAAATTTAAAAAATCTTTCCAAATTTTCAGCAAAATTTAAAGTTCAGCGAAATTTTATATTTTTTTTGCTTTTTTCGGGAACGAAATCTTAACTTAAGCCAAATTCTACAATTTTTTGTTGCTTCTTTTGGTCCCAAAGGAAATATAAAGAGAAAATAAATCACGCAAACTTACGTAAAAAAATCGACTCACGCACACTCACTCACACAAAAATCTTACTCACGCACACTCGCTCACGCAATTTTTTTCTCTACTCACACTCACTCGCAATCACGTGAGTAAAATTGAATTCAGTCGCAATCACGCGTAATCACGCGCGAACCACGTGAATCACGCTCTAATCTGCTCATGTGCCCACCTCTAATATATACTATTGATCTGTGATAGATTCTATGACATTCTAGCGATGTCCCCCTTTTCAGGGCGTGGATAATAAAATATTTTAAATAATAATAATTTAAAAATAATAACTGCAATACTTAAGTGCACTAAACAGAATAAAATTAACTTTTGAACATATGTTATGCGAGGGCCAAGAAGTCCCCCAACTCACCGTCCCCTCCCTCCCCCATAAAAGACGAACCTGTCAAATTTTATTTTACGTATTGGAGGGTATAAAAGATTCGGCACAGCCAAATTTAACACTCTACCTTGAGTTTTCTCACATTTACTCACTGCATATTTACGTGTGTAAACAAAAAAATACTCACGCGTGACTCACGCTCACGCGTACATTTACAACACGCTCACGCGTACATTTACAACACGAAAAAAAATTGTAAAAACTGAATCAACACTATTCAATAATTATGACTCACGAAAAAAAATGGCACTCACTACGAATCACTCACGCAAAAAATTTTATCAATCACAAAGAAAAACTTTAAATCACGCTCTCTTTCGACCACGCGTAATTCCCGTGACCAGTGTCCATCACTAGTGCTAAACATTAAAGCTGGGAACGCATTTAAGCGGGCATATTTTGGCGATTGCATTTAAATATTTTTATGGAATTGTAAGCTAGTAGCATTATTTGTACATTTCGGATGACAAATACTAATTGGAAATAAAAAAGTTCTCTCTTAAATGTGCCACCAAATATGTGAAGTCTTTGACGCATTTAAAAGAGAAATATTTTATAAAAACTTCTGATAAAAGCAAAAAGAATATTTATAACAACATAGGAATGTAATTACATGAACATTTCGACGGTCTTTTTCGGTCATTAGGACGGCACATTTTTTTGGTTGCTTCAAATGACTCCATATGGAACAGGGATACTCTAAACATAATTGGCGATATACCCTCAGTTTTTTATGCCGGTCGTAGAACAAAAATTTTGAGAAATCGGCTGTTACACTCGTAAAGTCTTGTTTTTTACATGTATTTACATGAAATTGGGACGGTCTTTTTCGGTCTTTAGGACGGCACTTTTTTGTGGTTGCTCCAAATGACTCCATATGAAACAAGGATACTCTAGACATAAATTTCGATCTACTCACAGCTTTGTGGCCTGGTCGTAGAACAAAAATTTTGAGAACTCGGCTGTTAAACTCGTAAAGTCTTGTGTTTTCCATGTATTTACATAAAATTGGGACGGTCTTTTTCGGTCTTTAGGACGGCACTTTTTTGTGTTTGCTTGAAATGACTCCATATAGAATAGGGATACTCAAGACATAATTTCCGATCTACCTACAGTTTTTTGTGCCGCTCGTAGAACAAAAATTTTGAGAAATCGGCTGTTAAACTCGTAAAGTCTTGTTTTTTCCATGTATTTACATGAAATTGGGACGGTCTTTTTCTGTCTTTAGGACGGCACTTTTTTGTGGTTGCTTCGAATGACTCCATATGGAAAAGGGACACTCTAGACATAATTTCCGATCTACCTACAGTTTTTTGTGGTGGTCGTAGAACAAAAATTTTGAGAAATCGGCTGTTAAACTCGTAAATCTTGTTTTTTCCATGTATTTACATGAAATTGGGACGGTCTTTTTCGGTCTTTAGGACGGCACTTTTTTGCGGTTGCTTCAAATGACTCCATATGAAACAAGGATTTTCCAGACGTAATTTTCGATCTATTCACAGCTTTTTGTGCTGGTCGTAGAACAAAAATTTTGCGAAATCGGCATTTAAAATCATAAAAAAATGAGTTTGGGGGTCCTAAAAAAATGAAAAATCAAATAGCTCAAAAACTTTTGATCTCAAGGCTTTCGGATATTCTGTGGTCAAGTTTTTCAAGTAAAGAGCAACAAAAATGCCATTGGACTTTTTATCGTGTGGACAATACTTACCGAGATATTAGCTTTTTAAAATTTTCCGGAATACGAATTTTTAATTCAAAATTTCGGACCTATTGAGTCCACACATCGATAGAGGAAGGCTGTTCCATATTTTTCTTTGCTTAGTTTTTGAGATATCGGCATTTTTAATTTTTAATGAAAAAAAAACCAAATTGTTCTTATGTTTTGTAAAAAATTCACTTTCTCTTCATAATATTTCAGTTTTACACTTTAGTTGTTCTTAAAAATGGTGTAAGTGGGACATTTTTGAAAAAAAAAAAAATATTAATATTAATATAAATATAAATACTGGTTACCCGGGTAGACCGGTTTTCGGACTACCCGGGTAACCGGTCCTGACCGTAGGCTCTAATATTTTAAATATTCTAATAATTTAAATATCTTGTCCACCATATTAGATCCGCTATTTTGAATATTTATGTCCAAAAGAGACAGCAAAATTTTAAATTTAAATTTGTCGCCATTTTGAATTTTAAAAGTCTGAGCTCATATTTTTTATTAGCGTCCCCAAATACATCGTCAAAGATTAAAATAAATACAATAAACAAAGAAGTAAAAAATCATGTCCGCCATTTTGGATTTTGAGTTTTTTTTCAGAATCGTTATCGGGGATCCTTTAACACCCATATGTAATACTTTTTTGACATATATGTTAAGTGGTCTATTTATGGCCAAAATTCAGGAATGCTGTCCTACAGTGCATTCGCTGGAAATGGGTTAATCTTACATTGGAAAGAATTTATTAAGCCACAATGATGTTTTACACTAAAAAAACGTTTTTTTATCAAAAAAATTGTAATTCTTTTTTTACAAAAATTACGAAAAAAAAAAATTTAATAGCGAAAACGATATAATACTTTCATCTAATACTGCTATAATAAGAAAAGTTACACCTTGGACGATTTAAATTTTCCATATTTCGGTTAATCCGACTTATCAGTTTCTGTAGTCACAAAACTCTTTTGAAATGCTTTATATGTCACTAACCCGGAAAAATAAAGTTCATAAAATCATATTTTCTATTATAAAAAAATAAAATAAAAATATTAAAAAAATACAGAAATATTTTTTTCTCAAATATCTAATGCATCAAATACTTAAAAACCCATATAAAACAATACTTTGAAATGCATTTGCACTTAAAACAATATCGTTATGTTCTTTCATAGAAATACTATAGACGAACACTTTGCAAATACGATATGTAAGTTTTTAGTATCTGAAATACTCATATAAATAAAAATATTTTTATGTTTATTCCATAAAATATATTTTATTTCTGTTTGTTAAATAAATTTATTTTATATGTTAAAGATGAAGCATTTGCAACAATGATTTCATAATAATAAAAAAAAAAGAAAAATAACTGTAGCAGAAGAAAAACAAAATGAGCATCTGAAGAATAATCGAATCATCATTGTACTTTTTAAAAGTGTTGACGTTGTTAAAAAGTGGAAAAACAAACTTTTAATATACGAACACATATATTTGTACATATACAGTGATGTGAAAAATTATAGCAGGGATTTTCAGTTATTTCAGTATTAGGAGAGAAATTGTCACTACTCGGGTGTTATAAATCAATGGGCGACATTCCCAAAAACACATCATAATTTGAGCTA
Source organism: Pegoplata infirma (assembly GCA_963921195.1). Lineage (NCBI taxonomy): Eukaryota > Metazoa > Arthropoda > Insecta > Diptera > Anthomyiidae > Pegoplata > Pegoplata infirma. Next base: position 120,000,300 of record OY992536.1, on the reverse strand, counting down.
ATGATATTTTGCAATTTAAAAAAAAATCTCAGGAAATTCTCTGAGTGTCTTTCTTTTATTATTTTTTTTTTAATTTAAAATAAGAGTTTTGGATAACACGTAAGATTTTTTATCCGTTTTAAATTTTAAGAAAAATTTAGAAAATATAATATTTGTTTGAGCTCGAGGCCTTTTTTATTGTTTTTGTTTAATAATTTGTCACTTCTTATTCAGGCAAACAATAAATGAACAATTATTTAACAAAAACAATAACAAAGGCCTCGAGCTCAAAAATTTTATTTTCGAAATTTTAAAATAAAATGGTCGAATATAATAAAAAATTATATTTAATTAAAAAAAAAAAAGATTTTGCTCTTTTGAGTTCAAGAAAATATATGCTGAATATGACAATATGGGCAAATTTTCATTCCAAAGGCAACCCGGCGTATACTTATTTTAAATTTAAATTAGTTTATTAATCGTTCGTTTTGTATAGATACAAAGATTTTCAAATGTGTGTGTTTCGCAATACTCCGCTATTATTTCTTCGCTAACAAAAAATGACATTAAAGAAGAAAAATAATTTTTTTTTTTCCTAACTGCTATTTTTCTGCACAACACTGTAAATGTGTATTTTCTTTTTAAACTTTCTTTAAAAACGTATAGATATGAACGATGCTGCTTTTACAGAATATTATATTTGTTTGTTTAATGAAAAATTTTATTCTGAGAAACGCAATTATTGTTCGAGTTTTCCCAAGGTTTTAGTTTTTCCATTAATTCATATAAAATGAAAAAGAAAATCAAACAATTTATATATCAACATAAAGGCGTATTAAAAGGAAATCAAAATTTATGTTAAAGACACAAAAACATTAAAAATTTAAGAAAAACAAGTAAAAATATTCAAATCGGAATTGGCGAATGTTTACACTCAAAAAAACCTTGTCAAATTACTAGAAAAAGTCGTATTATCCCATTTTACCATTATTTGACAGTTTTCTTTTTTTAACAAATAATTTTCGATCGAAATTTAGAGTTTTTCTTGTAAATTAACAAATTTTCAAGATTTTTTACAAAAAAAAAAAAATCTAAAAAATTTACCAGAGTTCCTTGTAAGTTTTATTTCGCCAAAAAAAAGGTAAATTTAAATTTTTTGGTAAAAAAATATGTAAAATTACAAAAAAAAATCGTAATTTTTACTAGGAATTCTCTAGACTTGTGCTTAATCGTTCAATTGAGTGAGCGCTCATTTTCGTTCATTTCAGATAAAACACCTAGTTCGTTCATCTAGTCCAAACGCTCTTTTGTATTTTTCGATCAACAGTTCGTGAACGAATCATTTTGATCATGTCTGTTGGTCGTTCATCTAGTTCAAATCGCTCAATTTTTGTTTTCGTTCAACAGTTCGTGAACGAATGATTTTGACCATGTCTGTTGTTTTGGCTTTCGTTAAAAAAAAAAAACAAAAATGTTAAATAAAAACATTATTATTAAAAAAAAATATACACAATTTTTGTAAAAAAAAACATAAATGATGAAAAGCGTGCTAAAATAGGAGAGAAAACTAACGACTAATGACAAAAATTAACAAAAAAAAATTGAACGACCGAACTGAAAGATCAAAATGAAGTAATGACCAGTTAGGCTGAATGAACGAAAAGACCTACAAGAGCTGAAATGAACGAACTAGATAAACAGCTCAGTTAAGTGAATAGTTCAATTGAACTAGTTCGTTCGTGAACGACACAACTCTAGAATTCTCGTAAAATAGGAGGTAGCAAAACATCTAGTAAAGTCACGAAACCGCCTTGTAAGTTTTATCGCGTAATAAAAATTGTAAATTTACAATTTTTTAACGTGATAATGTTTTTAAGCTGGTGTTTAATTTTAAAAAAGTTGCAGGGCGCCACCTCAGTTTGACTATATAAGCTAACAATTAACGAAAAATAAAACGAGAATTGCTATTTTCATTTTCTTAAAACCAAAAATTTTAATAACTTGGGTTTGTAACTTGGATAATAATTCACCTCGTGGTGAACAAAACCGTTTTTCACCAGCTGGTGAATAAAAAGTAACATAATTATTTTTCAACAAAAAAAAATTTTTTCATCAAATTTTTTTTTTCATCAATTTTTTTCCATTGAAGAACTGAACCAACTTTTGAAAAAAATACTCTTTTCTTATATGTTTTTTTGGTATTTTTGTTAAATAAATAAAATGGTTGATATATTTATCGCGATGGGAAGGTGCTCTCAAAGTCCCGTACTGCCCCCATCACCTTTCCCCCCTCCCAACCCTAAAAAACAACGCCCCTTTTTTTAAATTTTTTTTTACATTTTGGATCGTATAAAAGATTCGGCACAGCCGAATTTAACACTCCCACTTGATTTTGTTCAAATTTACTTCCTTCACTAATTTTTTTAACAAAATTTTTAGGTAAAATATTTTTTAAAATTTTTTTTTTCCAATAAGGTTTTTTACCAAAACATTTTTTACATTGAGGAGGATATCTACACTAAAAAAAAAACTTGTAAAATTACAAGAAAAGTTTGTAAACTATTTGATAAGAATTCCTTGTAATTTTACGAGCTTTTTACCAATATTTTTGTAATTTTACAAGCTTTTTACCAAAAAAATGCCTGAGAATTTTGTACTCTTGCCCAAAACATTTAATCATGATAATGTTTTGCGGAAGATTTGGGGGTACTTGCCAAAGCAAAGTTTTTTTTAGAAAAAATAATGTTATATTATTTTGCTATTCCATGCAAAACAAATGGAAATATCAGTCGAGGACCCCATTAAAAAACCAAAAGAGTTGTACATTTCGTGAGTGCAAAAATAAGTGCAAAAAATTGTTTTTACATTTTGGAAAGTATAAACGATTCGGCACCAAAGAATATAACACTCTAACTTGTTTTATGTACATTTGATAATTAAATGGAAATTTTTATGCGAAAAGCTTAGACTTGGTGAAAAAGTAGTTTTGGTAAAAAAAAATGATAAAAAAATTTGATGAAAAAATATTAATGAAAAAAATTTATGAAAAAAAAATTTTGAAGAAAAAAAAAAAAAAATTTTATGAAAAAAAAAAAATTATGAAAAAAAAAAATTTTATGAAAAAAAAAAATTTGAGAAAAAAAAAGTTTGATGAAAAAAAATAATTGATGAAAAAAAAAAATATGAAAAAAAAAATTTCTTAAGAAAAAATTTTTTTTTTGTTGAAAAATAACTATGTTACTTTTTATTTACCGGCTGGCGAAAAATGGTTTCATTCACCACGAGGTGAATTATTATCCAAGTTAAAAACCCAAGTTATTAAAATAACTTATTATAATAACTAAAAACATTATCATGTTAAAAAAAAATCACAAAATTGTTTTCTATTGATTATTTTTAAAGAGATTGAGACAATTTTTCATTTAAACTTTAACTGATTTTTTTTTAATTTTTTTCTTTCTCGAAAACGGATCGAAATTAATAAATATGATTTATTGCAAAACATATTTCTGTTATGTTTTTTGTTAATTTGCAAAAGTCCAAAGCTTTGATCGCCGAGCGCCACGGGTTAATTTTATACTATTGGCACCAAAACTTCTACTACATTTTTCTTAGGTTTAGTAAAACAAAAATTTGCTCGGGCACTTCGGAAAATCAAAATTTTAAGAAAAATATGCTACTATAATTCACATGAGGGATAAGACCGCTCAACAAATCGAAGGTTTTTGGCTCCGGTTTGAAGTTTCATATAAAATTTTAAAAGATTTTGACTCGCTGATTTCAAATCTGTGCTCCAAATTTTTCCATCACGTCTAGAATTTTAATTATTCGCTGTTAAAAATGCGAAAAAAATCGATTTTTGCCTTTTTTGAAAGCCTGCACAGCAGCCACTGGGTGGAACAAAAATCTGGTATAAAGCGTTAGAGTAGAATTGAACTATGATCTCAAATATATGATCAAAAAAATTTGAAGTTGTTGCACTATTATTGGTCAAACCTGTATTTTAACAAAACACTGTGAACAAAATTAGAAAAAGCACCATTTTTAAAAGGCTCTAAAACAAAAACCAGTTCATCAATATTTTTTGTGATGAGCTCCAAATTTAGGCAAAAGTTCATTCTTTCTTATAGACTTTAAACCCCATTAAAGATATCTTTCGGCTTATACGAAAAATAACACAGAAAACTTCAATTTGTAGGTTAGGTTAGGTTAGGGTGGCGGTGCCAGATGGGCACTCCGCATAGACCAATTGGTCCATAGCGATACCACAAAACTTTCTCCGCTTATCGATGTAAACTAAATACATTGACCTTCATTGCGAATTGTTTCAAGCTCTTCAGGTCTATCCTCGTAATTTCCTCCAAAGTCTCGAACTGTGAACTTCCTATAATTGATAGTCGAGTTCGTGCCAAAGCCGGGCAGTGACACAGGATGTGTTCAATGGTCTCTTCGACGTCTGGTGTCTCGCACCTTTTACAGTTTGCGTCCGTAATAAGATTCATGTTCTTGGCATGTTTTCCGACAAGACAGTGTCCCGTTATTAAACTTGTCAACATACGACATTCTATTCTCGTAAGTGTAAGTAAGAATTTAGTTCTTCCTAAATCATAGCGTGGCCATAAAATTCTGCTTATACGACTTGTCCCAAGTTCCTTCCATCTTCGATTTGCTTTGGCGACAGTTAGGGTATTTCGTTTTAGTTTGAAATGCTGGAGTGGCGGTAAAAGCATTATGGTGGTACCTATGCCATCTGCTCCAAGTTTCGCGAGTTCATCTGCTTTCTCGTTTCCTTCTATTCCTTCGTGCCCTGGTACCCATAATAAGGTAACTTCATTATTTAAGCAAAGTTGTTTTAAATTCTCGTAACACTTTAAAACCGTTTTCGATTTAATTTGGTAGCTCAAGAGTGCCTTTAGAGCAGCTTGACTATCCACGTAGAAATTAAGGGTGGCACCTTTTTCCTTTGCCATATATTCCACAGCTTTTGATATAGCAGCTATCTCAGCCTGAAAGATACTCGAGTCCACGGGTAATTTAAAAGATAAGTGTTGGTCTAGTTCCAGTATCGTGAAACCAGCTCCAACACCATGCGATTGCTTCGATCCATCAGTAAAGATATTTATTGAGTTCGCAGGAGGGCCCTGCCAGGTCGACCAGAATTCTCGATCCGGAAATCTAACTTCATATTTCCGGTCGAAAAATAGTTTGGGCACTGTGTAATCAGTCAATACGGTCCATATTAGCAATGTTACTGTGTCCAAAGTTGCGATACTTGAACCAATTTGACTCTTTGAGTCTGAGGCAAGCTTTGTAAGCCTCGCCCTTAGCAAAGAGATCAATTGGTAATAAGTGCAATAAAGTGTCGATAGAGTCGGCTGATGTTGTTCTCAAAGCGCCAGTGATACTCCGTCCCATTTGCCGTTGAAGCTTCTGAAACGTTTTAAGCGTCACATCCTTTTCGAGTGCCTTATGCCAGACTAAAACTCCATAGAGTAAGATTGGTCTTACGATTGAAGTATAAATCCCGTAAGTGACTTTAGGTTCTAGACCCCAGGTACTGCCGAACATTTTCTTACACGCGTAATACGCGTTGTTTGCCTTTTTCACTCTTTCTTCAGAGTTCTTGTTCCAGAACAGCTTACTGTCCAAGAACACTCCAAGAAATTTGGCATGCGGTGATATTGGAATTTCAACTCCTCCCACTCGAACCTTTCTAAATTCCGGGATTTTGTATTTTCTAGTAAAAAGAACCATTTCCGTTTTCTGCGGGTTGACATTAAGTCCATTTCCTGAAGCCCACTTCCACATAGCCTTAAGTGAGCCCTCTAAAATCTCGGATACAGTATCCAGATATTTGCCACATGATAGAATAACCACATCATCAGCGTATGCTATTGTTGTGGTTCCTAAAGTCTTCAGTTCCTTTAAAATGGGGTCCAACACCAGGAGCCAGAGCAGTGGTGACAGAACCCCACCTTGTGGTGTTCCTCTAGTAGCGTAACGAGATGTTTTTGCATGACCCCATTCGGCCGTTATTTCCCGACATGAAAGCATTTGCTCTATCCATTTACTCAAACAACTGTTAGTTGAAGCCTTGTCCAAAGCATTAACTATCGTCTTTGTATTTACATTGTTAAAAGCCCCTTCTATATCCAGAAATGCTGCAAGAGCAAATTCCTTATACTCCAGGGATACTTCTACTTTCTGTACAAGTGAATGGAGCGCAGTCTCTATGGATTTACCCTGCTGGTAAGCATGCTGTGCATCCGATAGAAAATTTGTACCTAAATGCTCTCGTATATATAGATCAATTATCCTTTCCAGTGTTTTCAAAAGAAAAGATGTTAAACTGATTGGTCTGTAATCTTTTGCCGTCGCGTGGTCAATTTGTTCAATTTGTAAAATATTTATCTTTTTTTCAAAGTCTGCTAAAATTGATCACCAGAATTCAAACCGGAAAATGAGTGTTGAGCGGTGTAATATTAAATTTTCTTATTTTAAGGGTAATTTCTCGCATTTTTTTTTAGTTTAGTGCGAGATATTTTTAAACGCATTTGAAGTTGGTGAGCTATTATTATAATTGTAAATACTTGAAAATTGTATAAGAGGCGTATACCTAATTTTTTAATTGCCTTTGAATAACAATCACATGCAACGGTGTACAGTTGTTTATTTTTAATAATTCGACCATTCAGTAAGAACTGGATCGATTACAGTGAAATTCATTAGAGCTAACATAATGTCGAGCTTAAGTTTTGACGCTGCACAGTGCCACATTTGGCCAATCTAGGACGACACAAATCCAATTTTAATTATATTGACTTGAAATTCGGTATAAATGTTCGTTTTGACTTCGAAAATAACATTATGAAAAATGTGGGAGGCCGGTTAAGGGCCACGCCCACTTGTTTTAAAATTTGTAATTTTGGTTATAATTTCTTTAAATTTGGTATATATACTCTCAATGACAGTAGAAATAATATCACAAAAAAGGGGGCGCTCAGACAACTGACACGCCCACTTTTTTAAAATATGTTTAAAAAATATGTAAAAACAAGGTTTACATATCGCCCCACTGTAGTCGGCGTCGCAGACGGTCGCAAAAGTTAGCCGTTGAAATAAGTACTATAGATATTGGTCATTATATCTGAAAAAGTTCGGCTACCAATGCGGACCAAACACAAAAGTTCTATTCTATCAAAAAAAAAATAAATATATAATTTTCTTCAAAAATTTTTATTTTATGAAAAATTTAATAAAAAAAAAAGAAAATATATGACTTTTTTTTTTATGAAAAATTAAAAAAAAAAAAAGAAAATATATGACTTAAAGCATTTAAATATCCTTTAAAATTACCACAAAAGACTGGATAAATATCTCTTTTTGTTCAAAAGTTACAACAGCTTAAACTCGACTTAATTTATGCGAAATAATGTACACTAGTTACAGGATTTTACAAGATGCAACTTTATGCACCCACCTGTTAGTAACGAACAGAATAATCGATCTTATATGATTATTTCCGTGCTATTAGGAATGTTCTATAATACATGCATACATAAAGTCCATGAAGATAAATTCGATTTTACGTAAGAGTTAAATTCGAAATGACGTAACAACATGAAGATAAATTCGATTTAACGTAAAAGTTAAATTCGATATGACGGAACAACTTGGTGATATATTTAATATTTAAATTCGATTTCAGGTAAAAGTGTGAAGAAAAATCGTAAAAATTGTTTTAAATGTTCTGTGAAAGGGGAATTGTAGTAGAAGGCAAAGTAAAAAATCCTATTAAGTTAATTGACACGGGGCCAAATCCTCTCAAGAAATGTAAGGGCACAAAAACTTATATAACCGAAACCTGAAAAAGAATATACATATTCTGTGAATGAAATATTGTAGTACAGGGCAAAAGTAACGATTCTCATAAATTTTATTGACGCAGGTCTTTCCTGTGGCTCACAGTGGGCCAAATCCTCTCCTGAAATGTTAGGGCACAAAAAATTTAATAACCAAAGCCTAAAAAAGTATATACATTTTCTGTTAATAGAGAATTGTAACAGAGGACAAAAGTAATAATTCCTATAAATTTTATTGACGCAGGTCTTTCCTGTGGCTCACAGTGGGCCAAATCCTCTCCAGAAATGCAAGGGCACAAAAAATTGAATAACCAAAGCCTGAAAAAGAATATGCATATTCTGTTAATGGAGAATTGTAACAGAGGATAAAAGTAATAATTCCTATAAATTTTATTGACGCAGGTCGTTCCTTTTGTTCACATTGGGCCAAATCCTCCCCAGAAAAGTAAGGGCACAAAAAATTTAATAACCAATGCCTGAAAAAGAATATGCATATTCTGTGAATGAAGAATTAGAGTAGAGTGCAGAAGTAATGTTTCCTATAAATTTTATTGACGCAGGTCTTTCCTGCGGCTCACAGTGGGCCAAATCCTCTCCAGAAATGTAAGGGCACAAAAAATTTAATAACCAAAGCCTAAAAAAGTATATACATTTTCTGTTAATAGAGAATTGTAACAGAGGACAAAAGTAATAATTTCTATAAATTTTATTGACGCAGGTCTTTCCTGTGGCTCACAGTGGGCCAAATCCTCTCCAGAAATGCAAGGGCACAAAAAATTAAATAATCAAAGCCTGAAAAAGAATATGCATATTCTGTGAATGAAGAATTAGAGTAGAGTGCAGAAGTAATGTATCCTATAAATTTTATTGACGCAGGTCTTTCCTGTGGCTCACAGTGGGCCAAATCCTCTCCAGAAATGTAAAGGCACAAAAAATTTAATAACCAAAGCCAAAAAAGTATATACATATTCTGTTAATAGAGAATTGTAACAGAGGACAAAAGTAATAATTCCTATAAATTTTATTGACGCAGGTCTTTCCTGTGGCTCACAGTGGGCCAAATCCTCTCCAGAAATGCAAGGACACAAAAAATTTAATAACCAATGCCTGAAAAAGAATATGCATTTTCTGTGAATGAAAAATTATATAAGAGTGCAGAAGTAATCTATCCTATAAATTTTATTGACGCAGGTCTTTCCTGTGGCTCACAGTGGGCCAAATCCTCTCCAGAAATGTAAGGGCACAAAAAATTGAATAACCAAAGCTGAAAAAGTATATACATTTTCTGTGAATGGAGAATTGTAACAGAGGACAAAAGTAATAATTTCTACAAATTTTATTGACGCAGGTCTTTCCTGTGGCTCACAGTGGGCCAAATCCTCTCCAGAAATGCAAGGGCACAAAAAATTGAATAACCAAAGCCTGAAAAAGAATATGCATATTCTGTTAATGGAGATTTGTAACAGAGGATAAAAGTAATAATTCCTATAAATTTTATTGACGCAGGTCGTTCCTTTTGTTCACATTGGGCCAAATCCTCCCCAGAAAAGTAAGGGCACAAAAAATTTAATAACCAATGCCTGAAAAAGAATATGCATATTCTGTGAATGAAGAATTAGAGTAGAGTGCAGAAGTAATGTATCCTATAAATTTTATTGACGCAGGTCTTTCCTGTGGCTCACAGTGGGCCAAATCCTCTCCAGAAATGCAAGGGCACAAAAAATTAAATAATCAAAGCCTGAAAAAGAATATGCATATTCTGTGAATGAAGAATTAGAGTAGAGTGCAGAAGTAATGTTTCCTATAAATTTTATTGACGCAGGTCTTTCCTGCGGCTCACAGTGGGCCAAATCCTCTCCAGAAATGTAAGGGCACAAAAAATTTAATAACCAAAGCCTAAAAAAGTATATACATTTTCTGTTAATAGAGAATTGTAACAGAGGACAAAAGTAATAATTTCTATAAATTTTATTGACGCAGGTCTTTCCTGTGGCTCACAGTGGGCCAAATCCTCTCCAGAAATGCAAGGGCACAAAAAATTAAATAATCAAAGCCTGAAAAAGAATATGCATATTCTGTGAATGAAGAATTAGAGTAGAGTGCAGAAGTAATGTATCCTATAAATTTTATTGACGCAGGTCTTTCCTGTGGCTCACAGTGGGCCAAATCCTCTCCAGAAATGTAAAGGCACAAAAAATTTAATAACCAAAGCCAAAAAAGTATATACATATTCTGTTAATAGAGAATTGTAACAGAGGACAAAAGTAATAATTCCTATAAATTTTATTGACGCAGGTCTTTCCTGTGGCTCACAGTGGGCCAAATCCTCTCCAGAAATGCAAGGGCACAAAAAATTTAATAACCAATGCCTGAAAAAGAATATGCATTTTCTGTGAATGAAAAATTATATAAGAGTGCAGAAGTAATCTATCCTATAAATTTTATTGACGCAGGTCTTTCCTGTGGCTCACAGTGGGCCAAATCCTCTCCAGAAATGTAAGGGCACAAAAAATTGAATAACCAAAGCTGAAAAAGTATATACATTTTCTGTGAATGGAGAATTGTAACAGAGGACAAAAGTAATAATTTCTACAAATTTTATTGACGCAGGTCTTTCCTGTGGCTCACAGTGGGCCAAATCCTCTCCAGAAATGCAAGGGCACAAAAAATTGAATAACCAAAGCCTGAAAAAGAATATGCATATTCTGTTAATGGAGATTTGTAACAGAGGATAAAAGTAATAATTCCTATAAATTTTATTGACGCAGGTCGTTCCTTTTGTTCACATTGGGCCAAATCCTCCCCAGAAAAGTAAGGGCACAAAAAATTTAATAACCAATGCCTGAAAAAGAATATGCATATTCTGTGAATGAAGAATTAGAGTAGAGTGCAGAAGTAATGTATCCTATAAATTTTATTGACGCAGGTCTTTCCTGTGGCTCACAGTGGGCCAAATCCTCTCCAGAAATGTAAGGGCACAAAAAATTTAATAACCAAAGCCTAAAAAAGTATATACATTTTCTGTTAATAGAGAATTGTAACAGAGGACAAAAGTAATAATTTCTATAAATTTTATTGACGCAGGTCTTTCCTGTGGCTCACAGTGGGCCAAATCCTCTCCAGAAATGCAAGGGCACAAAAAATTAAATAATCAAAGCCTGAAAAAGAATATGCATATTCTGTGAATGAAGAATTAGAGTAGAGTGCAGAAGTAATGTATCCTATAAATTTTATTGACGCAGGTCTTTCCTGTGGCTCACAGTGGGCCAAATCCTCTCCAGAAATGCAAGGGCATAAAAAAAATAACCAAAGCCTAAAAAAGAATATACATATTCTGCGAATGAAGAATTGTAGTAGAGTGCCGAAGTAATGTTTCCTTTAAATTTTATTGACGCAGGTCTTTCCTGTGCCTCACAGTGGGACAAATCCTCTCCAGAAATGCAAGGGCACAAAAAATTAAATAATCAAAGCCTGAAAAAGAATATGCATATTCTGTGAATGAAGAATTAGAGTACAGTGCAGAAGTAATGTATCCTATAAATTTTATTGACGCAGGTGTTTCCTGTGGCTCACAGTGGGCCAAATCCTCTCCAGAAATGTAAAGGCACAAAAAATTTAATAACCAAAGCCAAAAAAGTATATACATATTCTGTTAATAGAGAATTGTAACAGAGGACAAAAGTAATAATTCCTATAAATTTTAATTTATTTAAAGAATAAATTTAAAGAACAACATTTTTAAAACACAATAAATGCAGTTTTGTATGTAAATTGCCCTGTATTGTTTGCTTATGGTGCCGGCAGAGCTTCGAAGAATGAAATCCTTTTCGAATGAATTCTCAAAAAAATCCCCTCTTCTTTTTCAATAAATATAAATTGTATTTCTTAATTTATTTGTTTGAAGTAAACGGTAAGAAAATGAATATTTATATATCTGGCAACACTGCATATTTTTTAGTTAAGAACATCAGTGTTGGTACTTTAGAATTTTTGTTTTGTTCCAAGTGTGTTGAAAAGCAAACAAAATGTAAAAAATCAAACGCTTAAACAAATAGACTTGTTTTTTACAGACCGAATTAAGATTAGGATTAACTCTATTTAATTAAATAATGGGTCAAATCAATTCCAGTAATTTTGTTTTTTACTTAGCTTTCCTATGTTTTTATATTATTATTGTTAATAGAATGAAGATTCAGAAAAAAAAAAATTAAAAAATTGTTTTTGGCCGTATAAGACCCATTTTTTTAAATAGAATAAAGTTAACCCTAATCTAAATCCAGTGCAAAAAACAATTTTGTGAATTACTCGGCATATTTTTAAAATTCAACTTACAATTAGTACTAATAAAAAAGTATCAAATACCAACACTGAAACTTACAAAAGCAAAAATGTAAAGTAATATCAAATACATACATAATTGCCAGTTATTTTTGAAATACCCCAATTTAGCTTTTTATTCACTAGTAAATTGGTGCTGTTGTGGTGCAAAGGGTATGACGTGGCATGGGATGTCAGGGGTCCTCGGTTCGAATACTGGGTGGTCCAACTTTTTTTTTTTTTTTTTTTTAGTTTTTGTTTTTTTAACCGAGACCTGCGTCAATAGAATTTATAGGAATTATTACCTTTGCCCTCTACTACAATTCCCAATTCACAGAATATTTGAATTAATTATCAGGCTTTGCTTTTTCTTTTTTTTTCTTACATTTCTGGAGAGGAAAGACCTGCGTCATCAAAATTTAAAGAAATATCCCTTTACTACAATTCGCTATTCACAAAATATTTATACTCAATTTTAGGCGTTGGTATTCCATCTTTTGTGCCATTACATTCCTGAAAAGTAGTTGGCGCACTGTGAGCAAAAGGAAAGACCAGCGTCAATAAAATTAATAGGAATTATTATTTTTGTCCTCTACTACAATTCTCCATTCACAGAATATGGATATTCTTTTGCAGGCTTTGGTTATAAAATTTTTTGTGCCATTACGTTTCTGGGGAGGATTTGGCCCAATGTGAGCAAAAGGAAAGACCTGCGCCAATAAAATTTATAGGAAACATTACTTCTGCACTCTACTATAATTCTTCATTCACAGAATATGCATATTCTTTTTCTGGCTTTGGTTACTTAAATTTTTGTGCCCTTGCATTTCTAGAGAGGATTTGGCACACTGTGAGCCACAGGAAAGACCTGCGTCAATAAAATTTATAGGAATTATTACTTTTGTCCTCTGTTATAATTCTCTATTAACCAAAAATGTATATACTTTTTTAGGCTTTGGTTATTAAATTTTTGTGCCTTTACATTTCTGGAGAGGATTTGGCCTACTGTGAGCCACAGGAAAGACCTGTGTCAATAAAATTTATAGGAAACATTACTTCTGCACTCTTATATAATCCTTCATTCACAGAATATGTATATTCTTTTTCAGGCATTGGTTATTAAATTTTTTGTGCCTTTACATTTCTGGAGAGGATTTGTCCCACTGAGTTTTATTATTTTATTATTAATAAATTATTAAATAAAACAACATTTTATTATGCGGAAGTAAACAAAAATATGTCTTTATTAGAAGACTTTAAGTTTAAGACGATTTTACAATATTCTTTAAAATTAAAATGTACACATAAAATATACTCTAAACTCCAAAGTGAGTAGTTCAAATATTAATTATAGGGAAAGGAAACAGATAAGCGGAAAGGGAAGAATAACTTTACTTTAATGAGAACAACAAATTAGATTTAATATAAATAGAGAAAGAGAGAATAAGAGAGTAAACGATAATGTTATATTAGTAAATAGGAAAGGGAAAACGAACTCCACTCAAATACAAAGAGAGAGTTATATATTAATTATAATATGAGAAAGTGAGATATTAAGAGAGAGGTATACATATTAATAGGGAGGTTCACTATTATTATGTAACTCCCCCACCCTTTGATTGCACATTACTCCTGGAATGTGATACAATATTCAATAATAGGAGTAGTATAAAAATAAATTATAAAAATAATATATAAAGTAGGTATATTTTAAAAGTAGTAATACAGATTTAATTATAAATAAAAATATTGAAAATAAGTATAAAAGAAATATATGTATTGAACAAATTTTCCTTTATAAAAATTTTATAAACACATTAAATATTTTACAAATTCAAGGTTGTTTAAACAAATTATTACTTTTATCGATAAGCGAAAATTATATAACATGTATTACAATTAAGCTTTAATTTAAAATTTTTTTTTTAATATTTTCCTGTTTAAACAAATTTATTTATGATTTAAATTTCAGTAAAAATATAATAGTATCTATTTTCCTTTCATTACTGTTTTCCTTTTTCTTCTGTATTTTTTTTTTTTAATTTAAAATAAAAAATTCAAATTATTCTCTACCTATTTTTTAAGTTCTTATCCTTTTAATATCATTTTCTTTTAATGAAATCCATAAAGTAAAATTAATGAATTATTATAAAAAAACAATATTTATTTATATATATCTTATATTTAACCTTAACTTATTCCTCTTATGTTTTAAATTTCCTAAACTCCTTCCAAAATAACCTCTTCCTAATTTTACTTGAACATCTAAAATCGTTTTCATCAGTAAAACTTTTAATTTTCCCTGTATAATATTTATTCTGATAACCATTAAAATTATTCTTCACTTTAAAGTTTAATTTTATTCCCGAATATTTTCCTCCATTTTTATCTTCCTTCCTAAAACTACTATTGTATTTCCTAATTTTTAACATCCTATCTTTCAGATATTTTCCAAATTCAATTTTATTCTCCAGATCGGTTTCATCCTCTAAATCTATATTTATTTCATCTTCTTTAAAATCATTAATATTAATATTTTCATTTATATTTTCCCTTTCAAAATTTTCATTGTATTTTCCAATTTTCGACTTCCGATCCTCTAGATATTTCTCAAATTCAATTTTATTCTCCTGATCAGTTTCATCCTTTAAATTTACATTTATCTCATCTTCCTTAAAATCATTTATATCTTCATTTATATATTTCCTTTTAAAATTTTTATTGAATTTTCTAATTTCTAACTTCCGATCTTCCCGATATTCTCCAAATTTAATTTTATTCTCCTGATTAGTTTCATTGTTTAAATCTGTATTTATTCCATCGTCTCTAATATCATTTTCCTGCCATGTAATTTCATTTAATTTAATAAATGAATTAATGTCATCATTCCCTTCAATAAAAAGATTTTCTAATGGCAAATTACCATCAGAGTCTTCAGAATCGTAAATAAAAATTTCCCCACTAGTCTTCTCACATAAATCACGAATATCACCGTCTAAAAATTGTATGTCTGTATCTAAAATATTATTTGAATCTAAGCTATCTTCAACTAAAGATTTATTTTCGATATTACTGTGATCATCAGTACTATTATCCTGATCCTTATTAAAATATTTACAAAAACTCTCAGATCGAGTACTATACAATTTTCTATCATCAAGATTATTTAATTTAGAGAAATAATCTGTATCATCTAAGGCAAAATATTCATTATTAATATTCCTATAAAAGTATCCTGAATCTATTAAAATTCATTTAGCCTGTAATAAAGAATATGGATTTTTGTCATGAAGTACCAATTTCGGTCCGTCAGGTAATTTCTCTATGAATATCCCTAATACCATTCTCTCGTTACTCTTACAACAATTCCATTGTCCATTAGCATCAAAACTATTCTTTATATTCAGTTTAGTCAAAAGTCCCAAAATATCTTCATAAAAATTTTCGATAGTGTCTATGCACTCAACTCTCCTAATTTTTTCTACTATAGAATCATTACTCTCTGAGATATTGCAATTTTCCTTTAAAATAACCTTAAGCTCCTCCCACTTTGAGGGATTTCCATTATTCATTAAAGCTAAATTTGCCTTGCCAACCACCTTTTCCCTAACTTTCGACTCAAAAATAGTTAACTGAGCAGCGCCAACATACTTACGCAGCTCGTCTATATGTGCAAAAAATAAAAACATTTCCTCTGGTCTCCCATCGAATTGTGGAACATCTGCCACTAAGCTCAATGCGTTAAGTGTCGCCATGTTAAAACTTTTTCTCTGTTCGCTCCTCTGGAGTATTATTTTTGCAGAATGAATTTTTTCTTCAATTTTGTTGTTGATTTTGCTGATACGTAAAACTCCGAATATGATTAAGTTTGTTGTTTAGGTGCTCCCAATAAAGGCAAATATTGTTAGGTATTTTTGTTGTTGTTGTTTTAATTTAACTTTATTTGTTGTTGTTATTTTTATTTATTTTAGCTCTTTGTCTTTATTTTCTTTAACTCCCCTAAATTTTTGGATTTTGAAAATTCAAGGTCGTTATATTTAACATTTTAGTTTCTTTTTCGGTTTTGCTTTTTTTTTTCGAAGTACAGTTTGATCTTTTTTTCGTAGTTCTTCTTTTAATAAAAATCACTTTATTGTTTTCGTATGTTTTTGTTTTTTCTCTTTAGTTTTTTTTTTCGATTGTTCTAGTTCTTTTCTATATAGATTTTTTTTCTTTTTTTTAATTGTAGATAAAATATAAAATTTTAAATTTATTAACACATTAGAAATTTTTTAATTATTTTTTCTAATTAAGTGTCTTCTGTTATTTTTACTTGGCTTTTGCACTTTTTACTAATAAATGAATTAAACATCTTTTATTTTTATTTAGTTTCAAATATAATTACACTTTGTAAAAATTAACTTTCACTGTAACTTTTTTCTTTTAAATTTTAATTTGGTAAAAACGATTTAAAGTTTTTCCGGTTTAAGAAAAATGATTTAAAATTTTTCTTTAATTTTGCAGGTTCGTAGTGACTGCGCCAGTTTTATTTTTTTATTATTAATAAATTATTAAATAAAACAACATTTTATTATGCGGAAGTAAACAAAAATATGTCTTTATTAGAAGACTTTAAGTTTAAGACGATTTTACAATATTCTTTAAAATTAAAATGTACACATAAAATATACTCTAAACTCCAAAGTGAGTAGTTCAAATATTAATTATAGGGAAAGGAAACAGATAAGCGGAAAGGGAAGAATAACTTTACTTTAATGAGAACAACAAATTAGATTTAATATAAATAGAGAAAGAGAGAATAAGAGAGTAAACGATAATGTTATATTAGTAAATAGGAAAGGGAAAACGAACTCCACTCAAATACAAAGAGAGAGTTATATATTAATTATAATATGAGAAAGTGAGATATTAAGAGAGAGGTATACATATTAATAGGGAGGTTCACTATTATTATGTAACTACTGTGAGGCACAGGAAAGACCTGCGTCAATAAAATTTAAAGGAAACATTACTTCTGCACTCTACTACAATTCTTCATTCGCAGAATATGTATATTCTTTTTCAGGCTTTGGTTATTTTTTTTTTATGCCCTTGTATTTCTGGAGAGGATTTGGCCCACTGTGAGCAAACGGAAAGACCTGCGTCAATCAAATTTATAGGAATTATTACTTCTGCCCTCTAATATAATTCTTCATTCACAGAATATGTATATTATTTTTCAGGCTTTGGTTATTAAATTTTTTGTGCCCTAACATTTCTGGAGAGGATTTGGCCCAATGTGAACAAAAGGAAAGACCTGCGTCAATAAAATTTATAGGAATTATTACTTTTGTCCTCTGTTACAATTCTCCATTAACAGAAAATGTATTGATTTTTTTAGGCTTTGGTTATTAAATTTTTTGTGCCCTAACATTTCAGGAGAGGATTTGGCCCACTGTGAGCCACAGGAAAGACCTGCGTCAACAAAATTTATAGGATACATTACTTCTGCACTCTACTCTAATTCTTCATTCACAGAATATGCATATTCTTTTTCAGGCATTGGTTATTAAATTTTTTGTGCCCTTACCTTTCTGGGGAGGATTTGGCCCAATGTGAACAAAAGGAAAGACCTGCGTCAATAAAATTTATAGGAATTATTACTTTTGTCCTCTGTTATAATTCTCCATTAACAGAAAATGTATATACTTTTTTAGGCATTGGTTATTCAATTTTTTGTGCCCTTACATTTCTGGAGAGGATTTGGCCCAATGTGAACAAAAGGAAAGACCTGCGTCAATAAAATTTGTAGAAATTATTACTTTTGTCCTCTGTTACAATCCTCCATTAACAGAAAATGTATATACTTTTTCAGGCTTTGCTTATTCAATTTTTTGTGCCCTTACATTTCTGGAGAGGATTTGGCCCACTGTGAGCCACAGGAAAGACCTGCGTCAATAAAATTTGTAGAAATTATTACTTTTGTCCTCTGTTACAATTCTCCATTCACAGAAAATGTATATACTTTTTCAGCTTTGGTTATTCAATTTTTTGTGCCCTTACATTTCTGGAGAGGATTTGGCCCACTGTGAGCCACAGGAAAGACCTGCGTCAATAAAATTTATAGGATACATTACTTCTCCACTCTTATATAATTTTTCATTCACAGAATATGCATATTCTTTTTCAGGCATTGGTTATTAAATTTTTTGTTCCATTGCATTTCTGGAGAGGATTTGGCCCACTGTGAGCCACAGGAAAGACCTGCGTCAATATGTATATACTTTTTTAGGCTTTGGTTATTAAATTTTTTGTGCCTTTACATTTCTTGAGAGGATTTGGCCCACTGTGAGCCACAGGAAAGACCTGCGTCAATAAAATTTATAGGATACATTACTTCTGCACTCTACTCTAATTCTTCATTCACAGAATATGCATATTCTTTTTCAGGCATTGGTTATTAAATTTTTTGTACCCTTACTTTTCTGGAGAGGATTTGGCCCACTGTGAGCCACAGGAAAGACCTGCGTCAATAAAATTTATAGGAATTATTACTTTTGTCCTCTGTTACAATTCTCTATTAACAGAAAATGTATATACTTTTTTAGGCTTTGGTTATTAAATTTTTTGTGCCTTTACATTTCTGGAGAGGATTTGGCCCACTGTGAGCCACAGGAAAGACCTGCGTCAATCAAATTTATAGGAATTATTACTTCTGCCCTCTAATATAATTCTTCATTCACAGAATATGTATATTCTTTTTCAGGCTTTGGTTATTAAATTTTTTGTGCCCTTGCATTTCTGGAGAGGATTTGGCCCACTGTGAGCCACAGGAAAGACCTGCGTCAATAAAATTTGTAGAAATTATTACTTTTGTCCTCTGTTACAATTCTCCATTCACAGAAAATGTATATACTTTTTCAGCTTTGGTTATTCAATTTTTTGTGCCCTTACATTTCTGGAGAGGATTTGGCCCACTGTGAGCCACAGGAAAGACCTGCGTCAACAAAATTTATAGGATACATTACTTCTGCACTCTACTCTAATTCTTCATTCACAGAATATGCATATTCTTTTTCAGGCATTGGTTAATAAATTTTTTGTGCCCTTACCTTTCTGGGGAGGTTTTGGCCCAATGTGAACAAATGGAAAGACCTGCGTCAATAAAATTTATAGGAATTATTACTTTTGTCCTCTGTTATAATTCTCCATTAACAGAAAATGTATATACTTTTTTAGGCATTGGTTATTAAATTTTTTGTGCCCTTACATTTCTGGAGAGGATTTGGCCCAATGTGAACAAAAGGAAAGACCTGCGTCAATAAAATTTGTAGAAATTATTACTTTTGTCCTCTGTTACAATCCTCCATTAACAGAAAATGTATATACTTTTTCAGGCTTTGGTTATTCAATTTTTTGTGCCCTTACATTTCTGGAGAGGATTTGGCCCACTGTGAGCCACAGGAAAGACCTGCGTCAATAAAATTTGTAGAAATTATTACTTTTGTCCTCTGTTACAATTCTCCATTAACAGAAAATGTATATACTTTTTTGGCTTTGGTTATTAAATTTTTTGTGCCTTTACATTTCTGGAGAGGATTTGGCCCACTGTGAGCCACAGGAAAGACCTGCGTCAATGAAATTTATAGGATACATTACTTCTGCACTCTTATATAATTTTTCATTCACAGAAAATGCATATTCTTTTTCAGGCATTGGTTATTAAATTTTTTGTGCCCTTGCATTTCTAGAGAGGATTTGGCCCACTGTGAGCCACCGGAAAGACCTGTGTCAATAAAATTTATAGGAATTATTACTTTTGTCCTCTGTTACAATTCTCTATTAACAGAATATGTATATACTTTTTTGGCTTTGGTTATTAAATTTTTTGTGCCTTTACATTTCTGGAGAGGATTTGGCCCACTGTGAGCCACAGGAAAGACCTGCGTCAATAAAATTTATAGGATACATTACTTCTCCACTCTTATATAATTTTTCATTCACAGAATATGCATATTCTTTTTCAGGCATTGGTTATTAAATTTTTTGTTCCATTGCATTTCTGGAGAGGATTTGGCCCACTGTGAGCCACAGGAAAGACCTGCTTCAATAAAATTTATAGGATACATTACTTCTGCACTCTACTCTAATTCTTCATTCACAGAATATGCATATTCTTTTTCAGGCATTGGTTATTAAATTTTTTGTACCCTTACTTTTCTGGGGAGGATTTGGCCCAATGTGAACAAAAGGAACGACCTGCGTCAATAAAATTTATAGGAATTATTACTTTTATCCTCTGTTACAATTCTCCATTAACAGAATATGCATATTCTTTTTCAGGCTTTGGTTATTTAATTTTTTGTGCCCTTGCATTTCTGGAGAGGATTTGGCCCACTGTGAGCCACAGGAAAGACCTGCGTCAATAAAATTTGTAGAAATTATTACTTTTGTCCTCTGTTACAATTCTCCATTAACAGAAAATGTATATACTTTTTCAGGCTTTGGTTATTAAATTTTTTGTGCCCTTTCATTTCTGGGGAGGATTTGGCCCACTGTGAGCCACAGGAAAGACCTGCCTCAATAAAATTTATAGGAAACATTACTTCTGCCCTCTACTATAATTCTTCATTCACAGAATATGCATATTCTTTTTCAGGCTTTGATTATTTAATTTTTTGTGCCCTTGCATTTCTGGAGAGGATTTGTCCCACTGTGAGGCACAGGAAAGACCTGTGTCAATAAAATTTAAAGGAAACATTACTTCGGCACTCTACTACAATTCTTCATTCGCAGAATATGTATATTCTTTTTTAGGCTTTGGTTATTTTTTTTATGCCCTTGCATTTCTGGAGAGGATTTGGCCCACTGTGAGCAAACGGAAAGACCTGCGTCAATCAAATTTATAGGAATTATTACTTCTGCCCTCAAATATAATTCTTCATTCACAGAATATGTATATTCTTTTTCAGGCTTTGGTTATTAAATTTTTTGTGCCCTAACATTTCTGGAGAGGATTTGGCCCAATGTGAACAAAAGGAAAGACCTGCGTCAATAAAATTTATAGGAATTATTACTTTTGTCCTCTGTTACAATTCTCCATTAACAGAAAATGTATATACTTTTTTAGGCTTTGGTTATTAAATTTTTTGTGCCCTAACATTTCAGGAGAGGATTTGGCCCACTGTGAGCCACAGGAAAGACCTGCGTCAATAAAATTTATGAGAATCGTTACTTTTGCCCTGTACTACAATATTTCATTCACAGAATATGTATATTCTTTTTCCGGTTTCGGTTATATAAGTTTTTGTGCCCTTACATTTCTTGAGAGGATTTGGCCCCGTGTCAATTAACTTAATAGGATTTTTTACTTTGCCTTCTACTACAATTCCCCTTTCACAGAACATTTAAAACAATTTTTACGATTTTTCTTCACACTTTTACCTGAAATCGAATTTAAATATTAAATATATCACCAAGTTGTTCCGTCATATCGAATTTAACTTTTACGTTAAATCGAATTTATCTTCATGTTGTTACGTCATTTCGAATTTAACTCTTACGTAAAATCGAATTTATCTTCATGGACTTGCATACATATCATAAAAATCGGGGAACTTTTTTTTTTTTTTTATTTTTGTCGTGCTATATTGGCCAAATGTGGCACTATGCGCTGGTCCCCAAATGTTTAAAAAGGGCACAACTAGGGGCCCCTAATGAAGGACATGTTTAGTAAGCAGAAACTTTATATACTTTAAAATTTCCAACTTAAAATGCGTGCAAAAAAATTTCGCACTAAACTAGAAAAAAACCTTAAGGGTTTTGTTACGGAAAATGTCAATTTTCATTTTCGTTTCATTCCATTCCTATTCGAAAAGTTAAAATTTGTTTCACTGTGTAACCTTTAATATTACATCTCGTTTGTGGAATGTGTATTTTTGATAAGAACTTTTGATCCAGTTAACCGATTTTTCTAATATTCGATACAAAACTTTATACAAAAGCATCAATAAATTGCAATGTTAAATATCAGTCATATCTGATGATACGTTAGAAACGAAATGGCACCCTCTATCCAAAGGTGCAGGACATAAAAAATATCGATTAAACTTTGTTTTTATTAGCAAAGAACAACAAATAATTCATCTAATATCTTAATTGTAGCAGAAGACTCTCTTTTTGAAATCTGTCAAACTCTCGCTTTGAAATCTGTCAAATTATGATTAACACCATTTTACCGAGTTTTTTTAAGAAATTTTATTTTGTGGGAATATTTCTGTAGTCCAACCGTACGCTACTTACTTCATATAATTTTAATTTTCCTTATTTTATATGATCTTTTCTTAGTTTTTCCCCCATTTAAGTTATTTAAATGTAGCAATTCATTTTAAAGTGTTTCATTTCAGTATTATTTATTTTTTATTATCTGCAGACTTTTGCAAAATCATCAAAAAATATATTTGCATTTTTCTGAAATATGAATTTACCATAACAATATTAAAAGGAGTACAGGTATGCCTTGATTTACGTGAAACATTTTTTTAGTGTTTCTTTTAGTTTAATACAATCTGGATTTTATCAAAAATAGACCATTTGTGATCTAAATGTGAGCTTTTACTGAAGTAAGGCTCTTAAATCTAAAATTGGTTCGATTTAAATTTGATCAATCTTGTTTTAATAGATTTACCTGTATGTTTTTTTTTTTATTTTTTGTTGTAAACAGTATCTACATAAATTCTCATTTATCATTTCCATTACAAATATTAAACTTTTTAACGACGTTTTTCATAATCTACTTTTGTACGTAAAAAAAGACATTGCACACCAAATACCCCAGTTACCGAAACTGGTTGTATTTTTTACTTTTTTTATTATTTAATTACTCAATGATCCGTTATAAAAAACGTTCCTTCCATCTGCCCTGATTAATTTTGTTTTCATTAATTTTTTAAACTCTTCAACATCAGTAACTTTGTAGAAAATATTATGAAAAATATTTTTGTGGAACATTTCTCTCATAATGGTATTTTTTGGATATATTCTAACAAATCGTAAAACACACCCCAAAATAGGGGGAGGGCGGTAATGAAATGTTCTACAAAAATGTTGCCCAAAGCCCAAAACTTAACAGAAACACAAAAAACCACTAAAATTCTAGATTGCTCACAATGGGTTAATTTTTATATATTTTTTTTAATGGATAATCTCGAACTTGACTCTTTTTAGGTGTTTGTGTTAATTTTAAGGCTTTCGTGTCCTCTGACGTATACAGTAAAATTGTATAGGCAACATTTTTGTAGAACATTTTGTCCCGGCCCTTCCCCTTTTTCGGGGTGTTTTTTACGATTCGTTAAAATAGAGCCAAATAATACTGTGATGAGAGGAAGTTAGAAGGTTAATATGTTCCACAAAAATACTGGCCTTAATATTTTCTACAAAGTTGCTGAACATCTTATACTCCTCAGATGTAAATAAAACATAGTTTTATATACCGGTATGTTGCAAGAACTGGCCAAAGCTGGGAAATTTTAACCATCTCTAAAATAAAATTACGATGTGATCTTGCAAAACTTTTTGTTGTACAGTTTAATTAGTAACTTATTAGTAGATTTTGGTACCAAATCACTTACCAATACTTTTACTGTAGAATTATTTTGTAAAAATAAAACGTTGGCAAATACTTGACGTTTAGTAATATGGAAAATTTGACATTTAACACATTAAAATACCAGACACTGTGAAAACCCCTACTATTTTTACATACATGGCAGTCTAGTTGGAAAATGCAAGACACATGAGACCAAAATTTATAAAAAAAAGTTTTTAATTTTTTAAAACTAAAAAAATATGCTGCACTAAATACGAATATCAAAAAAAAAAAAATTAAAATCGGTCGAACAATTTTCGAGATATTGCTTTAAAATTGGCAAAAATAGCAGTTTTTAATACGTTAAAGAAATTCAAAAAAAATCTCAAAATTTCTTTCCCCTGAACATTTCATAGTGTTTCAGACGGTCCTTCAATTCAACTTAATTTGTGCCAACTGCAATTCTGATGAGCTAAACATAAATATCAATAAATTTTTAAAATCGGTCAAATGATCGTTATTTGATATTTGCAAAAAATGGCGGGTTTTTCTACTGTCACCCCCCCCCCCCCCCTTTCGCAGAGCTTAAGGCAAACTTTTTTAAATAACACTGTGCTCGAATTTGCCACTTTTTTTAACAAGCTGGGCATCCTGCTGGTAGAGTTAATTCGAGTACGCTGAATTTAATGGTGCTAGCCGTTTTTCGAAGTTCGCGATTTAAAATTTTGATGCTCAAGTACAATAAAAATGATATTTTTAAACTTTTGCGATAATTTTTTAATTTAAAACCATTTAAGTCTGTTAAACTAACATAACAAACCATAATACCGTGAATTGTTTTCGCGAAAAATCTTTATTTTTGTGAAAAAATTGATTCAATACAAATATTTTTAGTTTGATGTGAATTTACGACAGCCACCTGGTAAAGCTAGTTCGTGTACACTAAATTCCATTGTAATATCATTTTTTTAAAAGTTAGAGTATGTATTAGCGATATTCGCTATAATTTTTTTTTTTTTAAGTAAAAAAAATATATTTTTTTATATTATGTATTTAGACAATTGCTGAATTTTTATCATTTAAACTCTATTGAATATTAAAAAAAAAAAATTATTCGCAGAAATTTTTTTCGCGAATTTTTTTTCTCCGATTTTTTTTTATTTTGCTATAATTTATGAAAATAAGTAGATACGATACATTACAGACACAAAATTTTTCAAAAAAAAAAAATATTTTTTTGCGTATTTTTTTTTTTTGTTCTTCGCGGTAAAATTTTTTTTCGCGAAAAGAATCAATGGATTTTCTAAATTTATATTTAAAAACTATACCAGAAGCATACAAATTTCGTTTTAGTAGTACCTGGGCTTTACAATTTTAAATCGCGAATATCGCTAATACGAGCGCTACACTCAAAAAAATGTCTGCGCAGTTTGTACTATTGCCCAAACCATTGAATCATGATAATGTTTTGCTGTATAAATAGGTAATCTTTCTAAAGCAAACATTTTCTAGAAAAATAACGCCATATTAATTTGTCATTCCATGCAAAACGCATCGAAATATCGTTCGAGGAACCCATTATGTTCATATATTATTGATCCGTAAAGGATTTTAAGACATTTTAGTGATATCCATCAATCTGTCTTTGTTTGTCGATGAAAAAGTTTTTTATGGAAAAAGTTTTGCTCCAGGGCACGGTGAGCTTCAGCGAAGTTTAGGTTGAACTTTAGTGTCGACGAAAAGTGTAAGCGCAGTTCGATTTCTACAAGATTCAATGTCACAAAATTGTTAACAGCGAAATCGTAGCTGCTCGCATTCGCCAGATAACGCGAAAACAGTGTTTTTGTATTTTTAAAATTTTGACATTGGAGTTTTTTAAATATTTTCAAAAACTCAGTATACAGTTTTAATTGTACTTACTTAAAGGTCACAGAACAGTAAACACCAAATTCATATCTTCTTTAGTTCGCGAGAAATCGCGAAATTAATTTTTTGCTGTTTTTGATTTCGTTTTTTATCTTTAAATAGGTTTCTTTAAAATTTCGTAAAATCATGGTATGCAGTTTTACTTGTACTTGATCAAAGATCACACAGCTGTTGACATCGAAATTGTAGGTGTTAAATTTCGCGAGATATCGCGTAATTATATAATTTTTTTTTATTATTTATTTATTTATATGTTAAAACCGCTTCTTAAGAAATAATAAAAAAAAGTGGTATGCAGTTTGATTTGAGCATGTTGGAAGAAATTAAAACTGTCCACAAAAAATTATAGCTGCTCACTTTCGCGAGAAATAGCGAAAAACAGCTTTTTGGGGGTATTTCTTGTTTTGATTAATAAAAGAAGTTTCTTTAACATTGTTGAAAATCACGAAGTGCAGTTTGATTTGCTATTGATTAAAGGTGATAAGGCTGTTAACATTTAAATTCTAGCTGCTCAATTCTTCGAGATATCGCTAAAAAAAACTCGCTAAACTGCTATTTATTCATTACTTTGTGTTATTTTTGGTCTGTAAAAACATTTACTTCAATTAACGACAAAAATGTGGTATGCAGTTTGAATTCGAGGTTATTAAAGTTGACAAAACTGCAAGCATAAAAATTATAGATGATCAATTTCCCGAGAAATTACAAAATTACTGTTCAAGCTTTTATAATAAATTAATTTATTTTTTCTTTAGTGTCTAAAATAAAGGAAAAAACCAAGAAACGACAAATATATTGTATGCAGTTTTAATTTTATGTGGCTAAAGGTGGTAAAACTGCTCAAATCAATATCTTGCCTGTTAATTTACACGAAAAATAAATTTTTTTCCAATTTTTTATATTTTTTTTAATTGTGCGATTTCTCGCGAAATTGAGAAGATATGATTTCGATATAAACTGCTTTGTGACCTGTAAATAAATACAATTAAATCTGCATACTCAGTTTTTGAAGACATTTAAAAACTTCATTGTCAAAATTTTAAATTTTTCGATATCTCGCGAAAGCGAGCAGCTACGATTTCGCTGTTAACAGTTTTGTGACATTTAATCAAGTAAAAATCGAACTGCGTTTACACTTTTCGTCGACACTAAAGTTCAACCTAAACATCGCTGAGGCTCACCGTGAGGGGGTCTACCGGTGCCCAACCCTTAAATTTTAATTTTATATATTTTCATTGAATATTTTTTTTTGCCAAAATATTTGTGCCCCGTAATGAGCACTTAAGCTAAACAAATATATGAAACAAAATATTGGGGAAAAAAATATTATTGAAAAAAAATATTGATGAAAAAAAAAAAATATTGATAAAAAAAAATATTGATGAAAAAAATATTGATAAAAATAAAATTGATGAAAAAAAAAATATTGATGAAAAAAATAGTGATAAAAATATTGATGAAAAAAAGAAATATTAATGAAAAAAAAAAAAAAAAATTATGAAAAAATAAAAAATATTGATGAAAAAAAATATTGATGAAAAAAAAAAATATTGATGAAAAAAAAAATATTGATGAAAAAAAATATTGATGAAAATTAAAAATATTGACGAAAAAAAATTATTGATGAAAAAAAAATTGACAAAAAAAATATTGATGAAAAAAAATATTGATGAAAAAAAAATATTGATGCAAAATAATTATGTAACGTTTTATTCACCAGCAGGTGAATATTTGTTTTATTCACCACGAAGTGAATTATTATCCAAGTTACAAACCCAAGTTACTAAAATTTTTGGTTTTAAGAAAATGAAAACAATAATTCCTCTTTTCTTTTTTATTAATCGTTGGCTTCTTTAGTCAAACTGAGGTATCGTCCTGCAACTTTTTCAAAATTAAACACCAGCCTAAAAACATCATGTTAAAAAAACTTTGTAAAATTACAAGAAAAACTTGTAACTTTTTTTTGTTTGCTACCTCCTATTTGACAAAAATTCCCAGTAGTTTTACAAGCTTTTTACCAATAATTTTGTAATTTTACAAGGTTTTTACCAATAAAATTGTAAATTTACAAATTTTTTGACACGATAAAATTTACAAAGAGGTTTCGTAATTTTACTAGATTTTTTGCTACCTCCTATTTGACGAGAATTCCTAGTAATTTTAGAAGCTTTTTACCAATATTTTTGTAATTTTACAAGCTTTTTACTTATAAAATTGTATTAAAATTATAAGGAATTCTCGTGAATTAAATAGATTTTTTTTTGTAAAATTATCTTGGAAATTTGTAAAATTACAAAAAAAAAAAATGTAAAATTACAAAAAAAAAATGTGAATTTCGATTTGTGAAAAAACAAGGAAAACTGTCAAATATTAAAATGGGATTACGAGACTTTTCCTAGTAATTTGACAAGGTTTTTTTTTGTGTGCAAATAAAACTGAATTTGTTTTGTTTACAAGAAAACACACAATTTTTGCTTTTGATCCTTTTTCTCTGGACGCCACTGAAATTCCCTTCTCAGTTGGTGCCAAATATCTAACAAGGGAGGTCTTTCACAGGGCACCTACGGATTCTCCAGAAACTTGTATATGAGAAAGAGGGGAGAAGAATCAGAGTAACTGTTTTTTCTTTGCTGCTGAACTTTACATTAAGCGTGTCAAAGGGAAAGGGGAAAAATGGGGGATTTTTTTTGTTTTTTGAGGATTTTTTACATTTCTTCAAAAGAAACTATACGAACATATTTTACAGATAAAAAGGTTTTTTGAAGGTCTATCCAATGGTGTTAAGGTCATGACCACATTCGGCTTTGTTATGCCATTATCTTCAAAAATTTTAAAACTTGGGGGTCATTTATGTGGAGATATATAAGCGTACATTCAAAATAATTCTACAGTAAAAGTCTTAGTATAGTAAGTGATTTTGTACCCAAATCTACTAATAAGTTACTAATTTTAGTACCTTCAAAGTACTAAAATTAGTAATTTTTACTGGTTTTGAATAATTTTAGTAAAATTATTGTTGGTCACAGATAGTGATACAGCCAACATTAATTCGCGAGTGGATAAAATGGCATATTATAGTGCTCACATGAATAGATCAGTGTCATGAAGCGGTCAATATACTGGTTGCTAAAACCTCAGCACACCCTGCAACGAGTGGTGAAAAACTGATACTTTTCAATAATTTTTTTTTCAGCGTTGACCTTACTGTAAAACAACAATATTACAAACAATTTATAAATTTTTAGATGTCAATAAAAAAAATATCTCTCAAAATTTTATGTATTCCTTCAAATATACTGTCAGTTATATAAACTCTTCCTTTTTTGTTAAGTTTTTTTTTTTTAAATATTTTTATTGTTCCCCATATCTTGTTCATCACTTAATAAAAATTCACCTCTTCTCAAACTATTGTTAATGTATCCTCCCTCTCTTACAATTTTTTTCTCTTCTATATTTTTTGCAGATGTACCTAACGAGCAAATGGATTTTATGCTTTTGCTGGCTCATCTTTGTGCAACTAGCAATTACAATAGTAATCGCCTGTAGAGTTTCTGAATATCCGTGCAAAGGAAGCACAAGTATTTGTATACCATTGGATAAATATTGTGATGGTAAAGCTGACTGTGAAGATGGCAGTGATGAACCAAGACATTGTACGGGTAAGTTGAACCAAAGAAGAAAGCAATCGTGATGAAGTTGATGAGGATGATGAAATGAAATCACATTTTTTTTTGTCATATCTATTGAAGTTTATAACAAAGTGGTGTAGAACAAATTTTTGAGTTGGTTGAATTTAATTTTTTTTGTTGTTATATTTTTGTGTTCAAAGAAGAGTTATGAAAAAAAAATATTGATGGAATTTTTTTTTTTTATTTTGTTAACAGTGGGATTTAAAATATGGCATAAAAAATGTTTAACTGTTTTTTAAAAAAAATTTAAAAGAATCAAGGAATTTTTACATATAAAAAAAAACAGAAAATATGCCGGAACAGTGTCCTCCCTTTCCCTTTGCAAAAAATGTTAAAAAAATTAATTAGTTACAAAAATTAAAAAAGGTCGTTACCCGCGAACTGGATAAAATACGTTTGAAACTAGAGACTAAATGAAGTAAAACTGCATTTAAAGTTTTTCTTTTCGTGATCCTGTTTCCTTTTAAAATGACTTCAAAATTTTTGAGGACTAAATTTTATAAAATATTTTTTTAATATTTGTACGTGTCCTAGGATGCCAGCAGTGATAGCACATGAAAGAGGAGGATCTCTCCTAAATTTCCTATTTTATTATTAATGCATATAAGGAAAATGGAGGTAAGTTACGTCCTTTCAAAAATGTATCCTTCTGATATTCAAAATTTTCAACAAAATATATTGATAAAGTTTTCAAAGTTTCAAATGACTTCATTCGCATCCTTTTATCCCGTTATGAGAAAACAACAAAATGTAAAAATTAGGGGAAATCCACCTCTTTCATTTGCTATCACTGCTGACATCCTAGGAAACGTACAAATATTAAGAAAATATTTTATCACCAGTGTCATCCTAGGACAAGTACAAATATTTCAAAAATATTTTACAAAATGTATCCTTTAAAACTTTGAAGTCATTTTAAAAGGAAACAGGATCAAGAAATGAAAAACTGTAAATTCAGTTTTACATTATATGTTCTCTACTTACTTTATTTGATCTCTACTTTCATACGTTTATCATCCGGATCATGTTGGCTGTCGGACGGTGTTATGCTTGTTCCACTTAAGTAACACAATTCAAGCACACAGCCCCACAAAAAAAATGTTTCGACCCAGAAACTAGACCCACTAATCCTTATGTATTTTGATCTTCTGAATTTGATTCTGCTATCAGAATTGAATTCTATAGTTAGGTTTTCCTGAAATTTACAGGGGAAGTCTGCAAATAATTCTACCTGATTTCTTTGTAAAATTGTCAAATTTTAAAACTTTTTAAATAATATTTCTGTTTGTAAAGTTCAAGTCTGATTTATAATTAAAAAAATAAGAGATTTTTTAATAAAATCCTTCAAAAATTGTCGAAATTACATGCATTTGAATAATAATGCATAAATCCAGTGTTATACAAATAGAGTTGTATTTGTTTATTTCGGGTGTGCCGACTGTAACAAACATAACTATTTTTGTATAAAACTGAATTGATGCATTTTTGTTCAAATGCATGTAACTTCTACAATTTTTGACGGATTATATTAAAAAAACTCGAATTTTCTTCGTAATAAAACAGACTTAAACTTGACATAACGAAATAAAATTTAAAAGTTAGTAAATTTTACAAAGAAATCAGGTAGGTTTACTTTGCGAACTTTTCCTGTAAATTACAGGAAACCCAAACGACAGAATTCAATTCTGATGGCGAAATTAAACTCAGAAGGTCAAAATACATAAGAATTAATGGATCTAGTTTCTGGAGCAGAACCTTTTCATGGGGATGAGTCATTATTTAAATTATTTTTTTATAACCATGCCCAAAAAGGGGCGGGCAGAAGAAAAACGTTATTTTCACCTGGTTTTAAGTGCGGGAAATAAAACGTCTGACATTAAAATTTATAATTTTTTAACAGAACAATAAGTGAAAAAGAAAAATTCAACTTGGCCGGTCAATGCAGTGAAAAATTTACGTTGGTAGTCATATTCCGATCCCACTGTAACCACCCACCATTAAAAAAAAACTACGTACATATTATATTTATTAATATTTGCTTAATCAAAACTTTTTCATTTATTTATTTTTTGCAAACAAAAAAAATATAAAACCTTCTTTCCTATGAAACAAAAAAAAAAAACTTTGAAAATTTTCTTTTCTAGAACACCGTCAAATTTAGAAAGTTTATTTCTGCGTTGTTTTCCACAAAAGTTTTTCATATTGTTTATATTTAGCATGTTTTTTTTTTCTTTTTTTTTTTTTGTTATTTGTGTTCCCATTTGAACAATTTCATTTTCAAAACCCTTATACAATTTATATTGAAAGCAGCACAAGAGGAAAATAAAAAAAAATGTTGTTGCCTTTTCTAATTTAAAAATATAAACAAAAATTTATTTATTTATTTAATTTTTTTTCTTAGTAAGTCTTTTCTCTGTTTTTTGAACTAAACCATTTCTGTTAATATTTTAGAAAAATTTATTGGGAAAATTTTGGTATTTACTTTAGAAATTTGAAGATAAGATAAAAATTTGGATTTTTTTTAAAAATTTTCAACAAAATTATTGATTATTGAAAAATGAAAAAATAAAAAAAAAATATTTTGAGATTCATTTTTTTTATAATTTTTGGCATTTACTTTAGAAATTTGAAGATAAGATAAAAATTTTGATTTTTTTTAAAAATTTTCAACAAAATTATTGATTATTGAAAAATGAAAAAATAAAAAAAAATATTTTGAGATTCATTTTTTTTATAATTTTCATTTTTTTTTATAAACATAAATATCAAAAAATTTCTGAAATCGGTGTAGCGGTTTTCGAGATATCACCATTTGAAATTTGAATTTTTGTAAAATTTTTACCATAAGTTTGGATTTTTTAAAATTTAAAAAATAAAAAAAATAAAAATTTTGTCATAATGTTTCCAAAAACGGATTCTAAAATTAATTTAAAATGAAAGCGTGTTTTAAGCTTTATAAAAAGGCTCTAGGGAAAGACACTTTGAGATTTTTTTTAAAAAATTTCTTGAACGTAGGAAAAAACCACCATTTCTTGCAAATTTCAAATAGCGATATCTCGAAAACCGTTCAACCGATTTTAATTTTTTTTTTTGATATTCGCGTTCAGTTCACAAAATTAATAAATATAATGTGTCACAAGGTTCAAATTAATTTAATTTTTTTTTTTATTTTTTATTTTTTGAAATCATAAACTTTGATCATAAAATCTGATGGGCCTCAAATTCGTACCACAGAACTTTTAGACCTAGTAGAATAAAAATTTGCCGGACACGATTATTACTACTTTTTCAGATTTTTTGAAAAATCTGTTTTATTAATTTTATTGCAGTTTTCCAATTTTTAAATCAGGTCTACTGTTAAAATAGTGAGTCTTAGAGTGGCAGCATCAATATTGACCCCTACTGATGTTTACCTTAAAAAGTTTCTTCAACCAATATGACACTCTATCTTTAATTCCTTAGGGGGCTCCCATACAAAATTATGTTTTTTTTTTTTTTTTTTTTAAATTTGCTCCCACCGCTCTAACTGCCCTAAAGTACCCTTAGGTTAGGTTGTAAGTGGCTGCTGACGTTTTACGTCAACACACGTAGACTCTGAGGTCCATTGTGATACCACGGGACCGTAATAGGTTTCCCTACAAGTCCCTGTCGTTAAACCAGTTTGAGCTTCTTATGAAACTCCTTAGATGTTGAATTTTGACATCCGACAAATCAGAAAGATCGTAAAGCTCCCTAGATCCCAGTGAAGCAAGTCGCTGACCAGAAAGTGCTGGGCAATGGCAAATAGTTTCCAACTCGTCTTCATCCAAGCAACTTCGGCAAAAGTCATTCGACGGCACATTTAACCGCTCTGCGTGCTTCCCTATTAGAAAGTGTCCGGTAATTATAGAAACCACCGTCGAAATCTCTCCTCTTGGAAGCGATATCAGCTCACTTGTGCGCCCCTGATTAAGAGAAGGCCAAATCAGTCGTGTTGTCTCACACGTCCATCCATTTGCCCATCTTTGATTAGTCTCCGTCGCAGAACAAAGCCGTAGGTTTTGCTTGCAAGTTTCTAGAGGCACACCAACACATTCCAATTCTGTTGGAACCTGTAAGGTAGTTCCTAGTCTTGCAAGCTCATCGGCTTTGCAATTCCCTGGAATGTCTCTGTGCCCTGGGACCCATATGAGTCGTATGTTAAACTGCTTGGCCATCTCATTTAAAGACGTGCGGCAGTTAAGGGCAGATCTTGTTTTCAGAAACATTGAATCCAGGGACTTGACCGCTGCTTGACTGTCAGTATAGATGTTGACTGCGGTTGTAGACAAGACATTGCAGCTCAACCAGTCAGCCACTTCCTTTATTGCCAGCATCTCTGCCTGGTAAACACTGCAATGATTTGGCAATCTACGAGCTAGGCTAAACCCAATCTCTTCCGAATAGACTCCAAAGCCCACTTGTTCGTGCAGCCTCGATCCATCTGTGTAAAAATTTATGGTAGCTCCACTACCCGGAGTATCCCCCATCCAAGACTCCCTGGATGGTATCATAGTGGTAAAGTGGCGCTCAAAGAGGCTCAAAGAGGGAGCACAATCCACATTTTGTGGTATTGTTATCTTTTTCAAGATCGCGCTATGGCCACAATCGCTGCTCCTCCATTGCAGCGTGCTATCAAGTCGAATTGCCGACGCAGCCGCATACTGCCTGCCCAATATGTCCAATGGTATCAGGTGAAGGAGGATTTCCAATGCAGCCGTAGATGTTGTACGAAGCGCACCAGTGATGCAAATCGACGCCATTTTCTGTACCTTCGTGATAAAGACACATTTCGCTTTTGTTTCTAAAGCTGGCCACCAGACAATGATTCCGTACAGCAAAATTGGACGCACCACTGCTGTATAGATCCAATGAACGACTTGAGGGCTAAAACCCCATCGTTTTCCAATGGCCCTTTTACAGGAATACAAAGCAATCGTTGCTTTTCTCACCCGTTCCTCAATATTACGCCTGAAATTCAGCTTCCTATCTAGAAATACTCCAAGATACTTGGCTCCATCTGAGAAGGTGATTTCAGTACCGTCCAGGGAAATAGGATCAAAAGCAGGAATCTTATTTTTCCTTGTAAATGAAACAAGCTCTGTTTTACTAGAATTAACTCCTAGACCACAGTCTCTTGCCCATTTAGACAGATCTTTCAGAGAACCCTGAAGAATGTCCCGCAATGTTGGAAGATGCTTCCCCTTTACCGCTATCGCGACATCGTCAGCATATGCGATAACATGACAACCACGTGCTTCTAGAGATAGTAGCATTGAATTCAGTGCCAGGTTCCAAAGAAGCGGCGAAAGAACACCTCCTTGTGGTGTGCCCCTATTGACAAATCGAGATATGACGGGCGCTCCCAATTCAGACGTTATACGTCTACTTGCAAGTAGGCTTTCCACCATTTAAACGATTTCACACTTTACTCCCAGACCAGACAATGCCAATATTATCGATTCTGGGATGTCATTATTAAAAGCCCCCTCTTTATCAAGAAAGGCCACCATAGTGTACTCCTTTACCGAAAGCGATCTCTCGATGGTACCAACGAGCTCATGCAGAGCTGTTTCCGTTGATCTACCCTTGCTGTATGCATGTTGCTTTGTCGAAAGCAACCTCGGGTCAATCACTTTACGCAAATATGAGTCTATCACTCCCACCGCTCTAACTGCCCTAAAGTGCCCTTAGAGCAGTCAGATGTCACAATATTTTTTTTTTTTTTTTATCCAAACATTTTCTCAGAACACACCTAACCATACATTTTCTCCAACCGCTCTATTTGGCTTAAAAGTGCCCCTCTTAGGTCGATCATCAAATGTACATATGTATGTAAAACTACTCTATATGTTTTATCCCTTGGGGACCATTTAATTAATTATTTTATTTCATTTTATTTCATTTTATTTTATTTCATTTTATTTTGAATTTATTTTATTTAATTATTTTCTACCGGTCCATTGGTGCGTCCTAGAGGGGCCAGTAGTGAGATGGACCCCCATTAGTTTTCTCCTCCAAATTTTTTTCAAAACCTACGTGCCCTGTATCTCCACTTTTTAAGAGATCTCCCACACAAATTATAATGGCAGCAAATTAAAAAAAATGGAGAAAAATTTTATCCTTTTCTTTGTGCACCGGTGTACCCTTCTATCAGCTTCTTTAAAATAATGTTGTTAACTTCGCCGTGTATCCTTTTATTTTTTTGTGATGTCGGTTGGTTTGTATAATGTTGACTTTGATTACATTTGCTGATTTTATTCTGCTTTCGAGTGATGAATTTAATTTGCCTTGTTTATAAAGTTTTTTTTTGTTGTCCTTTGAAAAAAAGGATTCCTGTTTTTTTATATTCTTGAAGGCATAATATTTTTCTTTCTATTTAAATATGTTTTGTTTTTCTATGTTTGTATTTTTTTTTTTTGTAATTTTTTTATTTACCAACGTAATTTATGCAAATTTATGTCCTTAAATATTATATGAAGACAGGAATTGGAAAATGGGACATTTGTTGAAGGCCGTTTAGGTACATATAATGTTTAAACTATGTAAATGGCATTTGATCTAAGATGTTAAAGGCCCTGGGGAAAATAGAAAATTCTCAGGTTCTGAAATATATTTCATATTGAACATGTTTAACTGATTCAATTAAGGACTGAAATGGAAAAATCATTATGTGCAACAGGAATTTAAATCTTAAATGAGATCAAAATAAATTAAATAAGATTACACTATTCAACAAATTTAAAGAACACTTATGCTAGAAAAAAATTTTGTGTCAAAAGATGTTCAAAATCTTGCATTTGCTTAACAAAACTACAAAAAATCCTGCAAAAAAGCGTTTTTTTTTAATTTGGTTTAGTTCTCCAAGGGGGAACATTTTTCCCCTAGGTCCGATTTTGCACATTTCCGAACTTAACCAGCCTGTGACCATAAGATATATTCATGCCAAATTTCAGAAGTCTAGCTCTTTTAGTTTGGACTGTATCGTTTCCTCTATAGACGGACGGACCTATATCGCTTGAATGCCTTAGAATCGATCACTGATCTAGAGATGGGCGCGTCAGTGGATTTTGACTCACACTCACTCACGCTCACGCAAAAAATAATCGAATCACTCACGCAAATTTTTTTTTTTACTCACGCTCACTCACATTCACGTGAGTAATAAAATATTAATAATATATTAAAATACCAAATAATAATAATAAAATATTAAAATACCAAAAAGAAAAAAAAATCCAAAAAAGAATTTTGTACAAAAAATTAAAAAAAAATTGGGCAAATCCAAAAATCTAATCACGCAAACTCACGCAAAAAATAAATGACTCACTCACTAATCACTCACTCAGATTTTTTTTCAACTCACACTCACTCACAATCACGTGATTGAAATGAAAATCACTCACAGTCACGCGTGATTCACGAGTGATTCACGTGAATCACTCAAATCACGTGACCAGCGCCCATCTCTACACTGATCTACAAAAAACACAAAATCGAATATACTTTTAAAATGAGGCAGTTAAGGTTGTAGGTCTCGCCGAAAAGATCACAAAAATGCCCATCAAACTTGCCAGACACCCACAAATTTTAAAGTTATTGTCAAAAAACGTTTTTTTGGGATTTTTCTCACTAAACCACTTGTAACTTAAACATTTTTCAACCGATTTTAAAATTTTCAATTGTTTAGGATAGAAGAAGGATATGGCTTTTCATGTGTGTGAATTGGTCTATACATATAAGAAAGATATGTATTGATTTTTTCAACAATATCTAATTTTTTATTATTTTTTGAAAATTTTTTGAGTTTATCGATTTTTTTCTGCTATAGTTTGTGCAACATTATTTACATTAATAAACGTATTCCTAAAGAAAATTTAATTGTGAATACGATGAGCTTTATGCCAAAAAAATCGGTTAACAATTGACAAAGTTGTTATAATTTTTCTAAAAATGAAAATTAAGATTTTGTATTAAATTGCCGTGCGGATAACCCAGGCAAAAAAATAAAAAAATAAACGAACATACTGAGAGGTCGCATATCATTATTTTAAAGGTTTTTGACCTCCTGAATTCGAATTTGACCTTGAAATTGCGCTATCTTATTAAGTTTTTGATATATCAATTTATTTTGGATATCTCAAAAACCTGACGAGATAGAGCCATTTAAAGGCCAGATTCTGATTCAGCGCGCCAAAAACCTTTAAAAATATTGTACGTGACCATTTATGATAAATTTATTTTTTTTTGCCTGAGTTATCTGAACGGCAACTTCATGCAAAATCTTAATTTCCTTTTTTAGAAAAATTATCACAGCTCTGTCAATTATCATCCGTTTTTTTTTAGGATAAAGCTTATCGTATTTAGAATTAAATTATCTTTAAAAAATCGCTCATAAATATAAAGGTTGTTAAACGAACTATAGCAGAAAAAAGTCGATAAACTCTAAAAATTTTCAAAAAATTACAAAAAAATTCGATTTTATAGAAAAAATCAATAGATATCTTTCTTTTACGTATTGACCATTTCACATACATGGAAAGCCCTATCCTTTTTCTATCCAAAACGGTTTAAAAATTTAAAATCGGTTGAAAATTTTCTGAATTACGCAATGTTTAGTGAGAAAAGTCCAAAAAACGTTTATTGACAATAACTCTAAAATTTGAGGGTGTCTGGCAAGTTTAATGGGCATTTTTGTGATCTACTCGACAAAACCAACAACCTATACTATATGACATCAGAAGTATTTTTTCACTGTAGCACAGTGTAATATATATGGGGCATTCCATGTCAAATCGGACACTTTTAAAAAATTTTTTTTAAAGATTTTCCCAATTTTTTTACAGTTTTTAGTACCCTTCGAAAACTCCTTCGTGGTAAATTTTCAAATTTTTTTGATGACCCGTTTAAAAGATATCGAATTTTTAAAAATTGGTAGTCA
The DNA here is from genome assembly GCA_963921195.1 of Pegoplata infirma. Classification (NCBI taxonomy): domain Eukaryota; kingdom Metazoa; phylum Arthropoda; class Insecta; order Diptera; family Anthomyiidae; genus Pegoplata; species Pegoplata infirma. The sequence continues at coordinate 119,962,002 of OY992536.1, read as the reverse complement.
TACTTCTTTTACTCATAACTTCTTCAATAATGGTCCAAATTTCAAAAAAAAAATTTCAAAATTTTTTTACGTACTTTAAAAAAAAAACACCAAAAAATTATTAAAAGCGCTCTAGTATGCGATTTTTAAGTTTTAAAATTAAAATCTCACTTTTGAAAATGTTTGTACTCTTTTATCGATTCTACAAATTTTTTGCCCAGGAGGATCGTGGGATAACGAATATTACTATTTATTTTAATTTTTTGAAAAAATTTTATTGTAATTTTCCAATCTTAAAATCATTTCTACTGCTCCAATGGTGCGTCATAGAGGGGTACTTTATAAGACCGACCCCCATTAATTTTTACGTTTTAACATTTCTTTGAAACAAACTAATATCCTATCTCCAATTTCAAAGGGGGCTCCCACACAAAACGACATTTTTTAAAATTTGCTCCAACCGCTCAAACTGCCCTAATAGTGCCCTTAGAGCAACAAAATGTATGACCGACCCACAATATTTTTTCAGCCCAAACATTTTCTTTGGAATTAACTAATACCCTATCTCCAATTTCTAAGGGGGCTCGCACACAAAACGACATATTTTAAAATTAGCTCCAACCGCTCTAACTGCCCTAATTGTGCCCTTAGAGCAACAAAATGTATGACCGACCCACAATATTTTTTTAGTCCAAACATTTTCTCTGAACACACCTACCCTCTATCATTAACTGTTAAGGCGGTCCCGACCCGGCGGTGAGACCGACCCCAATTTATTTTTAGCCTACAACATTTTTTTAAAACATACCTATGCCCTATCTCCACTCCCTAAGTATACTCCCATACAAAATTACATTTTTATAAAATTTGCTCCAACTGTTATTTGTATGGGAGCCTACTTAGGGAGTGGAGATAGGGCGTAGGTACACTGCGAATCACATCAATAAGGAATCGAGTTTTTCAATTTTTAATCGAATATATCTTTGTAACGAATAAGCGGAAAAATGCACTGATAGAGACCATTATCTAGCTAATAATATCAAATAATAACTATAATCAAAAGACTGAAAGAAGTCCTTTAAAAAAATATTTTTCGACAACTTGTTAAAAAATTACCAGTTTTTTTATGAATCACTTGAATAAGGAATTTTGTAATACAGACAAAGTAGGACCTGAATCCAATTTGTAATGAATAGCAATCCATCAAACAACAAAAACAAAACAGTTTTGTTTTGAATTTCAGTAAAAATGGGACTCCCAAAGCTCTTAGCTCTTCCAAAAAGGAAAAAGTACTGACTTTGAAGTTCAAAGTGTTAAAGGTCGTTGAAATTGCGGAAATAAAAGAGAGGAAAAAAACTGCTGTATGCAATTATCTAAATAACATTCAGAACTATAGAAAAAACATGAATGGGAGAACTCAAATGGCAACAACTGAACGAGATCGACAAAAATTTTAAAAATTCCCCCAAATTCTACGCCGACATCTTTTAAAATTCTCAAATAAAGTGGCGGTAATGCGAGTATTTGTACAGTCCGTCGCGTTTAAAAGTCAAGTGAGTTCATAGCTCGTCGAAAATTATGCAAAAACTAAGCGCTGAATGTCAAACGTAGTGAGCAGCGCCTTAATCTATGCAGGAATACAATGACACGATCTTAGAAATTTTTTAAAGTAATTTATTCAGACGAAAAAAATAAAAATAATACCGTTGCATTGGACGGATACAATAGTTTTCGGTGATTTGAGACAATAAAAACCGTTTTCGCATAGCAGACAGATCATAGAAGGTGTTGCTATAGTATGGGGTGCGCTATTCAACTGTGGCATCATTACTGTTCCTTACGTTACCATCGATGCTTCTTAAGTTTGGAACTAAGGGGTGGCTTTTTTTTGAAATTTGCAACAGACTATGAACTCATTTAATTTTTAATCGTGATGGACTGTCAAAATACCCGTTAAATCGCCACTTTCTTTGATAATTTTGCAACCTGTCAACGTGGAATTCGGGGGAATTCTTAAAATTTTTGTCAATTTCGTTCTGTTCTTGCCATTTTAGTTCGCCCATTCGTGTTTTTTCCATAGTTTTTAATGTTATTTAAATAAATGCCTTCAATAGGTTTCTCCCTCTCTATTATTTTCGCGATTTCAACAGCCTTTAACACTTTGGACTTTAAATACAGTACTTTTTCTTTTCGGAAGATCTAAGAGCTGTTGTGAGTCTCATTTCTATTGAAATTCGAAACAAAACTGTTTTGTTTTTATTGTTTAAGGAATTGCTATCCATAACAAATTGGATTCAGGTCCTACTTGGTCTGTATTAAAAAATTCCTTATTCAAGTGATTCATAAAAAACTAGTAATTTTTTAACAAGTTGCCGAAAAATATATTTTTAAAGGACTTCTTGCAGTCTTTTGATTATTGTTATTATTTGACGTTATTAGCTAGATAATGGTCTCTATCAGTGCATTTTTTTATATTTTTCCGCTTATTCGTTACTAAGATATATTCGATTAAAAAGTGAAAAACTCGATTCCTTATTGATGTGATTCGCAGTGTATATTTTAAAAAAAATGTTGTAGGGTAAAAATAAATGGGGGTCGGTCTCACTAATGACCCCTCTCGGACGCACCATTTGACCGGTAGAAGCTGATTAAATAAAACAAATTTCCAAAAAATAAAAAAAAAATGTATGGGGACCGCCTTAACAGTTAAAGATAGAGGGTAGGTGTGTTCAGAGAAAATGTTTGGACTAAAAAAAATATTGTGGGTCGGTCATACATTTTGTTGCTCTAATGGCACTATTAGGGCAGTTAGAGCGGTTGGAGCTAATTTTAAAAAATGTCGTTTTGTGTGGGAGCCCCCTTAGAAATTGGAGATAGCGTATTAGTTAGTTCCAAAGAAATGTTAAGACGTAAAAATTAATGGGGGTCGGTTTTATAAATGACCCCTCTATGACGCACCATTGGAGCAGTAGAAATGATTTTAAAATTGGAAAATTACAAAAAAAATTTTAAAAAAATTTTAAAAAATAGTAATAATCGTTATCCCACGATCCTCCTGGGCAAAAAATTTGTAGAATCGATAGAAGTTTTGCTCAAAAAAATTTCAAAAAAATCGAAGAGTACAAACATTTTCAAAAATGAGATTTAAATTTTAAAACTTAAAAATCGCATACTAGAGCGCTTTTAAGAATTTTTTGGTATTATTTTTTTTAAAGTACGTAAAAAAACAAAAATTTTGAAAAAAAAATTATGAAATTTGGACCATTATTGAAGAAGTTATGAGTAAAAGAAGTTTGAGTAAAGGAAAAAACTACCAATTTTTTAAAGTTCGATATCTTTTGAACGGGCCATCAAAAAAATCTGAAAATTTACCACGAAGAAGTTCTAAAAAAAAATTTTTCAAAGTGAACGATTTGACATGGAATGCCCCATATATACTTTTTGGAATCCCAGACCGATATTTTGATGCGTTACGCACAGAATGACAAAGTGAGTATACCCCCATATTGTGGTTGGAGGGTATAAAAACACAAGAGGTTGAAAAATTTTTAAGAACTGTTTAGTTTGATAAGTTATTTTTTTCTCTACAAATTTGTGAAAAAAGATTTGCAATACCGTTCGCCTGGTTCTAGCTAGATTTTTTTTGAAGCAGCTCTTTTTTGTATATTTTTCTACCCATTCGTCGTTAATTGGTTAATTTTCCTATTTATACCCTACACCATTCTGTGGTACAGGGTATAATGGGTTTGTGCTGATGTTTGTAACTACCCGAAATATTGGTCGTAGACCTACCTTCAAGTATACCGATCGACTCAGAATTAATTTTTGAGTCGATTTAGCGATGTCCGTCCGTCCGTCTGTCCATCTATCGGTTTAAGCACGATACAGGTCTCAATTTTTCATCAATTGACTTGAAATTTGAAACTTAAGCATCTTTTGGTCCAAGGACGAAGCCTATTGAAATTGGAGAAAATCGGTCCATACAAACGCCCCCTTTGGATTCGGCTTAAATGACTCATATAACCGTATTAAAATATATATCGCGTTTAAATTCAGCAGGTAATCAAATTTTTTATGCACAAATCACCATTCCAAATTTCAAAGGAATCGGGTCATTCCTTCTGGTAGTCCCCATACAAACCACCTTCCCGATATTCACAAAATTCTCTCAAAATTCAAAAAAATTGTGATCAAATATGATCACAATTTTATTTTTAGGTGTTTAACGTGTACTTCAGTAACCAACCCAAATCGGAATATAATTGGACCATTTGTGGACTTAGTCCCCCATATAAAAATTTCGACCGATATTCAGTTAAATTGGTTTATTGACAAAAAATAAACCAATTCCACTAAAATTTGATCTGTGTATGTTTTCTGCACTAAATAAAGATCTAACAAAAGACAGATACAATCGGTACATGTTTGGACTTGGGACCCATTTTCCGGAAAACACTGGTATAGGGTATCATATGGTCGGTCGACTATAACTTTCTTACTTGTTTTAAGTTCACTTTTTTTGTATTGATTAAAACTTAAAACATAAAAATTTAAAAGTTTTTGTTATATAATCCATTAAAATTCATAAACAAATTCATTTTTTTTTTTTAATAATAAAATTTCTTTAAAAACTTCTTTAAACCACAAAAATCAACATAAATATGGCTCCTATCAATATTTAAAATTTCTTAAGTTTTTGAAAACCCATCTTATTTTTGTTTTACCATTACAGTTTGTAACCGCACCTATTATGGCGACATTGGTCGTACGTACTCCATTAAAGTACCAACACCCCAATGGAATAAACTACCATTTTTATGTCACTTAACATTTACAGCATCTGGGCATGATCAAGGTGACATTGTACAGGTAAGTGTAAAAATGAAAACCGCAAAAATCAGATGATATCTGTATGTATGTACGAGTATGATGTATGTATCAACGAAATTCAAAAATATAAAAACCAACATATGCAAACGCATATGGAAAATAACCTGCTGAATAAAAGATTCATATATGAGAATTTATGTTTTGTGTTAGAATTTCGACAAAAAAAACAAACCAACACATGATAAGATTTTTTTTCCCACAGAAAGAAGCTAAATAGAGATACTACAAATGGTAGTGACATCTAGTTAAAACATAACAAAACTAAAAAAATCACACCGTAGCAAAACAAGAGAAGTATCCTGAAAAGCGATAATTAAAGGAATTAAAATTAATCCTACCAAATACAAAAAAGGGTACTTTTTCAAACAAACGACATTCATTTGTTCAAAAAAATTTTTTTTTTTCAAATAAGCATTGTATTGTTTTTAATGCACTTTCGAACGATATTTTACTTGTTGGTGCTTTTTCGAAAAAAGTGGTACTTTTTTGGTACATTTAAAAAAACGTATTTTTTTAAGTTCCCTTTGAAAATGGGTAGTTTTTTAAATATTTTTCGAAGAAAGGTAAGATTTAAGGTATCTTTTGATTAAGTTATACCTTTTCTTGTACACTTTTAAATAAAGTGTCCGTTTCTTTAGTACATTTCAAACCAAAAAAAGGGTACTTTTCGGGTAGTTTTCGAACAAACGACATTAATTTGTTCAAAAAGGAGATTTTTTTTTTTTCAAATAAGTATTGTATTGTTTTTAATGCACTCTCGAACGATATTTTACTTGTCGGTACTTTTTAAAAAAAAATGGTACTTTTTTTGATACATTTAAAAAACCGTATTTTTTAAAGTTCACTTTGAAAATGGCCTGTGTTTTAAATATTTTTCGAAGAAAGGTAACTTTTAGGTATCTTTTTACGATATACATTTTCATGTACACTTTTAAATAAAGTGTCCGTTTTTAGTATATTTTAAACCAAAAAAGGGTACTTTTCGGATACTTTTCGAACAAACGACGTTAATTTGTTAAAAAAAAGGGTTTTTGCTAATAAGTATTGTTCTTAAGCACTTTCGAACGATATTTTACTTCTTGGTACTTTTTCGAAAAAGTGGTACTTTTTTTGGTACATTTAAAAAACGGATTTTTTTTTAAGTTCACTTTGAAAATGGGTTGTGTTTTGAATATATTTCGAAGAAATGTATTTTTTTAGATTTCTTCTTCGGATATACATTTTCTTGTACACTTTTAAATAAAGTGTTCGTTTTTAAGTACATTTCAAAGAGGTTGGTTTTGAATTTCAGCTAAATGGGTTCAATAGTTCAGAAGTTATGAGCAAAATCGCCAATTTCAGATTTTCACTTAACACGCTTTAAAAGTTATTGGTTAGAGCGAAAAATATTTTACAAAGTACTTTTGCCACTACAAAAAATTTTTTAACTCAAAATAAAAATTTTGCAATCACAAAAAATTTGCACAAAAAAAACTTAAATTTGTACAAAATGATTAAAATTTTATTTTTAATCAAAATAAAATATCTCTTTCAAAATTCTTAAAGATTTTTTTCTATTAGTCATTGTTATTATCTCTACATTACCTATATTTTATTTTTACAAAGTTGCAATATGTGCCACGCCCCGGTAAATCCGTCCTACATTTTTAAGATGTAGTAGCTAATATCAGTATCCAGTTGCATTTTAAATTTCAGTTTTCTAGGTGCTCTTATAGTGGAATTATACTTTCTTGTACGCTTGGTTAAGCAATATATCCATTGTGCGCCCCCCCCCCCCCCCTAACCCACACGATGAAAAAATGTCCCCTTAAAATGCATTTTAAAACCTTCACCACTCTGTGGTACAAGGTATAATGAAATTGTGCTGATGTTTGTAACTATCCGAAATATTGGTTCTAGACCGATCTTAAAGTAAACCAATCGACTCAGAATCACTTTCTGAGATGAATTAGCGATGTCCGTCCGTCTGTCCATGTAAACGTTGTGAGCACTATACGATGCCAATTATCAATTGATTTACATAAAATTTGAAATTTAAGCTTCCTTTGGCTCAAGGACGAAGCCTATTGAAATTGGAAAATATCGGTTAATGTTAAGACCTAGCCCCATACAAACGTCCCTTTATAATTTGGATCAAATGATTTCTATAACTGTTTTATTATAGGTATCCTTTCGTATCTTGTATTCACAAATCCATTTTCCTTATTTTAAAGAAATCGGACCAGTTCTTCTTGTAGTCCCCATACAAACCACCCTGCCAATATTTACATAATCTCTCAAAATTAATGAAAATAGGAAATACATATTTGTTAAAAATTTTGTTTGTAGTTGTTAAACGTGTACCTTGGTAGCATAACCAAATCTGAATATTATTGGACCATTTTTGGACTTAGACCCCATATAAAAATTTCGACCGATATTTAGTCAAACCAGTTTCATTTAAAATTTGTTTTAGTTGTGTTTTCTACACTAATTAAATATCTAAAGGAAGATAGATCCAATCGGTCCATGTTTGGACTGGACTGGAGACCCATTTTCCGGAAAACACTGGTGTAGGGTATCATATGGTAGGTCTTGACCGACTATAATTTTCTAACTTGTTTTTTTTTTTTTTATTTTGTTTTACATATTGGAGGGTTTAAAAAATGCGGTACAGCCGAATTTAAAACTTTCACTTGTTTTTTGTACGTTTTACATTTTTAAGAGTTATAAGAAGATGATCAGAATTTCCAAATGAGATTCTGGGAAAAACTTCTGTGGAAACATTGAAGACGTTTCTGTGGCATCAAGACGTTTCTGTGGCATCCAGGCTGCGCAAGGTTCTAGCTTCTTCTCCTTGCACCCTGGGATACCATCTCCCGGCTGAGATGCAGCAAGTGTCGAACCATATAGCCCCTTGGCTGTATAATCTCTACATGGCATGCACAAATTGGACGTATATTCCTTTAAAATGGAGAGATACCAGAGTCGTTTATATACCGTAGGCTGGAAAAAACTCACACATCTACGAAGGATTTTAGACCAATTAGTCTGTATTTTTTTTTTTTGTTAAAAATTAAGGAACAAAATAATATACTCATATTTGCGCAGAGTGATTGACCCGAGGTTGCTTTCAAAGAGGCAACATGCTCTTCATGAGCTCGTTGGTACAATCAAGAGATCGGTTTCGGTAAAGGAGTACACTATAGTCACCTTTCTTGATAAAGAAGGGGCTTTTAATAATGTCATAATACAAAACTTTCTTGCCCATAGATTTATGACGTCTGAATTTGGAGCTTCTGCCATATGTCAATAGAGGCACACCACAGGGAGGTGTTCTTTCGCCGCTTCTTTGGAACCTGGCACTGAATTCAATTCTGCTCTCTATCTAGAAGCACGTGGTTGTCATGTTGTCGCATATGCTGACTATGTCGCGATAGCGGTAAAGGCACTTGCCAACATTGAGGGACGTTCTTCAGGGTTCTCTGAATGATCTTTCTTAATGGGCAAGAGGCTGTCGTCTGGGAGTTAATTCAAGTACAAAAAGAACTTGTCTTGTTTTCAAGGACAAATGAGGTTCCGGCTTTTGATGCTATTTCTCTAGACGGCACTGAAATTACCTTTTCAGATGGAGCCAAGTATATTGGAGTATTTCTAGAAAGAAAATTGAATTTCAGGCATAATATTGAGGAACGTATGAGAAAAACAACTATTTCTTTCTATTTCTGTAAGAGGTGCATTGGAAAACAATGGGAGTTTAGCTCTGAAGCCGTTCGGAATCATCGTCTGGTAGCCAGCTTAAGAGACACAAGTAAACTGTGTCTTTATCACGAATGTACACATAATGGTGTCGATGTGCATCACTGGTGCTCATCGAACGAACTTAAATAAATCTTTTTCTTTGAGTGCATCTGCTATAGAGATAAAAAAGAACTGGTCTTTATCACGAAGGTACAGAGAATGGCGTCGATGTGTATCACTGGTGCTCTTCGTACTCCACCTACGGCTGCATTCAAAAACCTCCTTCATTTTATACCATTGGACATATTGGGTAGGCAGTACGCGGCTACGGCGGCAATTCGACTGAATAGCACACTGAAATGGAAGAGCGCCGATTGTGGCCATTGCGCGATTTTGAAGAAGATGACAATATTACACAATGTGGACCAAGCTGCCTATATGACCATTTTTGAGCGCCAATTTACCACTATGATACCTCAAAGAGAGTCTTAGATGTGGAATATTTGTGAAGTGGAGTCTCAATTAATTTAAATACAGATACATCGGCTTAACGGCAGGAACTAGAAGGAGATACTATTATAGTATCATAGCACCACAACGGACCTCAGCGCCTATGTGTGCTGAAGTAACACGTCAGCAGCCACTTAAAACCTAACCTATGGAAATATTATCTGACAGGGACTATTGTAGGAGTTCCGGAGAAGTGGAGGAGAATTCAGTGAAGTATTTGGTGTGTGAATGTCCTGTTATGATGAGGTTCTGTCTTAGGCATTTTAGAATAATGTTTTTTTCGATGAAGGCCTAAAAGGTATCTCATTGACTTCTTTAGCAGAATATCTTACGGAATCAGGGTGGTTTAAGAAATAGGCTTTTGTATCATAGCGGGGAGTAGGGAAATAACAATTAAGGAAAAAAGCAATGAGCATTATGTCTTTCAAGTACATTCTCCAATTACCGGACGCCCATCTAACCTAACTTCCGATTACAGTATGCTTGCATATATTTCCTTTTGGTATACCTCCCTAACTATTATGTATGGGTATTTTGAACTCTTGACTAGAAAAAGGACTTGTTATGTTTATAAATGAGTTTTTTTATTTTTTCTTTTATTATACACAAAAGTTTGAAAGCAGGTTAACAATTTTTTTTTTTTTGGGGTATGATTTTTGGCTTTAACTGACACATAGAGCTTCCAGTTTTTTGTCGTTGCTGCTGCTACTGCTGTTGTGTCATTTGTGGGTACAAAATAGAGTCTTTATAAAATTCATGGACTTTAGAGTTTAAATTCCACGTGTTAGAAAAGTTGACACTACTGGTAGTTGAAGGTAGGTAGGTACTCGTATCTAGCTAGTAAAAACAGCTTCGTTATGTTACTTTTGTGTGACTTCCATACATCCATGTTTTGTACTTCATGTTTAGTTGTTGTCGCTTAATGTTCATGTCAGTGTCACATAAAATGATGTTATCATTATTTTAGATAAGCAGCTACCACCACCATTACCAGCATCACCATGAACACCAGTGCAACCACATAAATAGAGTTGGCTTTTATATAAATTTCAGAACAATATGTTAAGGATATAGAATGTTTAGATACAATTTACTAGCACAAATAAATACACACTTACTTTATAACATTTATATATGTAAATCTACATTCATAGTGAATCTGTGTGCGTAGGAGTTGAGTAAGTAGTGGTTAAGTAGAAAGAGATAATGTTAAAATCTTGTCCTGTTTTTTTTTTTCGTTTGTTTTTTTGTTGTCGAATGAATTTTCTGCTCTTTATCCTGATGTTGAAAATTTTGACTTTTTGTTTATGTCTGTGTGTGTTGGTGTATATCCTGTGGTTGTATATTTATAGTATTGTTTTTAGGTTGTTAAATCCTTATTTGAATATTTTATGAACAATTAAATTAGATTTTTTTCCAGGGTTCGTATTTTTTTTGTTGTTGCTAAAGACGAAAAGCTGCTTTTCTTGTTGGATATATTTTTTATACCCTCCACTTAGTGGTAGCAGGTATACATAAGTTTGTCATTCCGTTTGTAACACATCGACATATCGTATTGATCAATGATCAATTCTAAAACATTCTAGCGATTTCCATCTGTCCGTCTGTCTGTTGAAATGACGATCGCTGCCAAACTATTACACATTTATGACTAAAACTTAACACATTTACAGTGGTTGTCAACAAATTAGAAACGTTTCTAAAGAAGGGTAGAGACATTCCCCACTTGCACATTCGTTAATGGGGCACATTCGCCATCCCGACTTATCTCTTAAATTAAACCAATACTTACCTATGGTGCCCTTGGGTGGTGCAGAGTAGTGGATACAGGAGGTACAACGACTGGCATGTGTGGGTATCACAGGTGCTATTAGATCTGCAACCCAGGTCGGCTTAGAAGTGATACTAAACATTCAGCCCTTAGATATTTACGGCAAGAGCATAGCAGAAAAATTGGCTCTCAAGTTAAGAAAGACGCAAATGCTTTAGCATCGCTCTTAGGGACACTCGACCGTATTAAGTACGGTGGGCGGATCAGGAACAGAGAACTGACTATATCTGACCGCAGACGAACGTTGACAGAACCTTCGAAGGCCAAACAACGACTAGGGAAGGCTGGGCGGAAAACTCAGTTATAACAGAGAATGCGATCTCAACTTTTACGGACGGATCAAAGATGGAGATGGGTACGGGTTCGGGAGTGTTCTCTAAATGCCTCGAAAAAGGGGCCTCACTGAGACTTCCGGCTAAGTGTAGTGTTTTCCATGCTGAAGTACATGCAATCAAGGCACAGCAGCAAAATAGGCACTCAGGTTAAGAGAGTCGCAAATGCCAACGCTGTTGGGGACACTCGACCGTGATAAGTACGGTGGGCGGGACGGATTAGGAACAGAGAACTGACTATATCTTACCGCAGACGAACGTTAACAGACAATTTTAACGGACGGATCAAAGATGGAGATGGGTACGGGTTCGGGAGTGTCCTCTGAATGCCTCCCTGAGACTTCCGGCTAAGTGTAGTGTTTTCCATGCTGAGGTACTTGCAATTGACAAAGCCGTGCAGATGATTATGACAAGGGACCTTCGTCCTTGCGCCATTATCATTTTTGTGGATAGTCTCGCAGCTCTGTAGGCCTTAGAATCAAACACTGTACAATCCGGAATCGTTAGGAATTGTATACAATCCTTTCGTCAAATCAGTCAGCACACAGTCAAACTAATCTGGGTCCCTGGACATAATGGGGTCGCTGGCAATGACTTGGCTAATGAATGTGCGAGAAAAGGCTCGGAATCGGTGGGGAAACGTATAAAACCTGACACTTCAGTTCCTATAGTGGTTGAGTTGAGTTGAGGGTGGGTTGTACAAGCCTTAAAATAGGTAAATTTTTAGGCAAGTTCATGGCGCTCAGACTTAAAATAGTCCATTGTACAGTACCCAGAAATGAAAGATTAAGTAAGGGTGATAAAAGGTTGAGAAGAAAAAGGAAGAAAAGTGCTTGCTCAGAATTTCTCAGTTGCTTTCACAAACTTGAGAAAATCAGACAAGGGAAGTCCATGGACCGTGTCCATAGATAGAATATCAGAACCCAATATCCGCAGTCTAGCCCTTGAGAACGCTAGACAACAACATACATAATGTTCAGTTGTGTCATCATCCTCAAGACAAGCCACGCATAATGGGTCTGATAAGACACCTAATCTCGTCATATGACGAGCACAGGCATTGTGTCCCGTAATTAAGCCAGTAAGTCTGCGACAGTCTATTCTACTGAGACTGAGTAGATAGTTAGCCACTTTCTTGTCTGGCTTAATTACAAAACGTTTGGTATTCTTGCATGCCAACTCATTTGACCATCTTTCCATGAAAGTTGCTTTCATATGAGAGTTGATCCAACGCATCAGCCATGTCAAGCCAATACCAATTTGAGGTTCCGGATTGTAAGGAATTGTATCAGAGCCAAGATTTGCCAAAGAGTCAGCAATCTCGTTTCCCCGTATTCCCCTATGACCCGGAACCCACAGAAGACTGACGCTATTCCCACATGAGACCTCATTAAGTCTGCGTATACATTCCTGGACAATTTTGGATGAAGTGACTGGAGATTCAAGTGCAATGAGCGCAGCCATTGCCATTCCTATAGTGGAGTTGATGAACGAAATTGAAAGGAATAGAATGAAGGATAAGTGGATATCAATGATTACATGCAGAATATCGCGAACCATGTAGCCACTGCTAAAGCCTGAGTGGACAAAAAGTCTTCTTACGGTTGGCAAACGGACGGTTAGCCTATCAGTGGGAGTACTTACAGGAAACTGTTTAATTGGCCAAATGGCCGTGCGTATGGAATTTCTGATAGGGATCATTTTAGAAGTTGCGGGGAAGTGGAGGAGGAGGAGTCAGTGAATATCAGTGAAAGTATGTGAATGTCCAGGTCTGTTGAGAAGCCGCCTTAATCATTTAAGGGTAAAGATTTGCTGATGACTTGGATTGCCAAAACGGTGCCTCATTGATATCTTTAGCAGAATATCTTAGAGAATCGAGGTGGTTCAAGAAGTAAAAAGTTCACAATGATCATAATGAGTCTTATGGCCTCTGTGAATTCGCCAAATTGATGGACGCCCGTCCAACCTAACCTAACCCACCCTATCTCTTGAACAAAAAGAGGTATCACATTGTGTCAAATGAGTCAAATGTGTAATTATCAATCATTTTCTACACTATGAACTTAGACCGTTTTACTTTACACGTTAAAGCAGACAGATAGGTTAGGTAAGGTTATAAGTGGCTGTTGACGTTTTACGTCAGCACACGTAGACTCTGAGGTCCATTGTGATGCCGCGGGACTGCAATAGGTTTCCCTACTATTCCCTGCCGTTAAATCAAATCAAGCTTCTTATAAATCTCTTAATATATTGAATTTTGACATCCGACAAATCAGAAAGATCGAGCAGATCCCTAGATCCCAGTGAAGCAAGTCTCTGATCAGAAAGTGACGGGAAATGGCTGTCGAAGTGTTCGATAGTTTTCAACTCCTCTTCATCCATGCAACTCTGGCAAAAGTCATTTTGCGACACATTTAAATGCTTTGCGAGCTTTCCTATAAGACAGTGTCCGGTAATTATAGCAACCACCGTCGAAATTTCTTCTCTTGGAAGAGATATCAGCTCATTTGTGCACTTCTTATTAAAAGAAGGCAAATGTGTCGTGTTGTCTCACGCGTCCATCCAATTGTCCATCTTGGATTAGCCTCTCTCACGGCAAAAGGCCATAGATTTTGCTTGCAAGTTTCAAGAGGCATATAAACACATTCCAATTCTGTTCGAACCAGCAAGTAGCTCCCAGTCTTGCAAGCTAATCGGCTTTGAAATTTCCTTGAATGTCTCTGTGCATTGGGACCCATATGAGTCGTATATGTCTCACTGCTGGGCCTTCTAATTCGGCAGTTATGGGCAGATCTTGTTTTAAGAAACACCGACTCCAGGTACTTGACCGCAGCTTGACATTCAAAATAGATGTTGACTATGGTTGTAAACAAGTCATTGCAACTCAACCAGTCAGCCACTTCCTTTATTGCCAGCATCTCTGCCTGGTAAACACTGCAATGATCGTGCAATCTTCGAGCCAGGCTCAACCCAAGCTCTTCCGAATAAACTCCATCCGTGTAAAAATCAATGGAATCTCCACTACCTGGAATGACCCTCATCCAAGACTCCCTTGATGTTATCATAGTGGTAAAGTGGCGCTCAAAAAGGCTCATAGAGGGAGCACAGTCCACATTTTGTGTTATTGTTATCTCCTTCAAGATCGCGCTATGGCTATAGTCACTGCTCCTACATTGCAGTGTGCTATTAAGTCGAATTGTCGATCTAGCCGCATACTGCGTACCCAATATGTCCATTGGTATCATTTGAAGAAGGATTTTGTAATGCAGCCGTAGGTGTAGTACGAAGAGCACCAGTGATGCACATCGACGCAATTCTCTGTACCTTCGCGATAGAGACACAGTTCACTTTTATCTCTACAGCAGATGTACTCAAAGAAAAAGATTCATTAAAGATCATAAATACAATAAAACCATTTCATAATTGTTCATAGAGTCAATATTTATGAAATTTTACATTATATTTATAAAAGGTATAAATATAATGAAACATTTCAAAAATTTAATTTTCTTTAATATTTGATCATATTAGGAAACTATTTCATAGCATTTATGAACCAGTTCATTGGTACTATGAAATAGTTTCATAACTATAATAAAATGCTTAAAAAAATAATATAATTTGTATGAAATGTTTCATAGTATTTAAGAAATTATATTATAATATTAATATTATTTCAAAATATTTTTAAAACAGTTACATTGGACGACAGTTACATTATTGACAAGTTCCATTATATTTATGAAAAGGTTTCATATTATTTAAGAAATGTTTCATTAATAAAGCAAATTCATTATTTTTTTAGAAATAATATTTATGATATTAACATTGGAAGAACTAAAATAAGGAATTTAAATTTTAAAAATCGTCTATAATTGTTTACCCCAATTTCTTAATCATATTATAAAAAATTATATGACACGTTTATGATTTTTTTTTATGAAATTATGAAATTTTATGAAGTGCATTTCATAGACTTTTTTCATAAAACATCATTATATTTATGAAGGTTTTATAAATATAATGAAATTTTATGAAAAAAATATTTATGAAACCATTTCATAAATATAATGAATCGTTTTTCTGAGTGTGCTTGTACAAATTTGGTGGTCAAAAGAATTGGTGGTCAAAAAATGCGGATTTCTTCTACTGTATTAAAAAATTTTCATTTTTTGTTTGGGTTGGTGGAAAAACTAGTTCATTGCAGAATAAAAACTATTGGACCATTTTTTTAATTTTTTATTGTTTAAACTTAAAAAAATGGAAAAATATCTATAAATAATTTCATTTTCCTGATCAACCCTCGTAGCACATATATTATTAACTCAATCTGGACGCTATCAAGCTTAAATTAAAGCTTTATAAATTACCTACTTAACATTTTTTTTGTCATTTGTTGACAACCAGTGTACTTGTTGTTGTCCTGAGCAGTTTGATATTGCATTTGAGCGAAGTCGGTTCAGCGGTTTAAAAGCGGTGTAAGGATACCTTGAAAATGTTGGTACATTCTATAAATCCTTAAAATACAAAATGCCTTAATTAGGCTGCTGGTTCACATATTTGAACAGAATTCGATGCTTAATGGTATTTAAACAAGAAAAACCATATTTTTGACAATAAAAAAAATCGCGGATTTTGTTTTCATCAAAATTTTTTTTTGCAGACATTGTTTTTCGCGGAAATTTGTTTTTTTTTTTGCAAATAATTTTATTTACTTTGTGGAGGGTACCAATACATTCGGCAATGTCGAATTTAACTTTTTTACTTATTTTTGTTGTTTTCTTTTGGATGGTCGTTAGTTAAGGGTTGCTAATAACCCAGCAATACAATAAAGTTTACAATGGATTAAATTAAATATACTTCTAATATACTTCATTCCATTATGGTGACTTTATTCCACTACGGTGACTCAATTCCTTTATGGCGCCCACAATCATATTTCCTCCCGGGTTTCTTTGTTTTTAGCTCTTTATATTTTTTGCTGGGTTTTCTTGTTAACCCAAAAGAAATTAAAACTTTTTTTAGTTCTCCAAAATTATTGGTTGATTTAGAAAATAAAGTGTTTCTTTAATATACACCAACAATATTAACATATTTAATAAAAATGTTTGCCTGCAATCACGCCCTATTAGTCGGTTAATAATTAAAACCTTAAGATTGCTATTAATTTAAATATTAATGAGTTTTATTGTGAACCTTTAGCATAAGGCCTTTTGGAATAACAAAAATTAAAAGAGGGATATTAAATATTTTTACAATATTTTTTTTTATTTTTTGGAAATTGGGTGGTGAATTTAGTACAATTTGCTTAAACATTTTTAGGCGTTAGGTTAAGAGAGGTTGACAAACACACGCGTTGGCAAAGACAGACTCCGGGCTTCGACATTATTTTGCTTTTTAAAAGACCTGGGCTTTTTATAATAATATTTTAACAATTTTAAATCAGAGAAATTATGAAAGTTAAAGAAAACTGCTTCGTTATATTTAAGTAATGTTTTCAAAATTGATTTTGTCAAAAATTTCATAATATTTATGGAATTTTCATAAATATAATGAAGTTTAGTGACAAGAAAAGAATAAATAGCATTTCATCAAATTTTATGATAGAATATTTATAGAAAATTTTCGAAAATAGATTTTTACCCCGAAGCATTGTTTTCATTATGCTTTAAATTTGCCAACTCTAGTAGTTGTTTAAAAAATCCGTATTTTGGTTCTTCCATTGTATATTTCATACAACTGTTTGTATTTAATCCGAAACCCGTCGATATCTCCACTTATCCTATGTTGTCACTTGATTTTTTTTCAGATTTTCTTATTGTAAAATAAAGATTATTGAATAATAATTGATATGGACCAAACCAAACTACATAAACAAAAATTCAGTTGTTAATGAAATATTTCATTGTAATAAAATATAATAAATTACACTGTGCTACAAATGAGCAAAAATAAAATATGCAGGGGTTCTCATATGAAAATTCGGGTTGGTTGGAGTCCATAGAGTACTGATATACTTATAGTTTTTCTGGATCACTTCGTTTAGTACGTTTTTTATTGGCAAATGTGTTAAAAAACGGCAATTCTAAAATTACAACTTTAAAAAATTATTTCTTTGTTAGTTTGCAACCGATTTTTGAAAGGTATAAGTCTTACCTTTTAAACAAAACAAAAATATTAAAAATCGATCAAGAATTGGCTGAGCTACGATCGTTTAAGTTAAAAAAAATCCAATTTTTTGAAAAATTTGTCATGTTCTTTATACTCTAAGTTGAAAGTGCATCATTAAACAATTTTTTTTTTATTTTTGTATAAAAGCATAGTAAAGTAGAATTCCAAAACACCAAAAAACATAACAATCGGTTAAAAAATGAATGAGTTATGCTAAGTTTCGTGATAGGATATTTTTAATTTTTTTCAGAAATGCTTGTAATTCAGGTATTATTCATAAATCTTATTGCTAGTAGTAATTTTATGTGCCTATGCATATAAACAAGAGATGGTAACATAATTAGATTTGTGCGTGATTGACACATGATCACAAGTGAGCGTGATTGAAAATCAATTTTACTCACGTCGCTGTAAGTGAGTGTCAGTGGAATAAAAAAGTGTGAGTGAAATAAAAAAAATTTCAGAACCCGTTCTGAAATTTTCCATTTTTTAAAAAAGTCAATTTATAAAAAATCCGGCCACATTTGTTTTTTTTTTTGTAAATTTTTTTTAAAGATTAGATGTTTGTCTAAGAGATGGTCACGTGAATGAATTTTAACTTTCATAATAATTTTTCTTCTAACACTCACTCACAATCACGTGTGTAAATTTAATACAACTCACACTCACGTACGCCGATGCAAGAGTCACTCACGCTTACGTTGACTCACACTCACGATATTCTTATTTATACTAAAAATAATTTCAAAAATCTTTCAAAATTTTCAGCAAAATCTAAAATTTTACATTTGTTTTGATTTTTTCGGGACGAAATCTGAAGTTAAGCAAAATTTTACATTTTTTTTGTTGCTTTTTTTGGAATGAAAGGAAATATGAAGAGAAAATAAATCACGCAAACTCACGCAAAAAAATCAACTCACGCTCACTCTTTCACGCAATAATCTTTCTCATACTCACTCACAATCACGTGAGTAAAATTGAATTCAGTCACACTCACGCTCTTATCTGCTCATGTTCCCATCTCTAGTTTGTCTATCCACACAAAAAAATTGTAATGTGTTTTTTTCGTTATTTTCGAGAAATCGCATTTGAATTTTGAATTTCATGACAACTTGGTAATTTGCTTGATTCAACTAATGCAAATATGAAATAGTCATTCGCTACGTTGAAACAAGAAAATACAAGCAAATTACAAAATTGTTATGAAAATTAATATTCAAATGCGATTTTCTGAAAAAACATATGTCTGAATTTATTTGTGTGGATAGACAAACATCTAAGCTTAAAAAAAAGTGGCCGGGTTTTTGTTTAATTGACTTTTTTTAAAAATGCAAAAATTTCAGAACTAATTCTGAAAAAATTCAGAAAATCGCATTTGAATATTAATTTTCATAACAATTTTGTAATTTGCTTGTATTTTCTTGTTTCAACGAAGTGAATGACTACTAAATATTTGCATTAGTCACACGCTTCGTTGAACCAGCAAATTACCAAATTGTCATGAAATTCAAAATTCAAATGCGATTTCTCGAAAATAACGAAAAAAACACATTACAATTTTTTTGTGTGGATAGACAAACTAGAGATGGGAACATGAGCAGATAAGAGCGTGAGTGTGACTGAATTCAATTTTACTCACGTGATTGTGAGTGAGTGTGAGAAAGATTATTGCGTGAAAGAGTGAGCGTGAGTTGACTTTTTTGCGTGAGTTTGCGTGATTTATTTTCTCTTCATATTTCCTTTCATTCCAAAAAAAGCAACAAAAAAAAATTTAAAATTTTGCTTAACTTTAGATTTCGTCCCGAAAAAATCAAAACAAATGTAAAATTTTAGATTTTGCTGAAAATTTTGAAAGATTTTTGAAATTATTTTTAGTATAAATAAGAATATCGTGAGTGTCAGTCAACGTTAGCGTGAGTGACTCTTGCATCGGCGTACGTGAGTGTGAGTTGTATTAAATTTACACACGTGATTGTGAGTGAGTGTTAGAAGAAAAATTATTATGAAAGTTAAAATTCACTCACGTGACCATCTCTTAGACAAACATCTAATCTTTAAAAAAAAATTTACAAAAAAAAAACAAATGTGGCCGGATTTTTTATAAATTGACTTTTTTAAAAAACGGAAAATTTCAGAACGGGTTCTGAAATTTTTTTTTATTTCACTCACACTTTTTTATTCCACTGACACTCACTCACAACGACGTGAGTAAAATTGATTTTCAATCACGCTCACTTGTGATCATGTGTCAATCACGCACAAATCTAATTATGTTACCATCTCTTGTTTATATGCATAGGCACATAAAATTACTACTAGCAATAAGAATTATGAATAATACCTGAATTACAAGCATTTCTGAAAAAAATTAAAAATGTCCTATCACAAAACTTAGCATAACTCATTCATTTTTTAACCGATTGTTATGTTTTTTAGTGTTTTGGAAAGCAACTTTACTATACTTTTATACAAAAATAATAAAAAAATTGTTTAATGATGCACTTTCAACTTAGAGTATAAAGAACATGACAAATTTTTCAAAAAATTGGATTTTTTTTAACTTAAACGATCATAGCTCAGCCAATTCTTGATCGATTTTTAATATTTTTGTCTTGTTTAAAAGGTAAGACTTATACCTTTCAAAAAAATCTATAAAATCGAAAATCGGTTGCAAACTAACAAAGTAATAATTTTTTAAAGTTGTAATTTAAGAATTGCCGTTTTTCGACACATTTGCCAATAAAAAACGTGCTTAACGAAGTGATCCAGAAAAACTATGAGTATATCAGTACTCTATGGACTCCAACCAACCCGAATTTTCATATGAGAACCCCTGCATTTTTTTGGTGTAGCACAGTGTTATCGTCGTTCCAATAAGGATCAAAGGGCCATAATATATTTATTTCAGTCAATTCTATCCAACGCTAGCACCTTAATATCGTTCCAGCTCTTGCGCATTCCGGCTGCTTCTAATTCAATTTGGCAAGGCCATAAAGGCACTCCACACCAAATGTCCAGCGAAAAAAATTATGTATACCGTGAATTTCTGAATAGGTTGTATGGAGAACCCTATATGTAGCTAGGAACATTACGATTTTGGTTTTTAAATTTTTGAAAAACTGGGTCAAATATTGGAAAAATGGTAAAATTTGTCGAGTTTCTTGTTTAAATATGTATCAAATTAAAACGCAATGCACCACAATCTCAAAAATTTAAATTTTGTATAGTTTTGTATTGGCTATCGGTTAATTTTTTTTTTTTTTTGGAAAATTTTCACAACACGTTCTGAAATTTTCCATATTTTAAAAAAGTCAATATATCAAAAATTTGGCCACTTTTTTTATACTTTCCATCCAAAGTATGGGGTTATACTAACTTTGTCATTCCGTGTGTAACACATAGAAATATCGGTCGGGGACCCCACATATATGGGGCAAAACGCGTCACCGGTCCACACCCAAAAACAAATGTTGTCCGATTCAAGTATAATTTTGACAAAATATTAGGTTAATGATAGGTAGTATAAATTACAAATATAAAATTTTTTGATGAAATATTGGCAGAGTTACAGGGTTGGGAAGTTTTGATGTTTTTGAAAAGAATATATTTTGGTGAATTTAAATTAACACTTTGATGAAACAAAAATTATAATTTAAAAAACTAGTTTTAAAGCATTTTTGATGGCCTTTAAAATGGCATTTGTGTTTTTTTTTTTGAAAAAAATAAATTTGACCTTAAAATTCAAGGTCAAAATATTAAGTTGTAATTATCTTATAAGGGTCGCACTTTTAAATTTTTTTGACTAAGCCCATTAGAAAGCTTGACATTTTTTTTAATTTCGGTTTTTTTAAAAAAAATGGTATGTATGAAACTTTATGAGAAATCAATTTTTTAGGAGTATATAACACTCAAATTGTACTGAAATCGCTTTAATCTGCATGTAATAACAACAACAAAAATCAATGCTTAGATAAAGTGTGCGTTGTAAACACACACAACAAACGTTGCACGCATAAAAAATAAAGAAATCAGTACAGTTTGGGTGTTATGTACTCGTAAAAAATTTGATTTCTCATACAGTGTCATACATACCATTTAAAAAAAAAAAAAAAACGAAATTAAAAAAAATGTCAGCCTTTCTAGTGGGCTTAGTGAAAAAAATCTTAAAGTGCGACCCTTATAAGATAATTACAATTTAATATTTTGACCTTAAATTTTAAGGTCAAATTAATTTTTTTCAAAAAAAACACAAATGCCATTTTAAAGGCCATAAAAAATACTTTAAAAGTCCTTTTTAAAATTATAATTTTTGTTTCATCAAAATGTTAATTAAAATTCACCAAAATATGTTCTTTTCAAAAACATCAAAACTTTCCAACCCTGTAACTCTGCCAATATTTCATCAAAAAATTTTATATTTGTAATTTAGAATACCTATCATTAACCTACTATTTTACCAAAATTATACTTAAATTGGACAACATTTGTTTTTTGGTGTGGACCTTTGACGCGTTTTGCCCCATATATTATTGACCCATGTTAGATTCTAAGACATTCTAGCGATGTCCGTCCGTCCGTTTGTAAAACCACGATGCAGTCCAAACCAAAAGATATAGACCCAAAAAAGAGCTATCTTACTAGTACAATATGGGCCAAATCGGACCAGGAGAAAAAAAGTTCCATAAAAAACACGATTTTTTACGATTTTTTTTTTTTGTAATTTTTGCTTAATTTTTTTGATTTTAATTTAGAGGCGTGGTTATAGAATTTAAATATTGAATTTCTCAACAATTTTGGAATTTCTTTATATTTTCTTGTTTAAACATGGCGTATGAGTAACAAATATTTGCGAAACCAACGAGTCCATTTAAATTATTTTCGCATTTGTGGTACAATATAGAGATGGGCGTGAAATCGATTTGACCCACGAAAGAAATATAAGAGTCACTGACGACTCACTAAAACTTTTAGTTTACTCCCGCAATCACGTGAGCCAATTTAGTGTTACTCACGCTTACGCAATTTTTGATTAAACTTATGGTTTTACACTCACGCTGAAATGTTTTTACAAAAATAACAAAAAAACAAATTTTCAATGAAACGAAAAGCGTGTGCTTGATTTTCACATAAAAAAACAGTTTTTTTTTTTTTTAAGAAAACTTAAAATGGCGCTTTCTCGGACACAAAATGGAGGCCATTTTAGGCTCTCTGGCTCACCATAGTATCGCCGGTCCTCTTCACATGTGTGGACCCTAATGGGTCCTAACTTTGGATCCAAAAAAGTTAGCATTCCCAAAAATTTTAAAATGCTCATATCTCGGTAAATATTGCCGACACAAAAAAAGTTCAAAAGCATTTTTGTAGCCCTCAACACGTATAACAAGACCGTAATAAAAGCTCTCCGAGTAATATTTTTGGAGTTATCGAGTTTTTTAGTTTTCAAAAACCCCGTGGTCCCCTACATCACGTATCTCAAAAACTAAGCAAGGTAGAGCGAAACGAACACAAATTTTAAATCAAAAACTATGAAGATTTTTGAGTAACCCAACTAGGTCTAGGCCCATCGGCGTCGGCACCTATCGGGTCCGAACCCAATGGGGTCCTCAAATGTGTATGAACTAACATGGGAGTCTCCCTGGTGTCACCCTCCGATCTTCATGAAATTTGGATATGTTGTTAAGAAAGAAAATTAATTCGACACGTATTTTTTTTTTTGGCGGCCCAAACTCCTTTTTAAATTTATCTTTGTCAGTTTTTTACGATTTACGCCTATTTAAACCAAATTAATTTAGGCATGTTTGGTATCAGATTAAAGGTATTAAAAATACCTATCTCGTGGTGCTGACAACGGACCAAAGAAGTTAATATTAACAAAAATGTCCTAAAATGTTGGTATTTTACTCAATATGACAAAAAATTGTGCACGTTTGGATACGTTCTTAGCACACGTAGATAGGTTTTCCAAAGACCTTTCATTTGGTATGTAACATGACTAGGTTTCTTTGCATAATATAGGAGATAAACGAAAAACAAATGAAAGATGGTCTTGTCTTCCCCCCTCCTTTTTATCCCCTAAATATGAATTTGGGCCGCTAAAACAAATACGCGTCCCTTTATTTTTTTTGCTCTACAAAATAAAATCAATTCCATAAAGATCCGCGGGTGACACTAGGGAGACTTCCCTTGTAAGTTAAAATAAAAAAAAATGTCAGTTAACAAATTTTTGCCAAACCCTTTTTTGTAACTTTACCCAAAACATTTTGGTTTCAAAATCAACAAATTTTCTTGTAGGTTTACAAGCTTTTTTTGCTAACATTGCAGTTTTTTTTTTGAGTGCAGAGTTCATCCCTATTATACAATTTTAGAGATGGTTGATTTACGTGCGAATCACGCGTGAGTAAAAACTAACAAGGGAAGTCTCGCTAGTGTCACCCGCGGATCTTTATGGAATTGGTTTTATTTTGTAGATCAGAAAAAATAAAGGGACACGTATTTTTTTTTAGCGGCCCAAATTCATATTTAGGGGGTAAAAAGGAGGGGGGAAGACAAGGCCATTTTTCAGTTTTTTCGTTTATCTCCTATATTATGCAAAGAAACCTAGTCATGTTACATACCAAATGAAAGGTCTTTGGAAAACCTATCTAAGTGTGCTAAGAACGTGTCCAAACAAGCACAACTTTTCGTCATATTGAGTAAAATACCAAAATTTTAGGACATTTTTGTTAATAAGTCGAAAAATATTAACTTCTTTGGCCCGTTGTTAGCACCACGAGATAGGTATTTTTAATACCTTTAATCTGATATCACACATGCCTATATTAATTTTGTTTAAATAGGCGTAAATCGTAAAAAACTGAAAAAGGTCAATTTCCCCCCATACAAATCGACCACCCCTAAAAATGAGTTTGGGCCGCTATAAAAAAATACGTGTCGAATTAATTTTCGCTCTTAACAACATATCTAAATTTCATGAAGATCGGAGGGTGACACCAGGGAGACTTCCATTGTAAGTCACTTACGAGATTTAAGAGGTAGCGTGAGTGATTGGGAAGTCCAACTATTGCATTAGGAGTGAGTGTTTACAAGTTTTTTTGTCATATTAGAAAACTATTTCATATTAGAAAACAATTTCATAGTATTTATTAACCACTTCATTAGTACTGTGAAATAGTTCCATATTTATAATGAAATAGTTAAAAAAACTTATATTATTTTTATGAAATATTTCAAAACATTTATGACATTTCATAACATTTATGAAACAGTTACATTAGACGAATTTCAATGACAAGTTTCATTATATTTATCAAAAAGTTGCATGGCATTTACAAAATGTTTCATTATTAAGCAAATGCATTATTCTTTTTCTCGAACTAAAAAAAGCAAAAAAGTCATTGCTTTTCCTTACCCAGTTGGCAACGTCCCCGAGCCATCCTCAGTGACGGAGCGATGACATGTCAGAGTCACACCTGACATCCACAAGACATCTCTATGTACTGGGTTGAGGACAGTTTCATACAAATTTTCAAAATGTCCTCACTCAAAGTCAGCAGTGGTCAGGGCTGACCTTCTGGGGACATGTTACCTAAGATTTCCTTGGGGAAATGTCTGACATAGGTCATGCGAAAATACAAAAAAATTTCGTATTTCCTTTAGTTTTTACTTTTATCCATTTTCCTTTATAAATTATCTTTCTCATATTTAGAAAAAACTTTTCGTCTTTTTTAGTCCCAACTGGATTTGAACCTGGAACCTCCAGTTTATTAGTCCCACACCTAACCACTTGTTCCAAACTTTATTTTTAAAATTGTTTGTCTATTTATTACTTTTATTCTACTTGTTAGATTTTGATTTGATTTTAATTAAGTCGATAATATTGCCATCTTTTTCTTGGAAATTAAAGAGTAGCCCAGATTTAAAATTCTAATTTAATATACTGCTATTCTGAAGACATTTCCTTCTAGACGTCTTAGAGGAATTGTCCACACTCTTAACGCAAACATTCAGTGCTAACAATGTTAGGACATGTCATCAAGGATTGCCTATGATTTGTCAGAACCTGAAGACATTTCCTCAAAGAATCACTGTGGAAATTTCCTCAGTGACACATTTTCCAACTGGGTAATTTATTAATCGTATTATAAAAAATCATATGACACATTTATGATTTTGTTAATGAAATCATGAAATTTTATGAAGTCCATTTCGTAGACTCTTTTCATAAAGCTTCATTGTATTTATGAAGGTTCCATAAATATTATGAAATTTTATGACAAAAATATTTATGAAACCATTTCATAAATATTTTGAAGCAATTTGATCTGATTGTGAACTCTTTGTATCTGTTGTCGAAACGTAAGGAAGGTCGGAAGGATTCAAAATTGTAGGCATGATCTGAATTGCCAAGACGTGCAAATGTTTTTACTTCATATTTGTTAGGATGTGAAGTACGGAAAAGGTCACTAGTATTCTTGTGTTCGTTTCAACACCTGTTAATAGCGTTGGTTCGTTTATTAATTGTGACATTAAATTTTTATGTGAGGAACCTAAATCAAGCGGAAGTAAAAATTTTAAATTGAATGTTATTTTTTTTATTTTTTTTTTTACGTCAAACAACACAAAATTTAATTCTGGTGTGTAAAATCTTTATTTTTTTAAGTAAAAAAACAAAAATCTTTAATTGAAAGCAGGTTTTCTTTGTTTAGCTTTTTTTTTGTAAGGTGTTGACAGCTATCAGGACACAAAATGTAGTGACAAATTGCCTAATAGTTCATACTTTGACAAATTGTTTGTATAGATTTTAAATGAATTTTCATTACAGAAGTGACAAATTTTCAATACAATTACCATTTGACAAGAATAATCATCATATGTTTGAATCGAATCAATCACTCAATCAATCAAAGATTTTTACCAAAAGTGATATGATTTTAGCATTTGAACAGAAGATGCACAGTTTTAACAACAATGTACACAGGTTAATTTCTTAAAACAAAAAGATTTTTACAGATAAACCTGTAGTTATGCACAAGTTTTTGAATTATTTAAAGAATTTTATATTTGGTAAAAAGTCTTGACAATGGAATCTGACAGGTTCTGAAACACTTGACGGCTAAGTCTTGCAAAAATGACCAATATAAATAAATTTGAAACAGAAAAATAATTTTCTTGAAAATTATTCTATAAGAATAGAATTATTTTAATTAGTAAAGGAAAAATTACCTCGAGCTAGAATAAACTTACTCAAAAATTTTAAGAATATTTAATATTTTGGGTTTGGAATGAGCTAATTTTCTAGCTAATTTTTAAGCTGTTTTTGCTATCATCATTATTGCAACAGAATTATTTGGTTGTAACAACAAATTTTGGTTGTAACAACAAAACTGTTGTTATAACCAATGTATGGTTATAACAACATGTAGTGATGACACCATTCTTAACCGATCATAATTAATTCTCAACTTAAATTTGTGAAATAATAAAAAAAGTGTATTGCATAAATTGAGGGATATTTATACAGGTTTGTTTTTGTCTTCAATTTATCATCCGTTACATTAAAGTATCCACTGCATCATTATATTGCCACAAACTTCTTAACGAAACTACCTTTTTCTATTGCCAACCACCTTAAGTTACAAAATAGTTGCGTTTTAACAAAAAAAAAAACTTCTAATCAATTGAATTTTTACCAACTGATATTTCAACTTCAATTTTGTTACAACTTTTAGCCAATATAACTTTTATTCAATATTTAATTTCAATTTTCATTTATCTACATATTTTTTTTTGTGTTATCCCATTCTTTTCAGATAATATTTGATAGTTTTACTGTTGGTCGTTTTGATGAGGGTATGGTTGATACAGATGTCGATGGCTATGAGACAAGTTTAAGTCCCACTGGTGAGTTGCCTGGCTGCCCGGAAGGTTTCATGCAGGTAAGTTTTGCTATTGATAAATGAAAAACAAACAAATTTATATGTAAATATATTTCAAATGATGAGTTGAGTAGCATTTAAATAACTTAAATGTAAATTTTATTAACAAATACAAAATGGTTAAAGTTTATCAAAAAAAAAAGTTATTTAAAATTTAGAAACAAATAAACAAGAGATATTATATATAATATGATTTTTTGGTTGAACGAACTTAGATTTATGTATATGAAAAGTATAATACATATTGTACATTTTATTTAAACAAAAATTATAACAAAAACACACCCTACACCAGAGTCTGTCGGCCAATGGGTCCTAAGTCTAAAAAGTTGTCAATAAGACCTATTTTTATGTAGATATTTTAATATTGTAAAAAAATTGCACATACCAAATTTTAGTGAAATCGGCATAGATTTGTTTCCAAAGACAGATTTTTCTGCATATCGGTCGAAATTTTTAGAATGGAGTACGTCCATAAATGGTTTGATTACACCGCTCAACACTCATTTTCCGGTTTGAATTCTGGTGATCAATTTTAGTAGACTTTGATCTCCTGATTCCAAATCTGTTCTCCAAATTTTTCCATCACGTCCAGATTTTTAGTTATTCATGGTTGAAAATGCGAAAAATTACGATTTTTGCATTATTTGAAAGCCTGCACAGCAGCCATCCCAGCAAAACTTTGGTAATGGGTAGTGATTATATAACACATTACCAGGTAATGTATATACCTTATTTGTAGCATTATTTTAGGATGTCTTACCAAACATTTGTTCCACAACGTATTATTTTAAAGTGAAAAATAATGCATTACTAATAATTTGCTACGTAATGCATGATTATTGGAAAAAATGTATTTCATATTTATTATTTCTAAACATTAAATCATGGATGACTTATATTTGGTTACATTATGTATTATTTGAAAGTTTGAAATAATGCATTATTTATAATTGGATGCATAATGCATTACAATAACATAAAAATAATTATTTTATAAAAAAATGCATAAGTTTAAACTAGAGATGGGCTCACGACAGGAAATTTCTAACGACACACACCCACGAGCATATTTTATCTACTTACACTCACTTACAATCACGTGAGTAAATTTAATACAAAATTACTTTTTCACTACTCGTAACACCTTCTATATTATCTTCTGGTATGCTATATTATATAACTTACTCGTAACCTATAAAATATCATATATTTTACACCTTACTAGTATTCTTCGTTATAAATTTATGACTTATTTTATACCTTACTGGTATTCTATGTGATAATGTGGATGCATTACTTTGAGTCTCATCGCCTGTTAAAATCATCAAAGCTGCAATGTATAAAATAAGAGATCATATACCTTATTTTATACCTTATTTGGTAATCTAAGTTTTGCTGGGATTCAGTGGAATACAAATCTGGTATAAAGCGCAAAAGTATAATTTGTCTATGGTCTCCAACATAGAAAACAATTTTTTTCTAATTATTGCGTTTGGTTGGGTTACACTTGCATTTTAAAATGATACTGTTAAAATTATCATTTTTGTAAAAAAGGTAAGGTAAGCTTTTGCCTAAATTTTGAGCTCATCACAGTAAAGATTGATCATCTGGTTTTGGTTTTAGAGCCTTTTAAAAATGGTGCTTTTTCTAATTTTTTTCACAGTGTTTTTTTAAAATACATGTTTGGCCAATGATAGTGCAACAACTTCAAATTTTTTTGACCATATATTTGAGATCATAGTTCAATTCTATTCTAATGCTTTATACCAGATTTTATTCCACCCAGTACTTACAAGGGAAGTCTCCCTGGTGTCACCCTCCGATCTTCATGAAATTTAGATATGTTGTTAAGAACGAAAATTAATTCGACACGTATTTTTTTTTAGCGGCCCAAACTCATTTTTAGGGGTGGTCGATTTGTATGGGGGGAAATTGACCTTTTTCAGTTTTTTACGATTTACGCCTATTTAAACAAAATTGATATAGGCATGTGTGGTATCAGATTAAAGGTATTAAAAATACCTATCTCGTGGTGCTAGCAACGGGCCATAGAAATTAATATTTTTTGACTTATTAACAAAAATGTCTCAAAATTTAGTTATTTTACTCAATATGGCGAAAAGTTGTGCATGCTTGGACACGTTCTTAGCACACGTAGATAGGTTTTCCAAAGACCTTTCATTTGGTATGTAACATGACTAGGTTTCTTTGCATAATATAGGAGATAAACGAAAAAAACTGAAAAATGGCCTTGTCTTCCCCCCCCCCTTTTTACCCCCTAAATATGAATTTGGGCCGCTAAAAAAAAATACGGGTCCCTTTATTTTTTCCGATCTACAAAATAAAACCAATTCCATAAAGATCCGCGGGTGACACTAGGGAGACTTCCCTTGTTAGCTGCTGTGCAGGCTTTCAAAAAAGGCAAACATCGCGTTTTTTCGCATTTTCAACAGCGAATAATTAAAATTCTAGACGTGATGGAAAAATTTGGAGCACAGATTTGAAATCAGCGAGTCAAAATCCTTAAAAATTTTATATGAAACTTCAAACCGGAGCCAAAAACCTTCGATTTGTTGAGCGGTGTTATAATCAGGTTTAAAAACGATACCAAAGCACACACTAAACACCTTTTATTCAAATATCTCCCATTTTCAAGCTTGTGACACATTGATTATAATAATTCCGATAATTATCGGAAAGCAGTTTATATAATTTTGAAAGAAAGCCTCTCATACCAAACTTTACGGAGACGTTTGTGTGGAATCTAGGTATAAATATGGACGGTTTTTTTCTGT
Organism: Pegoplata infirma; assembly: GCA_963921195.1. NCBI lineage: Eukaryota > Metazoa > Arthropoda > Insecta > Diptera > Anthomyiidae > Pegoplata > Pegoplata infirma. The sequence goes on along the minus strand of OY992536.1, from coordinate 119,931,836 downwards.
CAAAAACTGATTCTGAGTCGATCGATATGCATGAATGTGGGGGTATGACCAATATTTCTGGTAGTTACACACATCGGCATGATATAATAAATATATCACTAATTTACATGCTTAGTGCCATAACTCAAAAAAGTGATTTTTGAGTTAATGATACAGAATTATTCCGTTTATCCTGCTTTATATTGTATCAAAAATTCAAATTGATTTCTTTTAAACTCACCACTTACGAAGAGAACACGCAATAATTACATTTTGTATGTACCGGCCGTTTTCAATGGAAACCCAATTTCAATTGTAAACTTTAAACGCGTTTTCTGCAAAATAAAATATTTTGAGTTATGGCACTATAAAAATAAATGATCGGTATCATAAATGTTCTGTAACATGTCTTCTTTTTTTTGCGTATCATTATCATTTAACTGTGGTGTTGTTAAATATTACTCATACGCATTGATGTACGATTTAAATACTTTGGGTTCACAGTATGGAGGTATATTCACTTTGTCATTCCGTGTGAAACGCATCGAAATATCGGTTTAGGATCCTAAAGATTATAAATATGTTATTGATCTGTGATCGATGCTGACCATTTTATAAATGTCCGTCTGTCTCTCTGTAAAAACAATAAGGAAGTCCAAACAAAAAGAGCTAGATTCCTGAAATTTTTTATGAAGATTTAGTTTGCAATAGGAAAACATCAGAACGGGGAAACATTTTTCCTTAAAGAACAGAATAATAATTCATTGAAAAGCGCAATTTTTGACGTTTTGTACGCGTGAATACAGAAATTTAATTTAAATAAGTAATTATAGAATTATTTATGTTATGAGCTTGATACAATCTTGCATTTAAGCCAACCTTAAGCCAAATCCGATCATTTTAACCCGCCCTTTGATCAAAGTTTAGATTTTTTGGTAAACATTTTGTAAAAAACCAAAACTTTGATCGATGGGCGCCGCGGGTAAAAATCATTTGATTTTTCTCAAATTTGGTTTAAATAAAAAATTGTCTCAGGCTCCATGAAAGGGTCAGCGGAATGAAATTTTGAGATTTTTTTTTGTGATTTTCGACCAATTTTATATTTTTTTTGATATTCGTGCTCAGCGCATCAAAATTAACAAACGTGATGTCGCTCATTTACTTGTATAGTGTCATTACGCAAAATGTTTGATTTTACAGAAAACCTGTTTAAAGTTTACAATTGAAACTTGGTTTACATTGCAAAAGTCCCGTACATAGAAAATGATATAATGGCGTGTTCTCTTCTCAAACGGTGAGTTTAGAAGATATTAATACGAATTTTTGACACAATATAAAGCAGGATATAACAAATAATTCTGTATGGTTTACCCAAAAACGACATATTTTAAGTTATGACTCTATACAAGTAATTGAGCGATGTGTCAAAAGATATATTTTTTTATTGCCCTGACTCTTTCATAGAGCTTTAGACAATCTTTCATTAAAACCTTATTTGAGCCAAATCCGATCATTTTAATCCTTGGTGCCCATCGATCAAAGTTTTGGTTTTTTAGAAATTTTCACCAAAAACACCAAAATTTGATCGAGAGGCGCCACGGGTTTGAATGATTGGATTTGCCTCGGGTAAGGCTTAAATGAATGATTGTATCAAGCTCTATGAAAGGGTCAATGTAAAGTGGTTTTGAATTTATACCTCGATACCTCGAACTTAGAAGTTTTTTTGATATTCGTATTTAGCATGCCAAAATTATTAAAACAATGTATAGCAAAATATTTTTAATTTTTTTTTTTGTTTTATATTTCCATTTTCAAAAATCACAAGTTTTGGTGTAAACTTTGCAAAAGTCCAAAACCTATATTAAAGGCCGCCACGGGTTAAAAAGATCGTATTTGGTTCAAATTTGTTTTAAATGAATGATTGTCTAAAACTCCGTAAAAGGGTCAACAGAATGAAATTTTGAGAGTGTTTATAAAAAAACTTAGGAAAAAACCGCCATATTTTCAAATTTCAAATAGCGATATCTTGAAAACCGTTTGACCGATTTTAAAATTGTTTTGATATTCGTTCTTAACACATCAAATATGATGTGTAGACAAACAATTTTTTTTTTTTTTCAAAAATCCAAAACTTTGACCGCCTGGCGCCACGGGTTAATGTAATCTAAAACCACCAGATTACATGTCATTTATTACATGTCATTTATTAAATACATCTTTAAAATTTAATATTCAAAAAAGTGCGGATATCCTACGTCTCAATTTATCTTTGGAATTATTTGCGTTCCGTGGATTTCAAGGAATTTGAATTTTTAAGAATATTGTTTTATGATTTTTCAAAAATATGCTTGAAACAGTGTTTTTGTAACTCAAAAAAAAAATTACACTAAAAAAAAAATACTTTACACCAACAAAAAATTTTACACTCAAAAAAATAGCTCTCATATTTTTTTTGTTTAGTGTAAATTTTTTTTACGCGTACATAAGTAGTTTGGAGTGTAGTTTTTTTTACAATTTTTTTTTTTAGTGAGTGTTGAAATGTTTTTTTTTGAGTGACAAAACATTGTTTAAAAAAAAAATAAAAAAACATTGCTAAAAATTCAAATTTTTTAAAATCCGCAAATCTCATAATCTCAATATTTCCATTACAAATCAGCCAAATATCAATGTTCCTTAAGTTTAGTTAATTTTTCCATTCTGAGTGAGGATAAATTTGTTTAAATTTTTTTTATCACTTTTTACAGGTATTTTCACTATGTTTCGATCTTCTCTCAATAAAAGCAAAACTAAAAATAATAATAATATGTTTCATTTTAACAAATTAAATTTTTATACCCTCCAGCCACAGTATGGGGGTATACTCACTTTGTCATGCCGTTTATAACGCATGGAAATATCGGATGGGGACCCCATAAAGTATATATGGGGCATTACATGTGAATTCGGACACTTTGAAAAACTTTTTTTTTTAGATTTTCCCAATTTGTTTACAGTTTTTAGTACCCTTCAAAAACTCCTTCGTGGTAAATTTTCAGATTTTTTTGATGACCCGTTCAAAAGATATCGAATTTTTAAAAATTGGTAGTTTGTTCCTTTACTCAAACTTCTTTTAATCATAACTTCTTCAATAATGGTCCAAATTTTAATTTTTTTTTTTTCAAAATTTTAGTTTTTTACGTACTTTCTAAAAAAAATCCCAAAAAATTCTTAAAAGCGCTCTAGTATGCGATTTTTAAGTTTTAAAATTTAAATCTCACTTTTGAAAATGTTTGTACTCTTCGATTTTTTTTTAAATTTTTTTGTGTAAAACTTCTATCAATTCTACAAATTTTTTGCCCAGGAAGATCGTGGGATAACGATTATTACTTACTATTTTTTTAAATTTTTTTAAAAAATTTTATTGTAATTTTCCAATCTTAAAATCATTTCTACTGCTCCAATGGTGCGTCATAGAGGGGTCCTTTATAAGACCGACCCCCATTAATTTTTACGTCTTAACATTTCTTTGGAACAAACTAATACCCTATATCCAATTTCTAAGGGGGCTGTCACACAAAACGACATTTTTTAGAATTTGTTCCAACCGCTCTAACTGCCCTAATAGTGCCCTTAGAGCAACAAAATGTATGACCGACCCACAATATTTTTTTAGTCCAAACATTTTCTCTGAACACCTCTATCTTTAACTGTTAAGGCGGTCCCCATACATTTTTCTTTATTTTTTGTAAATTTGTTTTATTTAATCAGCTTCTACCGGTCCAATGGTGCGTCCGAGAGGGGTCATTAGTGAGACCGACCCCCATTTATTTTTACCCTACAACATTTTTTCAAAACATACCAACGCCCTATCTCTTATCCCTAAGTAGGCTCCCATACAAAATTACATTTTTATAAAATTTGCTTCAACTGTTATTTGTATGGGAGCCTACTTAGGGAGTGGAGATAGGGCGTAGCTTAGTTCTGAAAAAATGTTGTAGGGTAAAAATAAATGGGGGTCGGTCTCACTAATGACCCCTCTCGGACGCACCATTGGACCGGTAGAAGCTGATTAAATAAAACAAATTTACAAAAAATAAAAAAAATTGTATGGGAACCGCCTTAACAGTTAAAGATAGAGGGTAGGTGTGTTCAGAGAAAATATTTGGACTAAAAAAATATTGTGGGTCGGTCATATATTTTGTTGCTCTAAGGGCACTATTAGGGCAGTTAGAGCGGTTGGAACAAATTTTAAAAAATGTCGTTTTGTGTGGGAGCCCCCTTAGAAATTGGAGATAGGGTATTAGTTTGTACCAAAAAAAAATGTTAAGACGTAAAAATTAATGGGGGTCGGTCTTATAAAGGACACCTCTATGACGCACCATTGGAGCAGTAGAAATGATTTTAAGATTGAAAAATTACAATAAAATTTTTTCAAAAAATTTTAAAAAATAGTAATAATCGTTATCCCACGATCTTCCTGGGCAAAAAAATTGTGGAATTGATAGAAGTTTTACACAAAAAAATTTAAAAAAAATCGAAGAGTACAAACATTTTCAAAAATGAGATTTAAATTTTAAAACTTAAAAATCGCATACTAGAGCGCTTTTAAGAATTTTTGGGGAATTTTTTTTAGAAAGTACGTAAAAAAACAAAAATTTTGAAAAAAAAAAATTGAAATTTGGACCATTATTGAAGAAGTTATGATTAAAAGAAGTTTGAGTAAAGGAACAAACTACCAATTTTTAAAAATTCGATATCTTTTGAACGGGTCATAAAAAAAATCTGAAAACTTACCACGAAGGAGTTTTCGAAGGGTACTAAAAACTGTAAACAAATTGGGAAAATCTAAAAAAAAAGTTTTTCAAAGTGTCCGATTTCTTTCTTGCCGGAAAGCGATCAACCACTGCCCGTTCTCGAAAGGGTATCCTATACTATGCCTTCGATTTTCTTTCGAGCCCGAGCAGTCAAAAGGGTTCTTGCGAACCTCAACGTAAACAAGTCACCGGGGCCGGATGGCATATCAGCATTGGTGCTGAAACAGTGCTCTTCTACGTTGGCACGTCCATTGGCTAACCTTTTCAGCTCTTCTTACCGTGCGGGAGTCTTCCCCTCTTGTTGGAAGGTGGCCAATGTCCAGCCAATCCCTAAAAAGGGTGCGGCTAACAACCCTGAAAATTACCGCCCAATCGCAATTTGCTCTGCGCTCTCCAAAGTGATGGAGAGCATGGTTAACTACCATCTTGTGAAGTATTTAGAGACCAATTCACTTTTAAATGATCGACAGTATGGCTTCCGTAGCGGTCGATCTACGGGAGACCTGTTGGCGTTTCTATCGGAACGTTGGAGTCGGTCCCTTCACCATTTTGGTGAGAGCAAAGTGGTTGCTCTAGATATTTCTAAGGCGTTCGACCGTGTGTGGCACGGGGCACTCGTGTCTAAGCTAGTTGCTTTTGGTGTCGGTAATGACTTCTCTCGTTTTATAACGAGTTTTCTCAGAGACCGCACTATACGTTTTGTTTTAGATGGGGTCTCATCAAACGAGTTTCAGCTAAATTCAGGGGTACCGCAAGGTTCTGTTCTTTCTCCTACTCTATTCCTTATTTTTATTAATGACCTTCTTGGTCAGACCTTCAATCCTATCTACTCTTTTGCAGATGAGCGCAACATTTGCCATTCATTTTCATTCGGTCACAGACCAAGCTCTCTGGAGATTGAGGGCATGCGGCAGAACATGAATGACACACTCAACCACGACCTTTCTACAATCTTCGAGTGGGGTCGAGTGAATAAGGTCGATTTTAATGCGCGCAAGACCCAATGTTGTATGTTAACCCACAGACGCGCTGTGGAATTAACATTGTCATCTGTAGCTATGGATGGTATAGGTATTGAGGAATCGGATACTCTTGATGTTCTGGGCATGAGAATACAGTGTGAAGAGGCATTCAAGTGTCTTGGTTTTCTGAAACGGTGCAAGACTTACTTCACTCCATCCGATCTCCTTACTATTTATACCAGCTATATCCGGCCGAAAATGGAATACAACTCTCATATATGGGCAGGGGCTTCAGTGTCTATTCTGAAGCTTCTGGACCGTGTTCAGGGGAGGGCGGTGAAGCTTATCAACGACAGTAGTGTATCCAACTCTATTGATTCGTTGGAGCATCGTCGGAATGTGGGTTGTGTGGCACTTTTCTATCGATATTACCATGGGAGATGCTCATCTGAGATAAGTGAACTTATTCCTCGGGACCGAGTATTTATTCGTAATACTCGCTTATCTAGTAGAGCACATCCGTTTGTAGTTGATTGTCCTGTGTTTCGCACAACGCATTACAGAGAAAATTCGTTTTTTAGTCGAACAATTCGTATGTGGAATAAACTTCCCGCAGAAGTCTTCCCTGTTACTTATAATTTAGAAAAGTTTAAATCAAATATCCATAAACACTACTCCCTCTTTCCTCCTTCCCATACCCTATTTTCCTGATCAGTACAATGCATAGCACGAGTAGGGGGCATCCCCTGAGTATTGGTTAAAATTAAAAAAAAAAAAAAAAATGGAATGCCCCATATATTATTGATCCATGATCGATTCTAAGACATTCTGTGAATGTCCGTCTGTCCGTCCATCCGTCCGTCCGTCCGTCCGTCCGTCCGTCCGTCTGTCTGTAGATAACACAATGCAGTCCAAAATAAAATAGCTAGACTCCTGAAGTTTGGCACAAATATGTCTTATGTTCATAAGCAGGTTAAGTTCGTGAATAGGCAAAATCGGGCCAGGGGAAATAAGTTCCCCTTAAAGAACTGAACCAACCTCTGAAAAAATACACTTTTTACAGGTTTTTTGGTATTTTTGTTAAACTAATTAAACATTTAGTATATTTCTCGCGATTGGAAGTTGCTCTCAAAGTCCCCAACTGCCCCCATCACCCTCCCCCCCAAAAAAAGCCTCTGACAATTCGGCACAGCCAAATTTAACACTCTCACTTGTTTTTATTTACCTTTAAACCGTGAACCTTTACAAATATAACAAAGTGGATTTTGTAAAAATCTATGGGCAAACACCAAAGTTATAAAGAATTTTATGAAACTACTTTTAAAATTTCCCTTGTGTTGTTTTATTTTTTTTTATATTTTGAATATAACAAAAATAAAAACTTGTTTAAATACCTTAGATTTTTTATGTCTATTTTCCTATAATTTCCCATAACTTTGGGGTTTACCCATAGATTTTCATCAAACCGACTTTGTTATATTTTTAAAGCTTCACTTTTTTAAAAGAAACTAAAAAATATTTTTATATTTTGTTAATGACCAAATATTTTAATTTGTTAAGACATCTATTTTTTTGCCGATCGTCTACATTTGGATTTTTTTTTTCTTAAAAAAACATTTTTTTTAATTTATGCTAATTCCACATGAACTAATGAAACTTATTAGAAAATATTTTTTTTTAAGATTTGTTTCAAATATAATTCTCTGTAATTAAATTTTTACTGTGATTAGATCGGATGAATACAACGCGAGATATGAATGAAATTGTCAAAATACCTCAAAAAAACGCTAAAATAATTAAAAAAACTGAATCCGTGATAAATTGTTTTGATAAGTTTTTTAACTTTAGTGGTCTGCAATACATAAAAAATTAAGGTTGATTACAAATAAAAAATAGATCAATTTTGTGATCAAAATGGAAAAATATTCAATTAATCACCAATTAATTTACGGTTTGGTATAACAAATTTCTTTGTGGGAGGAGTTTCAATAAAAAAAAATTTATTGAAACCACGTTTTTCATGATTGTAGTTCAATTTCAATTCACTCTGTGCTAAGAGACTTAAGTCTATCGATCTCAATAATTTTGATCTTGAGAGTTAAAATTTTCTAAAATTTGTTGGCCAGTGTAATCAAAGAAATTTCTGCTTACTATGTGCATTTATTACAACTATTATTAAGTATAGAAATACAAACAAGAAAAAAAAAATAATATTTCAATACTTTTATTTCAAAGAATATTATAAAAACCCTTAAATATGTAGTTCTATTGTAAGCAATAAGCCAAAAGTACATAGCAGTATCAAATCTATTTTTTCACAAACCATTTAAAGATGGAAAAACTCCTCTACCTCAAAGTAAATGTGAATATATGTGGAATATTTTATGGTCAGAAATATTGCAAGTGTTTTATGGCATTTCTGTGTGTTTTTTTTTTGTTTCTCCTACAAAAATATCCTGAATAACAAAAAATTTTTGTTTGAAAATCGATAAAAATCCGTTTTTCTATTGTTTGTCTGGTTCAATGAATTGTATATTTGAACATTTATAAATGAAGTGTTGCAAAAGGAAGAAAACAACAAAAATAAAACTGAGAAAAATCTTTAACAAAAAATCGACTTGAATACAAATTTTTTAGTTTTCATCCTTAAGAGAATTCTTTTGTATAAAGAAATATATACAATTTCTGTTTTTTTTTGCCTCTTGCTGAATACATTTGTACAATTTTTCTGTTACATTATTTTAAGCATGTATTTATATCCTTTTGTTGTTCAAAAGAAACTAAAATCTGGAAACAAAAACAGGTAGGGAGTAATATATACGACATAACAAAACCTCTAAAAAAAAAAAATTGTATTGTAGGCTCCTTTTCAAACAAATCGTTGTTGTATTAACAAAAAAATAATTGTATTGACAAATAAAATTATTGATATATTATTCAACAACACACACAATTTGTTAATACAATTAAATTGTTTGTTAATACAACATCGATTTAATTGAAAATGAGCCTAAAATACAATTTTTTCCTTGGATTTAATTGTATTGAAATCGAAAATAATTGATATATCATTCAACAACTGAGCTTGTCAATAAAATTAAATTGTTTGTTAATACAAGCACGATTAAATTAAAAATAAGCCGACACAAAATTTTTTTTCTCTGTAAAATTTGGAGTTTGGTTAACAGATTTTCCATAGAAAATTTCTTGCATTTTTTGTCAATTTCTCTTTAACTCTGGGGAAAATAGGAGAGGACTTTTTGACTTTTGTAGGCTCATTTTTTAATAAATCGTTGTTGCATTAACAAAGAATTTAATTATATTGACAAAGAAATTAATTGATATATTATTCAACAACACAATTTGTTAATACAACAACTATTTAATTGAAATGAGCCTTAAATACAATTTTTTTCTTTGATAATATAATTTAATTGTATTGACAACGAAAATAATTGATATTTTATTCAACAACACAGTTTGTCAATGCAATTAAATTGTTTGTTAATATAAGCACGATTTAATTGAAAATAAGCCCACACAACAATTTTTTTTCTCTGTAAAATTTGGAGTTGGGTAAACAGATTTTTCATATAAATTTCTTGCATTTTCTGTCAATTTCTCTTTAACTCTGGGGAAGATGTGAGAGGACTTTTTGACTTTTGTAGGCTCATTTTTAACTAAATCGTTGTTGTATTAACAAACAATTTAATTATATTGACAAAGAAATTAATTGATATATTATTTAACAACACAATTTGTTAATACAATTAAATGGTTTGTTAATATAACAACGATTTAAATGAAAATGAGCCTTAAAATAAAATTTTTTTCGTGGATAATATAATTTAATTGTATTGACAACGACAATAATTGATATGTAATTCAACAACACAGTTTGTCAACACAATTAAATTGTTTGTTAATACAAGAACGATTTAATTTGAAATGAGCCCACACAACAATTTTTATTTCTCTGTAAAATTTGCATTTTTTGTCAATTTTTCTTCAACTTTGGGGATGATGTGAGAGGACATTTTGACTTTTGTAGGCTCATTTTTAAATAAATATATAAATAAATAAATAAATAATAAGTAAATTTAAATAATACCAAATCCTAACAGAATAAAAATTCAATGTCAAAATGCCCTCTCACATCTACCCCAGAGTTGAAGAGAAATTAACATTAAATGCAAGAAATTTATATGAAAAATTTGTTTACCCAACTCAATTAAATGGTTTCAATTAAATCGTTCTTGTATTAACAAACAATTATATTGTATTGACAAATTGTGTTGTTGAACAATATATCAATTATTTTCGTTGTCAATAAAATTATATTGTATTATCAAAGAAAAAAAATATTTTAGGATCATTTTCAGATAAATCGTTGATGTATTACAAACAATTTAATTGTATTAACAAATTGTGTTGCTGAATATTATATAAATTAATTTATTTTTCAATAGAATTAAATTGTTTGTTAAAACAACAACGATTTATCTGAAAATGATTCTAAAATACATTTTTTTCTTTGATAATGCAATATAATTTTATTGACAACGAAAATAATTGATATATTATTCAACAACACAGTTTGTCAATACAATTAAATTGTATGTTAATACAAAAACGATTTTATTGAAAATCAGCCTTAAATAAAGTTTATTTTTCTTGGATAATACAGTTTAATTGTATTGACAACGAAAATAATTGATATTTTATTTAACAACATAGTTTGTTAATACAATTAAATTGTTTGTTCATAGAAGAACGATTTAATTGAAAATGAGTGGTAAAATTTGGAGTTGGGTAAACAGTTTTTTGATATAAATTTCTTGCGTTTTCTGTCAATTTCTCTTCAACTCTTATAAAGATGTGCAAGCTTTTTTGACATTAAATTTTAATTCTGTTAGGGTTCGGTTTTGGATTTGGGCAAATACATGTTTTCTTTCAATTTCTCTGATTGTCTACCCGAAACTATGGACAATGTGAAAAATTATAGACATTAAAGTTTCCATTCTCGAGTTCAATTAACAATTTGTTCGTTATATTCACTCTTGCGCTTCCGCATAATACCCACTACTTAGTGTAGCGTACACAAATAGTTTATGCTCATAATAGAAATTGTTTGTTGCAGGGTAGAGAAATAAATCCGAAAGTAAAAAAGTGTATATTGTAAATAACAAGTTAGTAAAGACCAAACACAAAAACAAAAAAAAAATCATAAGAGGGAGAATGAAATTTTTTTAAGTAGTTGTTTTTGACTGCCAATATTACTGGAAAGAAATTTATTTCAATGTGAATTACTCTATTGTAAGTTCCTTCTACTTCTTTTCACAAAGCCTTTGTTCTGTGTAAGAGTTAAGGAAATTTGAATTATTATTGTTTGCAGAGTATTTAGATCTTTAAGTATTGCAGTTAATGCCCACATTCACTATCTTTAAGATTCACAAGTTAAAATGAAACGAACATTGTAGGAATCAGATTATAAACTCAACTAAACCCAGCAGAAATAAATCGAGATTTTGGCGACACAGCATCTGTTTATAGCATACCGTAGCGCATCCAAAGAGCGCTCTTAGGGATGCAGTAAAAGGAAGGGGAAAAAATTTTAATTTTTTTTTAAGATTTTTTATATAAAACTTATAATGTGTAATTATTTTTTGATAAAATTTTACACTTGCTTTCCTTTTTAATATTTTTAACACTTTTTGAATAAAAAACATAAGTTTTAGACAAAGACACATGATTTGACTGCATCATTATTGCGCATTAATCAGCGCTGCAAAGAGCGCTTCAATCATAGCATCTTTGACCACTGTTCCCAAAAAAAATCCCATAAAAAATGTGAAAATGAAAATTTCCGATATTTTTTTGATGTTCACTTCCGATTTTTTTTTTTTCATTTTGTTTCACATAAATAAAGTTTTGTAAAGTAAAACGAATGAATTTTTTTTGTTATATTTTTTTAAATTTTAGTTATTTGATTTCAACTTTGAATTTACAGCATCTTTATTCTGCTTAAATCAGCTCTACAAAGATACATGAATTAACTGCATCTTTAATCTGCTTAAATCAGCGCTAAAAAGATACATGAATTTACAGCATCTTTATTCTGCTTAAGTCAGCGCTCTAAAGACACGTGATTTCAGTGCATCTAAAGAGCGCTGTTTCTGTGTATCCAACTAGCGCTCTAAAGTGGGACATCGCCTTAGGGAATCATGCATGAATTCAGCGCAATTGGATGCGCTCCTTTACTCAAGTTCCCCTTCCAAAAGCTGCTGAACGTTCAGCAAAATTTCTGCTGGGAACCGATTTTTATGCACTTTAAATTGCGGTAGAGGGTACTTTTAAAGTCGGTCTGGTGATGAACGGCTGTCTGTTGAATTGGCAATCACGACCAAAATATAAAATGGACAATCCCATATCTATAACGTAGAGGCTTGTCGATAGTTCCTAATGTTTGGTATTGCATTTGATCGATATCGGGTCGACGGTCAAAATGTTAAGAACGAAAATGTAAGGACACCTTAAAAATGTCTGTACATTCTATATAATCAAAAAAATAAATACGGCTGTATATTTACACAAAGCAAACGGAATTCAATACAGAGTGCATTTGATCAAGTACAACTTTTTTTTTAACAAAAACGTTTATTTTTGGGAACAATTTTATTTCACAGACTTTTTTATGCGTATGAAGGCATACTCACTTTGTCATTTCTGTGTAATACATCGAAATTTTGGTGTTGATACGCGGTCCATACAAAGACTTTTTAGATATGTCTGTCTGTCCGTCTGTCTGTAAAAAATACAACGCAGTCCAAAATAAAAGAAACTCCTGAAATTTGTCACGAATATTTAAATTTCTTGTGGTCATAGGCTGGTTAAGATCGGAAATGGTGAAGATCGGATCAGGGGCTAAAAGTTCCCCTTTGAAGAACTAAAAAACCTTATAAAAATTAATTTTTTAAAGTTATTGCTTTTGGGCTGATGTCTAATTTTAAAAGTGACGCAGAACACCTACTCAGTTTGACTACCCAGCCAGAAATTGCCAACGGTATAAAACAAATGTACTGACAGAACATTAGCTACACAAAAAATACAACGCTTTGCTGAAATATCGAATGGTATAAAACAAATGTACTGGCGAAGCACTGGGTATAAAAAAAAATATTACCCTCTGTCAAGATTTCTTATTACGTACATGGGACTAAAACAAATCTTCAAAAAATGTACTGGTAAAGCACTGGATATACAAAAAACACTACGCTTTGTTTGGGTCTTAAAAAAAATTCTCATTACATCCTTGGGACTTGGAAATTTTTTAGCACTTGAAATTTCTCTCAAAAAACTTCAAAGTTTGTAAAAAAAATGTCCTTAAAAGCAAATTTAACAGGAATTTCTTAATTCAAAGCTCAAAAAATTTAAATTTTTTTGTCGGTGACATAAATTTTCCAACATTTTTTTGGAACTTAAAAAATTTTTAATTTTTTTTCCTAAAACCATTTATGATTGGACTTTTTCTAAAAAAAATGCCAAAAATTTTTTGTGTTCGGGATTTAAAACTTTGTTCGCGACATACTTTAGAAAATTTTTCAAAATAAGTCAAACATTTTCGTCTTTAAAGCATTTTTTATGTTTAGTACACCAAACGTAAAAATAACAACATTAAATTTTTGTGTCTAAGACTTAAAATTTTTTTAGATAATCTTAAATTTTTCCCCCATTTTTATACCCGCCAACTACAGTATGGGGATATACTCACTTTGTCATTCCATGTGCAAAGCATCGAAATATAGGTTACGGTTATTGACAAATGATAGAATCTAAGACATTCTAGCTATGTCCGCCCGTCTGTAGAAACCACGAGGCGGTCCTAACCAAAAGAGGAAGACCCCAGATGTTGGGCAAGAATATTTCTTAATTTATTGGTAAGGTTTAGTTCGAGGATGATAAAAACGGATCAACGGGGCCCGTTTTTTATCGGAATTAGTAAATCGGGTTAGTAAACCCGATTTTTTTTCGGGTCGCCCCCCTTTGCGGGAAAGGTTTTAGAAAATAATTAAAAAATACGATGGGAAGTTGGGTCCCTCAAGATTCTTCATAGTTGTTCATCTAAATTGTTGTCCGTTTCTCTCTACCTTGCTTGGGGAAAAAATTATTTAATATTATATTATTTTATATTGGATTCGGACCCAACGGTTCCTGACTCCGATGGGCCCTGACTAAGTTGGGTCTTTTAAGGATCGTCATAGTTTTTGATTCATTTTGGTCCGTTTCGCTTAACCTTGCTTAGTTTTTGAGATACATGAATTTGTGGGCCCAATAGGGTCTTGAAAATCTTCAAGACTGTATAATCTATAAACTATTACTCGAAGAGTTTTTTAAGAGCTACAAAAATGACGTCGGGCTTTTTGTTGTGAAGACAATATTTACAGAGATGTGAGAATTTTTTTAATTTTCGGGGATGCCAACTAAAGCGGTAAAGAGAGCGGCAAAGAGACCGGCAAGATTAAAAGAACCAAAAAAGGCCTCCATTGTGCTCAATCTGGCTTACAATTAGTTTTCTAAAGTTATAAAAAATTTACTAAAACTGTGGAAAAAACTTTTTCAAATCGAAAAAGATAAATATTATGAACTAATTGCTAGTAAATTACGTCCTAAAACTAATGATGAGGAATATGTCTCAAAAATAAAGATTTTTCCGTATATTTAAGGAAAATTTCTTTCGCCGTAAGAATTTTTTCCATGTATTAGGGAACTCCATTTAAGGAAATCTATGTTTTATTTATCAAAACATGAACTCAATTTTTATCTAAGTAGCAGTTTAGAAAATTTTCGAAACTTTTTGGTAAACTCTACTTAACTGTGGGATAATGTATGAACTATTTTTACGGAAATTGTGTCCTAAAATTTAGATAGATTTTTTTTTTTTTGAGTGCGGCAAAATTTGCCGAGATATAACATTTTTGAATTTAAAGGAATGCCAACCTTTTTGGCTTAATACATGTGAAGAGGATTAGGAATACGTACTATGGCGATCATAAGGACCATAAATGGCCTCTATATTGCTCTATCTGGGTTAGTTTTCGGGATATCGCCATTTTTAATTTTTCGGAAATTATTGTTCCTAAAGTTATGAAAAATTAACTTAAACCATGGAAAAAACTTCCACAAATCGTAGAACTTAAATATGATGAACTAGTTGGTACTAAATTACGTCCTGAAACTAAAGAAGAGGAAAATGTCTTAAAATTTTTTTTTTTGCGGTAAAAATTTTTTTTTTTTCATGTATAGCGAAATTCCAAATAAGGAAAACTATTAACTATTTAGCAGTACATGAATTAAAGTTTTTTCCTTACAGTTAAGAAAACTTCCAAACTTTTAGTTAAATTTGACTAAATTTCGAGAAAATTCATTAACAATTTTTAAGGAAATTTTTTGATGGTTTTAAAATTAAATTTCATTATTTATTTAAATAAACACATCTTTTAAATCTATTAAAAAACATTTTTTTTAATTGAATTGATTAGAATTTTTATGCCCTTAATTTCGATTTGAGAGTTCATTCCGTTAACAACCGAACTCGGCTTGTTAACAAAAATGACTAACAATAAGTTTGATAGCTTTGTTCTTCCCAAATTAAATGGAATCAATCTGGAACTATCTTATGAGGAGAAATACCTGGATGCGATCCTGGAAAAAGAATACAGAGAAAAGGATATAATATGTTTTTGCAGCTGCAGGAGAACTTCCAAAGGAAAGTGGGGTCTAAATCCGCATATTATCTACTAGATGAATTGTTCAATTATTAGACCAATACTGACCTATGGTGCCTTATTGTGGTGGAGAGCAGTGGATTAGAAATCATATCACTATAATCTACAGAAGGTACACTCAAAAAAATACGTTAGTACTTAGATATACTAATTTTTTTTTGATAATGCTAGTTAGCTAACTTTTAGCAAATTTTTAGTTGAGATTAGCATGTTAGCAAAAAATTCTTGTAAACTTCATTTAGCACATTAGCAATTTTAAACAAACTTTGAACTAATTTCTTTTGCTAAATTTGAAATTGAGTTGACAACATTTTTACAAAATTTTTTGCTAACATTAGCAAAAATAAATGGTAAATTTTTTTTTATTTTCAGAAAACTTAAAATGGCGCTATCTCGGAAACTAAGCCAGATAGAGCAAAATGGAGGGCATTTTTGGTTCTTAGAATCTACATACTTTCGCGGGTCCTCTTCACATGTGTGGACCCTAATGGGACCTAACTTTGGATCCAAAAAAGTTAGCATTCCCGAAAATTTTAAATTGCTCATATCTCGGTAAATATTGCCGACACAACAAAAAGTGCAAAAGAATTTTTGTAGCTCGCAACACGTAGAACAAGACCGCTCTCCGAGTAATATTTTTGAAGTTATCGAGTTTTTTAATTCTCAAGACCCCAGTGATCCGCTAAAATCACGTATCTCAAAAACTAAGCAAGGTAGAGCAAAACGGACACAAATTTTGGATCAAAAACTATGACGATTTTAAAGGAACCCAACTAGGTCTAGGCCCATCGGGGTCTGGACCTATCGGGTCCGAACCCAATGGGGTCCTCAGATGTGTATAAACTAAGTTCAAAAAAAAAAATATATTTAGTTAACTAATTATTGGCAAAACATTTTTGCTAACTTTAGCAAAAAAATTGTGGGTTCAAAATCAGCAAATTTTCTTGTAGGTTTACAAGCTTTTTTTGCTTACATTACAGTTTTTTTTTTGAGTGTAGCTAATAATGTCAAATAATAACAATAATCAAAAGACTGCAAAAAGTCTTTTAAAAAAATATTTTTCTGCAACTTGTTTAAAAATCACAAGCTTTTTTGAATCATTTGAATAAGGAATTTTGGAATACAGACCAAGTAGGACCTGAATCCAATTTGTAATGAATAGCAATTCTTTAAACAATAAAAACAAAACAGTTTTGTTTTGAATTTCAATAAAAATGGGACTCCCAAGGCTCTTAGCTCTTCCGAAAAGGAAAAAGTACTGACTTTGAAGTTCAAAGAGTTAAAGGTCGTTTAAATCGCGAAAATAATAGAGAGGAGCAAACCTATTGAATGCAATTATTTAAATAACATTCAGAACTATGGAAAAAACATGAATGGGCGAACTCAAATGGCAACAACTGAACGAGATCGACAAAAGTTTTAAGAATTCCCCCAAATTCTTCGCCGACATCTTTCAAAATTCTCAAAGAAAGTGGCGTTATTGCAAGTATTTGTACAGTCCGTCGCGTTTAAAAGTCAAGTGAGTTCATAGCTCGTCGAAAATTATGCAAAAACTAATCGCTGAATACCAAACGTAATAAGCAGCGCCTTAATCTCTGCAGGAATACAAAGACACGGTCTGAGAAATTTTTCAAAGTAGTTTATTCCGACGAAAAAAAAAATAATACCGTTGCATTAGACGGATACAATTGTTTTCGGTGATTTGAGACAATAAAAACAGTTTTTGCATAGCAGACAGATCATAGAAGGTGTTGTTATGGTATGGGGTGCGCTATTCTACTGTGGCTTCATTACTGTTCCTTACGTTACCATCGATGCTTCTTAAGTTTGGAATTAAGGAGTGTTTTTGTTTGCAATTTGCAACAGACTATGAACTCATTTAATTTTTAATCGCCACTTTTTTTGAGAATTTTTCAACCTGTCATCGTGGAATTCGAGGGAATTTTTAAAATGTTTGTCGATTTCGTTCTATTGTTGCCATTTTAGTTCGCCCATTCATGTTTTTTCCATAGTTCTTAATTTTATTTAAATAATTGCATTCAATAGGTTTGCTCCTCTCTATTATTTTCGCGATTTCAACGGCCTTTAACACTTTGGACTTTAAATACAGTACTTTTTTCTTTTCGGAAGATCTAAGAGCTGTTGAGAGTCTCATTTTCATTGAAATTCGAAACAAAACTGTTTTGTTTTTATTGTTTAAGGAATTGCTATCCATAACAAATTGGATTCAGGTCCTACTTGGTCCGTATTCCAAAATTCCTTATTCAAGTGATTCATAAAAAACTTGTGATTTTTTAACAAGTTTCCGAAAAATATTTTTTTAAAGGACTTCTTTCAGTCTTTTGATTATTGTTATTATTTGACATTATTCATTAGATAATGCTATCTATCAGTGCATTTTTTTATATTTTTCCGCTTATTCGTTACAAAGATATATTCGATCAAAAAGTGAAAACTCGATTCCTTATTGATGTGATTCGCAGTGTACATATTTTTTAAATCTATTACAAAAATCTATTTAAATTCGATTGATTAGATTTTTTTTATTGGTTGTAAAATGGTTTATTTAATTTTGTTTTTACATTTTTTCAAAATCAATATTAAAACATTTACGTACAGAAACAGACACATACTTACACATATTGACATAGAAAACGTTTTGATATGTGTTAAACAAAGCTGAAAATAAATTTACTAAAATGAGGTTGAATAAGCACGTACATTAGAGTGGGGTGAAAATTCAGAAAAATAGTAGATTTTTAAAATAGGTGGAAAATTTAAAAAAATTCATAATAAATAATTTAAAAATTAATATATCGGCCACTCCCTCTACCCGAACTTTTACCGTGGGTCTTAAAATTTCTCAATAGTTTGCAGAGAAGTACTTTATGGGCGCATATTAAAGATTTCAGTGTTGAGTTCGCCAAAATTAAAAAAATCGCGATTTTTTAGATTCAAAGTCAAAAGTGTTGAAATTTGGTAATTTTTAATGGATCTGAATCCTTCAAAGCATGTTGGGGTAAGAATGTTATCTTTACTTAAAAAAAAATACAAAAAAATATTTTTTAAAAAATAAAAAACATTTTTATGCAGTTGGATTTTTTAAATAAATTTTTCACCACTTTAGTTTTTTATTTTAGCATTTTTAGAAAATTTAGAATTTTTGCATCAAATTCACATTCACTAACCTCAAACATTTTTCTACATTTAAAAGAAATCTGCATAACTGTCATCGCTTTACAGAGTTTTAGGTCGTGTTTTTTTACTTCAAATTCACATTCTCAAACCTCAAACATTTTTCTACATTTAAAAGAAATCACTCTAACTCTCGCTTTACAGAGTTCTAGGTCGTTTAAAATATTTTTTTGCAAAAATTTTTTGTAAAGTTTTATGTTGGCCCACTCTTATCTATATGCACGTATAAGCATGCATTTAATAATTAACAACGAAAAAAAAGAGTTAAATACGAAAACAAAACTTAATTGAAAATGTTAATTTTAATAGAAAATGTATGTCAGTAAAAATCATCAAATTTGTTTGGAGTTTGAGTAATTCGTATGCCCTTTATATTAACTCGTTTAAACTGTATTTTAAATTTTTTATTTTTTTTTTTTTTTATTAACATATTTTTTATTACAATAAATAATAAAATATATGTTTCAAAATACAACTAGCAAAATATAATTTATTAACTAACAAGTACTTTTTTTTTTAATAAAATAGTTTGACTATAAGATATATCTATATGGTTCACACAAATACATCATTTTATCTGGATGACCTAAGCAGATCGTTAGGTTTTATGCGTCTTAGACGCCGGATTTCCCCATTCGTATCGATAAGACTAGATGCCTCTTCATTGACGTGTGTTCGTAATCTATCAGCATGGCTATAAGCAATTTTTTTAATTTCTTCGGTAACTGTGTTTATACCCAAGTCACGGTGTAAGTCACTGTTTCTAACGTACCGCGGTGCATTAACTATGCATCGTAGAATTTTATTTTGAAAGCGTTGGATTTGAAGTATTTCATCTCTGGCTGCGCAACCCCACAGCTGCGATCCATACGTAGGTTTCTATAACGAATCCAATTTCTACAAAAGTAATTTATTCGGTATGGATAATGTTGAGTTTTTACCAATTAACCAATACATTTTTCTAAATTTTATCTCTATCTCAGTTTTTTTCTTCTTTACATGTTCTTTCCATTTTAATTTTGTGTCTAATGTCATACCTAAGTACTTGGCTGAATTAGAATAGGGGACAATAATATCGTCTATATAGATTGGATGGTGGTGAGTTCGATTGTACGTAAAGTCCACATGAACAGATTTAGATTGATTAAGTTTAATTTGCCACACTTTTGACCAATCCAAAACTTTGGTTACCGCTGCTTGAAGTTTAATCGTGGATTCTTCAGCTGTATATCCTGTTGCAATTAGGGCAGTGTCATCAGCAAATGTTGCTGTTGTATAATTATAATTATCAGTAACAGGGAGATCAGCGGTGTACATAAGGTATAAAGTTGGACCTAATATACTTCCCTGTGGGACTCCTGCTTTTATTGGCCGGATGTCTGAGAACGATGTTTCCTGTTTGATTCTAAAGTATCGATTGCTTATGTAAGATTGCAAGAAATCACAGAAGCTTTGAGGTAAATATTTTTTTATTTTATAAATAAATCCATCATGCCAAACTTTGTCAAATGCTTGGCTGACATCTAGAAAAACGATGGAACAAACTTTCTTTTCTTCAAATGACTTTTCTATAATATCGGTAATCCTATGGACTTGGTCGATAGTAGAATGGTTTTGCCTAAAACCAAATTGGTGTTTAGGGATAATGTTATTTAACTCTATAAGAGGTCTTAATCTGGCAAGAAAGAGCTTCTCCAAAACCTTTGATAAAATGGGAAGCAAAGATATGGGTCTATATGAGGAAACTTCATTTGGCGGTTTCCCTGGTTTGGGGATCATTATAACCTCCGCCATTTTCCATAGACTGGGAACGTGTTTCAGCTTAAAACAAGTGTTGATTATGTTTGATAACTTGATTATACCTAAATTTGGCATTTCTTTAAGCAGCTCCGACGTTATTAAGTCATAACCAGGGGCTTTTTTACCGGGTAGTTTTAATATGGTAGAGTACACTTCCTCTGTTGTTGCAAATGAAATGGTCATATCATCAACAAGATATGCAGTTTGGGGTATGGTCATATTTTCATCATGGGGATAAAAAGTGTTCTGCAGATAATTGGCAAAGATGTAAGCCTTTTGCAAGTCACTTTTGGCCCAATCGGTTCCATTTTTTATGGGAGGGATTTGAGCTGATGGTCGTTTAAAACTGGCTGTAGCCTTCCATAACGAATAGTCGGTAGATTTTTCATTTGTTAAGCCCTCAAGATAATGTTGAAAATTGTTGTTCTTTTCCTGTTGAATTTTATTTTTAATTTCTCGGCTCATTCTGTTTAATATTGTTTTATACTGAGGATATCGCGTTTGTTGCCATTTTTTACGAATTTTTCTTTTTTCTTTAATCATATTGTTTATTTCATATGAGTTTTTTCTTTGTTTTACGTTATTTGTAACAGTTGGTGTACTTTCCCATGCTGCATACTGAAGAATTTTTGAAAAGTTTTCTAGCTCTTTGTCTAGTTCATCAATATCATTGATAACATATTCACTGTCGCACATTTCATCTACAATTTGACGAAAGTTTTCCCAATCTGTATTTTTATTGATTAAATACGGTGGCGGATCGATTTTGCTGACACTGTTTTTTAAGTAAAGATAGATGGAGGAATGGTCTGAGTTCATTTCATATCCTTCGGTTATTTTCAAAAAATGTTCCGATATTTTTCTCGTTATAAAAAAATCTATTAGGTCAGGTACTTTTGTTACATCACTTGGCCAATATGTTGGTTTTCTGGTAGTTAAAAAATTGCAATTTGAGGATTTGCTTGCTTGAAGAAGCTCTCTCCCCTTTGTTGTTGTAAGGCGTGAACCCCAATAAATATGTTTGGCATTAAAATCGCCTCCTAAAATAAATCGTTCTCCCAATTTTTTAAATACTTGGTTATAGTTTTCTGATTTTATTTTGTGACGTGGCGGGCTATATAGAGCGGCAATGTTAAGATTCTGCTTTGAAAATTCTATTGATACACTTGTTACTTGAAATTCTTCACAGCATATTTTTTCTTCTTCATAATGCTTTATATTTTTTCGAATAATTACAGCACTTCCATCTCGGGCCTGATTACTTGGATGTGGAGTGTGGTATATTTCAAAATCACGAATTTTTACGAATGATTCATTTGTAAAATGTGTTTCGGATATTAAACATATATCTACTTTTTGGGAATTTAGTATAAGTTCTAATTCATTCAAATGGGATTTTAATCCGTTTGCATTCCATAGTAATATTTTGAAAAAATTACTCATGATTAATTATATTTTCAGTGGATTTTTCTAAACGAGTTAGTCTTTCCTCTAATCTTTCATTAAATTCTTCTTGCTTATTAAGCTTTTCAAGAATTTGTTCTAATTTAGAAGTTTCATTCTGTATAGGATGTTGATTTTGTTTTATTTTAACTGTTTTTATACCCTCCAACCACAGTATGGGGGTATACTCACTTTGTCATTCCGTGTGTAACGCATCGAAATATCGGTCTAGGACCCCATAAAGTATATATTGTATTGATCAGTGATCGATTCTAAGACATTCTAGCGATGTCCGTCCGTCCGTCCGTCCGTCCGTCTGTCCGTCTGTCCGTCTGTAGAGGACACGATACAGTCCAAAATAAAAGAGCTAGACTTCCGAAGTTTGGCACGAATATGTCTTATATTCCTAGGCAGGTTAAGTTCGGAAATGGGCAAAATCGGACAAAGGGGAAAAAAGTTCCCCTTTGGAAAACTAAACCAACCCAAGAAAAACCGCATTTTTTGCAGAGTTTTTTGTACTTTTGGTAAGCAAATGCAACGATCTTATCTCATAAGAAGTTCAAAATCGCAAGGGGAAGGTGCCCCCTAACGTCTCCCATCAACCCCCCCCCCCCAAAAAAAAATACGCCCCTGGATTTTTTTAAATATTTTTTTTACATTTGAGGGTATAAAAGATTCGGCACAGCCGAATTTAACACTCTCACTTGTTTTAATTTCATTTTTCTTTTTTAAAGCTTCAGCAAAAGAAGGTTTATTTTTTGGATTCGTTTCAGAATTTTCTTGAGAATTAGCTAAAGGTTGGTGAGAATCAACTTTTTTTTCTTTAATTTGTTTATTTCGTATTTTTTGCAGCTCTTTTGCAACAATACACCCTCGATAGTTGGCCGGGTGGTTTTCACCACAGTTACAGCACTTTGGAAGCTCATCAACAGTCTTAGTACAATCACTGGTTTTATGTTTGCCAGTACATTTGACACACCTTGGTTTTTTTCCACAATAGTTTTTGGTGTGACCGTAGCCTTGGCAAACTTTACATTGGGGTACAAGTTTTGGTCTTTTTGTTGGTTCTATTTTAACAATTGCCTTCAAAATTTGTTTAATATTATATATATTTTTTGGATCTTCTGATGATTCATAAGAAAGGAGAAACATATCTAATGGTTTTTTAGTTTTAGATTTGAATTTATTAACTGCAGATAATGCTTTTAAGCCTTGCAGTTTTAGATCTTCTACTATCATATTTGCATTGCATGTATGAGGTAGATTCTTAGCAATAACTTTTATTGGTCTCATATGTTTATTTTCGTAGGAGTACCAAGCTATCTTATTTTTATTGAGCATACTTGTAATAGCTCTATAATCATCTATATCAAAGGTGGAGATTTTATAAATGTTATTATTCATCAATTTACAAAAGTAATTAGTTTTCGTAATTTCATTTATTGAATGAACTAATTCTTCATAATCATTAATATCTTGGACCATTATTGGGGGAGGGCGAGGTGGTTTCTTAACAAATTCGTTAGTATTTGATTTTTTTTTATTTTTTGATGTTGAAGGTTGCTCATCTTTTGTCGAACTATGTGAAGTTGAATGAGTAGGTGATACATCAGGCGATGATTCGGCTTTTCGCTTTTTGGACGACCGTTTTTTTACTAATATCCAGTTAGTTTCTTTGGCTAGTTCCTCTTCGTCCGTTTCATAAACATCAGTTTTTTCATTCGGTGTTAAAACATCAGTTTTTCCATTAGAAGAAGAATTTGCTGTTGAATTTAGTTTTTCATTTTCAAGTTTTAAGGCTTGGTTTTGAGATTTAAGGAAATTTATTTCCTGTTTCAGACCAGCACAAAATTGTTCCAAGTCTTTAAGTTTTTGGTATAAATGACTTACGTCATTTGACATTTCGTCTTGCGATACATGAATTACACCGCCACCTGGTGGTGGACAGTTAAAGTCCATGTTAGTTTTTGATTCTGGCAATGCCAATCAATTGTACTCTTCTCAGTTTAAAACAGCTGATTATATATTTGTAGTTCGATACTCTAACAAGTGTTTATCTATTTTATCCAAAAATATGGAAGTTTAACCAATGTTTGCCAAATTCCAATAAAAGTTTTTATATAAAATTTGCAATATTTTGTTAAAAAATGACAACAGCAGCCTACGAACAACACCAGCACTTACTCCGGCAATCATTCTATGGTTCAGCTACGCACATCGACTAAAATCACGGTAGAATTGGTAAAAAATTTCTTGTTTACAAAGAGCTCTCAAAAAATACATTCGCAGGTATTTACATCCCAGCGAAAAAAAAGACTAATCCGATTGACCTCAAATTTGTACCATATAAGTTTTAGGCCTAAGAGAATAAAAATTTGCTCTGGCGTTCAAAATCGGAAGAAAAACTTTTTTTTCAAAATGCCAATCTAATGCCACATATATCATATTTATGTAGGCTATCTATGTGTCAATTTTCAATTTAATCTGAAACACCATTTCCAAAAATGACAAAAATTTAAACTAAATTTTTTGGCATGGCCCATTATACAAAGTAGTATATCGTCGAACTATATTCAATAAATGCCAACTCGAAAGCTTACTGTTCAGGAGAGCTAAAAAACTAGTTATTTCGCATATTATTGCAAAAATAAACAATGTACCTTCCACAAGATGGTTTAAATATTCTAAACAATTTTTACCTATGCAAAAATTTTCATATTTTGCACTGGTTTGCGTATTTTTCAGAGATGGCATTTATTACTATATCAAAAAACAAATATTTTTTTAGAGTTGGCATATTTTGTCGGAAAATAAAAATACATTTTTTTTGGAAAAATTTTTGAAAATTTTTTTTTTTTTGGTTTTTGTTATCCTTAGTACGGTAATTGCAAAAACTGAACAAAAAACTAAAAATCTTTACATATTTTTAAAAGTTACTAGCTCCGAAAGCTTTTTAATCTCAGGGTGGTCAACTTTGGCACTCTGTAACTCACGCTGCGTTGCAATAGGGTCACTCCAAACTAGCTATTTTGAAAGCTTATATCATTGACTTTATTTGCCCCATTCATAATGTTTCAATCTGATAAATAGTTTGAAAGTTATATAAATATAAGAAATTTTTTTTTTGCAAACACTATTTACCGATATTTTCAAAATGGCAATATCTCGAGAACCAGTCATTAGATATCAAAATCTTTACAAGATTCGTGCTTAGCATGGCAAATGCAATAAGATATGTGGTCTAATTTTTTAAAAAAAAAAATTTGAAAAATTTTTGGAAATTTACAATGGGAGTTGGCATTTATTTCCACCAAAAAAATATGTATTTTGAGTTAGCAGAATAAGAAAAATGGATGTAAAACGACAACAAATTATTTTTCTGCTCTGAAATTTTTATGGCAGATAGGTATTACATAGGGGAGCTATTTGCCATCGGAAACTCATTTCCGTCAAATTTGAGTTGGCATATTTTGAATATAGGTTCACGATATGCTGGAAAAAAAAATTTAATCGATAGCCCATACAAAACTATATAAGAATGTAAATTTTTGAGATTGTGGTGCATTCCGTTTTTAATGTGATAAATATTTAATCAAGGCAACTCGCCACAAATTTGACCATTTTTCCAATATTTGACCACGCCTTCTAAGCCCAGTTTTTGAAAATTAGGAAAACCAAAAACGCAATTTTCTTAGTTCCAAGGCACGGTGCCCTGGATAGAATTTAAATAAAATTTTGGTGTTACTCCAATTTTTAAGTGGATTATGTTTTTAGAAGATAAAAGAAAGAAAATGAGCCAAAAAAGAAAAAAAAGTACTAGGCGCTTTTTTTTTGGCGGGCAAAAAGATGAATTTCAAAAAAACAAAAAAGAATTTATTCTTTCAAATGCATTAAAATTTGTATATACGGATGTAAATTCATCACATATTTACTTATCAGTGAGATTTAGATATATATGTAACATATTTTTCCAGATATGAGACTTAAAAGAATAATTTCACTATTAATTGAAACTAAATGAAATATGTCCTTGTAAATTGTATTTAAAAATGTTAGTTCTTAAAAGTTTTCAGTGTACTACTCAGACGGACAGCAGAACACAAAGCTGCCTCACTTTAGACCTTAGTGAGTCATATAATTTTAAAAGAATTAATACTTTTTTGTTAAATTTTTTTTTCAAAACTAAGAAAAATCAGAAAACGATAGTAAAAATCATTAAAAATGTGTTTGCAATGCCTAAGGAAGAGTAAAATAAAGTAGATAGTTTAAAAAGAGATACAGAAAGTGGTTTGGACTATTTGTTTATTGCGAAACTTATGGATGGACTTAATATCCTTTTTTAATTTTGTTTATTTCGCCAAAAATCCTTTGTAAATTTTGTTTGTATTGTTGGGGTAACTTCCCCCCTTCAAAATCTAGAAACAGGATCAATATTAAATGTGAAGTAGCTGCTAGAGTTAAAATTTTCATTAAATTAAAGAAGAAATTTGATTTAGTCTCACTAAATAGTGAAATTTTTCTTTTAAGTCTCATATATGAAAAAATATGTCACATATATATTTAAATCTCACTGTCAAATGAATATGTGATGAATTTACATCTGTATAAAAAAATTTTAATGCATTTGAAAGAATAAATTCTTTTTTGTTTTTTTGAAATTCATCTTTTTTCCCGCCAAAAAAAAAAGCGCCTAGTACTTTTTTTTCTATTTTGGCTCATTTTCTTTCTTTTATAGTCCAAAAACATAATCCGCTTAAAAATTGGAGTAACACCAAAATTTTATTTAAAGCCTCTCCAGGGCACCGTGAAGGGCTATGCAAACAACCTATTCAGAAATTTACTGGACACAGGTTTTTCTGTAGCGGGACATTTGGTGTGGAATGCCTCATATATATATTTTTTGAAAGTAAGAAACTGATGTCATTGTACAAAATAAAATAAAGGATATTAGTTTGATTATTAGTTTATTAATTAGTTTATTTTTAGTTTCAGATTATTTTGGGGATGCAAAACGTGTTTACTTCAGGTCAAGCGTCAAACCCCACAAACTACAATTTGCGCTAAGGGTGGCGCAGAACTTGTAAAATCAGTTTAAAAATCTAGAAACTCAATCTACGTTGGGTTGTGTATTTCAGTTATATAAAAACTGCTTCAAATCTATTAATTTTTGGACATTTAACCGAATCCATATATTTTGTGTGTGTAATTGGTTTAATGTAATTACAAATTGTTATATGTTGTAAACCAAACCACAATTAAGTTTAAACTCAACTACAGTTGATATATTTATTTTGTTGTTTTTATATGTAAATATTTGTTAAATTATTATGTTGACAACTCATTTATTGACTTAAAACAATGTACCTACATACATATATACATTATTTTTAATGCTTACCATTCGATTACAGTCTTTAGCAAATGATTTCAATAAAATTATGTGTCATTATACCCAAACGACTTGCAAAAAAATAATTCCATCACATCACAATTTCGAATAAAGTGCACTGATTTTTTAATGCCTGTTTTGCTGTTTAAATTACAGTTTTATTCAATTGTCATGGAAAAAATTGGGTCAGAATCTGAGTATTTTTATATACACCAGGAAAAATTCATGCAGCATTTTCGTAACAATTTCTTCCATAGTACACAATAAGGTTTGGTTTGTTTTACAAAAATAAATTTAAAGGAGTTTCGCCTTTTTATACCCACCAACTACAGTATGGGGGTATACTCACTTTGTCATTCCGTGTGTAACGCATCGAAATATCGGTCGGGGACCCCATAAAGTTTATATATTATTGATCAGTGATCGATTCTAAGACATTCTAGCGATGTCCGTCCGTCCGTCCGTCTGTCCGTCCGTCTGTCCGTTCGTCTGTAGTTAACAAAACCAAAATGTAAGAGCTAGACCCCTTAAGTTTGGCATAAATATGTCTTGTGGTTCTAGGCAGCTTAAGTTCGGAAATGGGCCAAATCGGACTAGGGGAAAAAAAGTTCCCCCTTGAAGAACTAAACCAACCTCTTAAAAATGCAAATTTTTTGACGTTTTTTTGTACCAAATGAGTCATTTTTATGATCGTAGAAGTTTATAGTCCTGAGCTTGGACCCAGGAGATTATTAAATGTCTCTTTTTTTGCCCCGTCCTTCTTTTAAGGGCGTGGATAAAAAATAACTTAAATAATTATAAAACTATAGTACTTAAGAGAACAAAGCGGACAAAAATGAACTTATGAACATATACCGTGAGGGCCAAGGAGTCACCCCAGCTCACCGATCCCTCCCCCTACCTTGCCCCCCTTAAAACAACGCCCCTGTCAAAATGTTTTTTTTTAATTTTTTTACATGTTGGAGGGTATAATAGATTCGGCACAGCCGAATTTAACACTCTCACTTGTTTATTTTTAAACTTTTCAACTACAGTGTGGGGCCAAAGTCCCAGATAGTAGATCTGATCATTTTGTTCGTACTAGCGATATTTGCGATAAAAGTTTTTAATTTTTAACTTAAAAAAATATTTTTTTTATACCCTCCACTCTAGTGATAGAGGGTATATATAAGTTTGTCATTCCGTTTGTAACACCTCGAAATATTGGTCTAGGACCCCATAAAGTATATATATTTATGATCCTCGATCGATTTTAAGTCGATCTAGCGATGTCCGTCCGTCCGCCCGTCTGTCTGTCCGTCCGTAGAAAACACGCTAACTTTTGAAAGACTTTACAGAGGCTACTGAAGTTTGGCATATATGTTTGTCATTTACCTGGTCAGGTTGGTATTGCAATCCAGCCAAATCGGTCCAGTGGTTCAAAAATTATGAGCAAAAAAGTAAATTTCGGCAAGGGTGTTTCGCGAATTTACGAGATAAAAAACACTATAACTTTCGAAAGACAATAATGAGACTACTGAAGCTTGGCATGTATCTTTGCCGTTCCCCGGATCTCTTTGGTATTAAATTTCAGCTCAATCGGTCCAGTGGTTCAAAAGTTATAAGCAAAACCCTGAATTTCAGATTAGTTTCATCTAAAATGCCACGTGTTTTAACAAGTTTTAAAAGCATTGGTGGTAACTAAACAATGCTTTTTAAACTTTTTTAATTTTAAAGCAATGCTTTTTAAACTTGTTTAGTTTTAAAAGCATTGGTAATTTAAAAATTACACTCGAAAAAAATTTTACACTCAAAAAAAATTTTACACTCAAAAAAAATTTTACACTCAAAAAAAATTTATATAAAAAAAATTTAGTTTTTTAAAAAAATGACAATATTTTGTGTACATACGTACGTGCATTCACTCAGAAATAAAAGAGTTTTTTACTCAAAATAAAATATTTCTAATCAAAATTGTTAATTTTTTCACGTTAAAAAATGTACTACCCTTTAAAAAAATGCATTGTGGAGGGTATTCATAGATTCGGCAAAGTCGAATTTAACTTTTCTACTTGTTTTATTTGAGTTTTTTGATTGAAGAAGAAAATTGTGTTTTCTAAAGATTAAATTAAATGTGGATTTATCAAAGACCATGGTTTCTGTAGCCACTTTTTATCAACGTCATCAGTAGGCCATTACATTAAATTGATTATTTGATATTTGCTAGAAAAATTCTTTATTATGTTTTTTTATCAACAGACTAGCCCGCCATCGGCAGTCCAGCCGTTATATGATTTTAAATAAATAAAAAAAAAGTGTTTCATCCACAAAAAGTAGACGTGGTAATTTTTTTCTTTCCGCAAAAACCTAAATTGGACTATGACGAATGTTTTTTAAAAAAATTCCCAAATCGGTTCAGTCGTTCTCTGATTTTTCCGATTTTAGATAAATCGAAAAAAGTGGGCGTGAAAGTGGGCGTGGCGAATTTTTCTTTCCGTAAAAACCTTAGTTGGACTATGGCGAAAATTTAAAAAAAATAAAAATATTCAAATCGGTACAGGCATTCTTAACTGATGCAATTACCAACGAACGACATTTGATTTTTATTTATATAGAAGATAGAAGAAGAGGATGAATTGTATAAAATTTAATTATAACAAAAACAAAGGTTTTCGAAAAAAATCGCGGACTCTTTTTTCGCGGAAAAATTTTTTTTGTTTCCCAAAAACAAAACATTTTCTAAATATAAATTTAAAAATTCTGCCAAAAGTATAAAAATTAAATTGGTGTGGTTCAATTTTAATTCGAGAATACGGGCGCTTATTTCAAGCACCCGATCGATTTCAAGACATTCTAGCGATGTGCCTGTCTGTCTGTCTGTAGAAATGGTGATAACGACCAAAATACTACACGGATATGACTGAAACTTAACATATTTATTGGAAGTTCACCCTAGAAGTTTGGTATTGCATTTGAGCGATATCGGTTCAGCGGTTCAAAAGTTATGAACTAAAATGTAAGGACACCTCAAAAATTTTAGTACATTCAACATAACCTAAAAATACAAAATGCTTTAATTCGGATGCTGATTGACATATGTGAACATAATTGAACACCAAATGGTATTTAAACAAGTACGAACATAGTTTTTGACAAAAAAAGAAAAAAATCGTGGCTTTTTTTTACCAAAAAATTTTTTTTTTTTTTTTTTTTTAAAGTAATTTCCTTTTAAAAAAAGTTTTTGCAATAATCTTTTTGAAATTGTGGAGGGTACCACTACATTTTGTAAGGCCGAATTTAACTTTTTTACTTGTTTCTTCTAAAATTACATTACATGTCAAGAATGAAAAAATAAATTTAGTTAAATGCTACGATGCTCAGATTTATTTATACCATTTTACAATTTGGAGAATGCTTATTTTTTCCGGTATGTATTTACTAATTGTATGTAGATTCAGAAAAAAGTTATAAAAAAGATTTCTGGACTTGATTTGACCATAGAGAAATAAAGTAAGGAGATTTTAATTGAATCTCTTTTTTTCTCTCCCACAAAGTCTGTCTGGGATCAAGGGAAGTTTTTGTTATTTTAAAGGCATGAAATTTGTACTATATTTGCACTTATAATTTATATATTTTAATTTTTTTTAAATTATACCGAATCATTAACATTTTAAGAACGTAAATTTTTTTATAAATTTGTTTTGTTTAAAATATATAAAAGCGTGTTTTTTAAAGAAAACAAAAAGCCTTTTTTTAATTCCTCTTTCAACCTGTATTCAATTAATCCCAGGCGGTTAATGTTTGAGTGTTTGAGGTAGATGACGACCGCCTGATTTTACTTATTTTTTAACTAAATAGAGTTAATCCTAATCTTAATCCGGTGTGCAAAACTCAAGCCTAATAAATGAATTAGTTACCATTTCTCGCAAGAAGAAAGGTGCCCAACATCTCTCGCAAGACTATCCCCTGTTTTTTATATAATAATATCAAAACTATGTGGCGTATGAGTGATAATTTTTAACGCATGCATTAAAATTAATCATTCGTCATATTACTTGTTTTGAATAAAACTTAAGCATGTAAGTTTGTGAACGTAGATTGCTACCCAGCACACAAAAAGATCCCAATACGACAAATATACTCAAATGCATTAAAACTATTTTAAGGCATATACAAAGTACAAAGTGAATTATTATGAATAAATTATTTTCTACTGTAGAATATTTTGATATTAAGATATCAAGCGCTGAACTGCGCGATAATCCAATATGAATCAATGACTTATTACACTGTGCAACACGATTTTGTATCTTGGATGGGCCCTGCAAAAAAAGTCATTACCACTTCTCAGTGGAGTGCTTTAAAACTATAACAAATGTAATGAAATACAACAAAAATAACAAAAAAACACAAGACAAAAACACACAAACATTTTTTCTACTCCAGAATACATAGATATTCAGCTCTTAACTCATTACCTATCGCGACACCTCCATGCAAATGTAAGTAGATATTCAGAAGATAAGTACTACTCCAGGGAAGTAGTTGGAAGTTGTTATCTACTGAATATCTACTTACCTTTGTATGGAAGTGTCGCGGAAGGTAATGAGCTAAGAGCTGAATATCAACTTTTTATGGAGTAGAAAAGCATGCCTTTCCGTTTTTTTCTCATGTTTTTTGTTATTTTTGTTGTATGTCATTACATTTGTTATAGTTTTAAAGCACTCCAAATAGAAGTACTCCGCACTTTTTTAGCTAGGGGACCAAAAAAATGAAAGTATACCAACAGTAGAGCAAAACCCCCGAAGGGTTTTGAAGTCTTAGCTCGAGTTCTTTTTTTATCGCCCACTGAAGTTTTGAATTTTTTTCCAAAGGCGTCTTGAATAAGGTAAAAAATAAGTATTATTTCTAATTTTGAGGTAAACAATGTTAAAACATGTCTTCGTAAAATTTGAGGGCGGTTCTTTTCTTAGTATATATTAACCCTCTACCTTCCATTTTTAGGGGTCATTTTGGTCCTTTTTTCAAATGTCTCTTAGAACACCAAAAACGTGCGTCCAAAGGGTTCAAATGTTCTACACAAATTTTTTGCATTACGTTTCACTAGGGGTGCCTTTAAGTTGTTAAAATCAGGGCATTGCTTCAATGGCAATACCGGAAAAAAGTAGTCTACTTTTGTCTCGATGGTAGCACCTGCTAGTGAGACTTTAGTACAGTGGTCCACAAACACACACAATCATATTTTGTCTTTGTATGAGTAAGATTGTGCTCTCTGTTACTCAATGCACTTAGAGAAACTTAAAGTAAAAATATAAATACATTTATTCATTTCAAAAATAAAAAATATAATAAATAACATTGGTTAAAATGTCAAGCTATGTTACACTTAACATAGCGTGCCAAACTAAGCATTCTGGTCTATCAAAAATGTTAGCTTTACAAAATATTTACATTCAATTTCTTTATGATTATTTCTCTAAGTATATTTTGAGCAAGAAGAGAAGAGAGAATTGTTTTTGTTCAATGCAGTGTTGCCATAAGAGAATTTTGAAAAAGTGCTAAATAGCAGAAAAAAAAGTGCTAAAATGCTCTACAGACCAAAAAAAAGTGCTAGATTTTTTTTTAATTTTTTCTTTTATAAAATCCACTTTTGGGGGTCAACTGTTATATATTCTTAAGTGGCTTCCACAAAATAGGACTTAATTTTAAAGTGGACCTCCTGATTCCGAAACTGCAATCTAGGAGATTTTAGGATGTTTCGTTTTCAAAATATTCGCGTTTGAAAAATTTAGTGTGATTCATAAAGAACACAAGTGTGTGACAGTGGAGTTTGAGCTTTTCAAATGCTAATATTTAAAAAACGGCACGCGTTAGAAAAATTTGGATGAAAGATTTGGAATCAAGAGGGTATATTTATAATAAATCCAGTCATATTTGTGTGAGCAACTTAAGATCACGTTACAGGGGAGACCAAAAAAGTGCTAAATTAGCGTATTTATCAATATTAAAACGCGAATATCTTAAAAACCTTACGTGATAGAAAAGTTTGGAAGACAGATTTGGAATCAGGAGGTCAAAATCTATTTAATTCTAGTATTCTTATTCATGGGAGTGTGAATTTATATGAATTTGTTCAACAGTGTTATTAGGTCAAAGTTCACAAAAATGTGAAGAAAATCTAAACCGCTTCGTCCGAAAATGAATGGTCGTGAAAGGGTTAATCAGTTCTTAATAATAATTTGGATTTCTGAATTTCCAATGGTCTTCTAAATTTTTATTAGTTTTTCTGAATTTCAAATGGGTTTACTGTTTTTCAATTGGGTTTTCTAAATTTAAATT
Organism: Pegoplata infirma; assembly: GCA_963921195.1. Lineage (NCBI taxonomy): Eukaryota > Metazoa > Arthropoda > Insecta > Diptera > Anthomyiidae > Pegoplata > Pegoplata infirma. The sequence goes on along the minus strand of OY992536.1, from coordinate 119,898,172 downwards.
ATTTTTTTTTTTTTCTGTATTTCTAGTAGGTTTTCTAAATTTCAATTGGGTTTTCTGAATTTCAAATTGGGATTTTTCAATTAGTCTTTTATTAATTTAAATTTGGATTTCTACATTTCAATTGGGTTTTTTGAATTTTAACTGGGATTTCTAAATTTCTATTTATATTCTCTTAATTTCCTGAATTCCTGAATTTCTATTGGGCACCATGAAATAAATCCCAAGAAAAAAATTAAATAAGGCTCAAAAATTCCATATGATTTGGGAGTTATTTTATTTTGAAATAACTCCCAAATCTGCGGGACATACTTAATTTTTTTGAAAGTTATTACATTTTTAAGTTTGAGAATATTTCATTACGAAATAACTCCCAAATTTGTTTAACAATTCGTCTCAACAATTTTTAATTATGAAAATACAAAATTTTTTACTTTGAAATTATTAAATTATTTTGTAAATAAATTCAGAACAATCATTATTCAGAATTACAACAATGTCAGTAGAAAATATAACATTTTCTGCAATGCGAAATGCACACCGCAAGTAATTGCTAAGAATGTCGAGCTCTTCAAAACAATTTTTTAAGGTTAACTAAACCCAAAACCAAGTACGAAACATTTTTAGGGTCCTGGAAGTTGGGCACGCACATTGAATTATTTAAAGTGTAAGGGAAATTTACTTTGAAAAATTAGCTTTCGGTCTGTCTGCTCTTCTTAATTATAAAATTTATGTTGTTGGAATGTGATGGTTTTTTTGAAAAGATTTGAATACATTTGGGTGTGAAGAAAGCGCCGCAGGTAGAAAAAAAAAAGATTTTAACAAAAGTTAAAATGTTGGAAAAAAAAATGCTAAAAATGCTAAAAAATTTTATAAAAGTGCTAAGTTAGTTTCCAAAAATTTAGTGCTAAGTCCAAAAAAAAAGTGCTAGATCTAGCACTAAAAGTGCTAAAATGGCATCACTAGTTCAATGTATGAGCGCATGTCGGTGTGAGAGCACACTTAATTTTTATGAGAGCATCCTCACATGTGAGGTGTTTTGGGGATCTCTGCTTTAGTAGCTACGAGTGTATGGAAAATTACATAGTTATCTGAGCAGTATTTCCAAAGTTATTTGAGCCCTTACTAAGTTTTAGTATTAGCTCAAGAATATTCTTGAGATACACCCTAAGAAAATGAGTCCAGTTTCCTACTATAAAGTGGTAAATTTAAACAAATTCAAAAAATTACTAATATAAGTTGTGTAAATTTACCCAATTTATAGTACACTCAAAAAAATCCTTGTGAAGTTACCAAAAAATTTCGTGATTTTACGAGGCTATTCTCGTAAAATTGGAGGTAGGTACAATTTCAGTAAAATTACAAGGCTTTCCTCGTAATTTTGAATGTGCCAAAAATTAGTAAAATAAAAAATTTTATTGGTAAAAATATTGTTTAAAAACTGCAAAAAAAAAAAATGGTAAATTTACAAAAAAAAAGAAAAAAATAGTAAATTAAAAATAAAATTTTAAATTAAAAAAAAATGTTAATTTACTAAAAAAATTGTTTAAATTTTACCAATTTTTGGTAGTGATAATTTTACAGCCACAAAAATTATAAAAAAAAATACTAAATTTACAAGAGGTAAATATATTAAAAAAAAATGGTAAATTTACAAACTATAATTGTAAATTTACAAAAAAATTGTTTAAAATTTATCAATTTTTGGTAGTGATAGTTTTTAATCCACAAAAATTACTGGAAAAAGAAAATTACTGAAAAAAGAAAATATAAAATTTTCAACAACAATTTTAGGACTTCGAAAATTTTATGAAATTTTTTTTGTTTAAATCTTTTTAGTAATTCTTTACCTTAAAAAAATTTACAATTTTTTTTTTTGTAAATCAACTAGAATCCTTGTAAAAAATTTTTCAAAATGTTGTCAACTTTTTTTTTAATCTTTTTCAATAAAAAAAACTTGGAAAATTAAAAAAAAAAAAAAAATGTTTTAAATCCTCGTAATAACATAATTTTTGTAAAATAACAGTTTTTTTTTTTTGTAAATCCACTAGAATCCTCGTAATAAAAACTTTGTTGTAAAATTAATTTTTTTTTGTAAAATGACCTTTCAAAATGGTAGAATACAATTATGAAAATAAATTTGTAAAGTTACCAATAAAACTGTAGTTCTATTTTGAGCAAAGTACAAGAATTTTTGTTAAAAAACAAGGAAAATTGTTAAATATTGGTAGAACGGGATTACAAGGCATTTTACAAGTTTTTTTTGGAGTGTAGGAATCTGTAATCATTTTAATTAGAGTGTATTATTAAGACATGCGCCCCCTAAGAGGTAGTAGAAGAAATAAATTTGTCTTATCTCTATATTATAGAGTCTCTGGTTTAAATGTTCTACAAACATTTTCTGCATGCAATTACTAGGGGTTGTCAAAGGCCAAAAGTTCGTGCGAAAACTGCAGAATGCTTTAAAAAGTAAAAATAAAATATTATGGTGAAAAATAATTTAACTAATTATGATAACTTAAAATTTTCTTTTTTTTTAACATTTTGCTTACACGCACGAACTTTTGACCTTCGACAACCCCTAGTAAAATTTGATGCAGGAAATGTTTGTAGAACAATTTAACCCCTTACAAGCACTCCTAAATTGCGTTCTAAGAGGATATTTAAAAAAGGTATTAAAAATATTAAAATATTCTCAAAAAATAACCGCCATGAAATTTAACTGAAGACATCAATTGTCGTAATTTAGCTCAGAAGCAGACTAATAACATTTTTCCGACTTATTTCACACGACTTTGATGAAAAACAATCTAATAGTATGCGATAATTTAAAATTTTACTTTTTTAAGACCCCAAATTTGTTGCACAGTGTTATTAACAACCAATCGCGTTTTTTTGGGTTCAGATTGGAACAAGTAAGAAATTAAAACAAGCACGTTACCGCCCTTACAATAGGTACACTAAAAAATAATTGTAAAATAACATGAAAAGTTTAAGCTCGTATTTGTTACTAGAAATTTTAGTGCAAACAATTTGTAAATATACAATTTTGTTGATGACATGTTTTTTTACCGGTCGCAACAATTTAAGGAAATATGTGTAAATTTACACAAAAAAAAAGTAAATTAACAAATAACACATGCTAATTTTGGTAAAATTTCAGAAAAAAATTTAAATTTACAAGAAAAACTAGATGTTTACTAGAAATTCTCGTGATGTCAAAAAACTCGTAAGTTTTACTTGTGGTTTCCGTAAAATAAGAGTTAGAAAAAAATCTAGTTAAATCTTGAGAATTCGTTAAAAGTTTTATCGTGTCAAAGCGGTTGTAAATTTACAATTTTATTGGCAAAAATCTTGCAAAATAAAGTGCTAAAGCATATAATGAAATTTTTACTCCAAAACGAAAAAAAAAATGTCTGGGACTAAGAACATTTTTTGAAATATACATACTTTTCGAAACTGCGAACTACAGTTATTTTGTAAAACTATATAAATTTTCGTACACTCAAAAAAAATGTAAAACGCCTCGTAAAAGGCCTTGTAATCCCGTTCTATCAATATTGAACAATTTTCCTGGTTTTTCAACCAAAAATCTTGTACTTTTCTCAAACGAAAAATACAGCTTTATTGATAATTTCACAATTTTTTTTTTCGTAGTTGTATTCTACAAATTTAAATGGTAATTATACCAAATAAAACTGTAACTTTACAACGAAGTTTTAGCTACGATTATTCAAGTTGATTTACTAAAAAAAAGTGAACTTACAAAAACACTTTATTTTCTGCATTTTAAATTTAAAATTAACGCTACCAAAAATTTGAAAATTTTAAACTATTTTATTGTAAATTGACAACTTTTTTTTTTTGAATTTACTATTCTTTCTTTATTCTTTTTAATTCACTATTTGTTTTTTTTTTTTTTTAATTTAATTTACCATTTTGGTTTGTTAATTTGCCACTTTTTTAACATAATTACCACTTTTTCTTCTAAATTTACACTTTTTCTTCTAAATTTTTTTTTTCAAAATTTCGTGGTTTAAAAACAATCTTTTTACCTGTAATATTGTATATTTTCAATTTTTTTAACATTTTTTTTACCAAAAATTTCGAGGAATCCTTTACGAGTTTTTGAGCTACCTCCTATTTTACGAGACTATACCCAGCAGAAATTTTGCTGAACTGGCAGCAGCTTTTGGAAAGGAAACTCGAGTCAAGGAGCGCATCCAAACCTGCTGAATTCATGCATGATTCTCTAAGGCGATGTTACACTTTAGAGCGCTAGTTGGATACACCGAAAAAGCGCTCTTAAGATGCTCTGAATTCACATCTCTTTAGAGCGCTGAAAAAATCGCTATAAAGATGCAGTGAATTCATGTATATTTTGAAAGCTGATTTAAGCAGAATATCGATGAAGCACATTTGACTATTTCTGAAATACAAATTACAAAATCTGAAATACCATTGACTATTTCTGAATACAATTCGAAAATCCTAAATACAATTGACTAATTCTGAAAATCAGTTGACTCCCTGCAAGCATTTGGAAAAAATATCGCCTAAGAGATCCAATTACATTTAAAAAATTTCCAATTATATTTCGAAAATTTTAAATTATATTTCAGAAACATCCATTTATAGTTGAGATATTACCATTTATAACCAAAAAAATTTTAATTACATTTCAAAAATTTTCAATTGTATTGGAAATTTTTTAAATATAATTGGACATTTTTAAATATAATTGGAGATTTTTAAATATGATTGGACATTTTTTGTAATATAACTTGTATTTTCTGAAACTAAAGTGGAAATGGTGTACTCAATTTTTTTTTCATTCAAAATGTGAGGTGTTATAATTGAAGCACTCTTTGCAGCGCTGATTAATGCGCAATAATGATGCAGTGAAATCATGTGTTTTTGTCCAAAACTCATGGTTTTTTATTCAAAAAGTGTTAAATATATTCAAAAGGAAAGCATTTATGAAACTTTATCAAAATTTAATTTTATATTTTGAGTTTTATATCAAAAATCTTAACAAAAAATTTTAATTTTTTCCCCTTACTTTTACTTTTCCTCAAGAGCGCTCTTTGGATGCGCTTCGGTATGCTATAAAAAGATGCTGTGTCGCCAAAATCTCGATTTATTTTTGCTATATAGTATCTTAAAATCTGGAGATTTTTTTTTTTGGCAATTTTAAAAGTTTTTTTGAGTGTAATAAAATCATTGTTGTAAAATTATTTTTTTTTGTAAAATTACCTTGGAATTTTGTAGAATACATTTTTAAAATTACAAAAAAAAACTGCAAATTTCGATCGACCAAAACACAAAAAAAAAATTATTTCACAGAAAAAAATATTCGATGGAAAAAAACAATTAAATATTTGCTCAGCTTAAAATGTGACATTCAATTAAATTTTACTTGAAGCCATTAACCATTTGCTCAAATCTGAAAAATTCACAGTATGAAATATAAAAACAAAAAAACTTATCAAAGTAGGCTTTGTCCAACAATGCGATGAGCGCTGTTGAGTTTTTTGTTTTAGTTTTCGATAGTAGCCAAACAGAAAAGTACGTGAACGCACACAAGACGAAGAAAAATAATATAAAACAAAAAAAAAAAAACAATTTAAAAAAAGATTGACAAAAAACACTAAAATTGTATAATATTGAACCATTCACTCAAATCAAGCATTGGTTTAACAAAAAAAACCAAAAAATATTGATTAACCACTCACTCAAATCAAACATTGGTTTAATCAAAAATAACAGAAATATACCGTTTAATCATTTGCTCAAATCAAGCATTGGTTTAATCAAGGATCAGTCAATGACTGACCTACAATTTTAGTGCTTGAGCCAACAATTTTCCTCATTAGCTGACTTTTAATTAAAATAATGCTCAACCTAGAGTATTTCGTGCTTGATCTAACAACTCATTTTTATCTGTGTTAAATGATTTAACATGTTTTGTATGAGTGCGTTCCTTAAAAATGGCATTGTGAAAAATTTATGAAAATTACTAGTACCCTTTGAAAGTCAAACTAATTTTACAGTTAAATTGTTGACCATTCTTTTTTGTTTGCCCAAAATTCTCGAGTAGGAAATGTAACTGTTTTCTCCGGTTGTAGATAGTTTTGGACCAAAATTCTAGATTAGGAAATGTAACTTTTATTTCCAGTCTCTAATGGTTTTGAGCACACTATTCATCTTATTGCCTAGTCAGTAATTTTCAACACATTTTTTTTATTTAAAACAAAAAAAAAAGTTGTTCTGCAACATTATTACGAGGTCATTTGAATATTTGTTTTTGAATTTATTTCTTTAGGCTTCTATGTATATAAATTTTTTTTATCACGTTTTATTACTTTTATAGTAGCATGCAAAATAATGCGTTTTCTGGCATTTAAAAAAAAAATAATAATAATGAGAAAACTTATTTCAAAAAGAAATGTTTAATGACTTTTCTCTTTCTTGTTTTAAATTTGACGACACACTACAGACTGTGAAGTACAGAGTTCTCTTTAAATCTTGTTGCACGTTTCAGTTATAGTTTTTTTTTTGCAATGTAAGTTTCCAAGATAGCAAAAGATGAAAAACATATTGTTATCTAGATAGTATGTTCTTACTTGGGATTATCTTAATGGCTTTATATTTAAGAAAAAAATATCACTTTAATGAATAAATTAATTGCTATGCAAAAAGTTATTGCACAGAAATGTGTAACCCAACCAATTTTTATTTTTCAACCGTATCACGAATTTTGTTGGATCAATGTCAAACTTACGGAGATTATTGTCCTAATTGTACTAAGGAATCGTTGAAGGTTTAAATTTTTCGGAATGTTTAATATATGGTCAAATATGGAAATTTTTGCTTGACATCGCTACTGTAATCCCACTATTCAGAAATTTTCGAACTACTTCTATTTATTTAATGAAGTTTTAAAATAATAAAAATAATAAAATTATTTTTGTCAAAAAAAAAAAAAATATGTCAAATGATTTTTACAAAATTAAACTTTTTTTGATTTTTTTTTATAAAATATTTGCTTTTTACTAAATTTTTGTCCAAATACTCTGCAAAAAAATGTTGTAAAAAAAACGAATTTTTAAACTTTCAAACATGACAAATTTCATAAATGTTAAAAAAGTAAAAAATATTTTATTTTTAACTTATTTGTAAAAAAAATAATGCGCAGTGACTTGAAAAAGTTTAAATGTATGTATAGTATGTAGTTCCAAACTTTTTGTAGCCTGCACTTATTGTTAATGGTAGAGGGTATATATAAGTTTGTCATTCTGTTTTAAACTTATCAAAATATCGGTATGAAAAAAAACTTCAATGTCCCCCCTATATTTAAGAAAAATTTCTAAATTTTTTAAATTTGTTTTAAAATTTAAAATTTACTTGAAATTAAGATATATTTTCGTTAAAATCATCGTTAAAAACAAAGTTTTTAGAAATGTCCCAAAATAATTTAACTAAAAAATATTTTTTTTAGTTTATTTAACAACAAAAAATTAAAAAATTTTGTCGTTGCCCCCCTTGAAGCATTCAAATGGACCCCGAGTGGGTCGAGAATCAAAGGTTGTAGATTACACCGTCCGACAGCTAATATTAAACATGCACCGGACGATATATGTCTGAAAGTAGAGATCAAATGGAGTAACCTGTATTTACAGTTTTACAGTTTTTTAAAAGGACTACGAAGTTTTAGTGAATTCATTTTGTAAAATATTTTTAAAATATTTGTTCTTGTTCTAGGATAACACTGGTGATGGCAAATGCAAGAGGAGGATCTCGACTAATTTTTCCAGATATGTGAAAATAATAAAATAGGAAAATTAGGGGAGATCCTTCTCTTTCATTTCCTGTTAATAGTGGCATCCTAGGACAAGTATAAATATTAAAAAAAAAATAACATTCAATCCTCTAAAACTTTAAAGTCCTTTTAAAAAGAAAATAGAATCACGAAAAGAAAAGCTGTAAATGCAGTTTTACTTCATTTAGTCTCTACACTCAAAATAATAACTCTGTAAAATACTCTGTAAAATGACTGTAAACTCAATTTAACAGATATTTGACAAAGTTTTCTGTCAAAATACAGATTTAAAGAAAATACTTTGTATTTTGTTGTGACAAAAAATCAAAGATTTATCTGTTAAATTACTTTTATTTTTGTGATCTTAATTTTACAGATAATTAACAGAGTTTTCTGCTAATATACAGATTTAAGCGAAATACTCTGTATTTTTTATAACCAAAAGCTATGTTTTATCTATATTTTTACTTATTTCTACACTCAAAATAATAACTCTGTAAAATACCCTGTAAAATGACTGTAATCTCAATTCAACAGATATTTGACAGCATTTTCTCTCAAAATACAGATTTAAAGAAAATATTTTAAATAAGGAGTGAGATCATAAAAATGTTAACACACATTTTTGCCTACAACTTTGGTGTAAAGCTTCCAAATTTTTTTTTTTTCGGCAGTTTACATTTTAAAGGCACCATGAAAAATGACCCCAATGCAAAATGGCCCCAAAACGAAAATGAAAAATGGCCCCAAATTTTTATATGGAGTACAACAACACGAAAATTTGGGGTAATTTTTCCTAGTTTTTTGGGGTAATTTTTCCTTTTAATTTGGGGCCATTTTTCATTTTTATATGACCCCAAAATTAATAGGGCCATTTTTCATTTTTTGATTTGGGGGTATTTTGCAGAATGAATAATGGCCCCAAATTTAATAAAAATAGTAAAATTGTTTCCACATAATCCCCGTCATATTTAAATTAAGACTTTTAACAATTGGCATGCATTTATTAATATGTGTACAAAATCTGTGTGAAAAATTTTTTTTTTGCTTTAAAGATTTTCTGCGTAGCCGGACTTAGGTCGGACTTAAGGATAACAAACATTAAAGTCACCCTCTCCGCAAAATAATTTTTTTTTGGGCAGCAGTACTTTATGTTTTAATATTTTAATACAACAAAACAAAAATCTGAAGTGACAAAACAAAAAGTAGGAAGGAACTTGGATAGATTATTTGAAATGTTAATTTCATTTTGGTATAGGTTTTAAGTGGTTGCTTACGCTTTACGTGAGCACACATTTACTCTGAGGTCCGTTGGTCTTTCGGTATTATAAAAACCTACTTAAATTTTATTTCCGAGTTACTTAAGTGAATTATTTTTTTTTTTAAACTTTAAAATCATATAGGTGTGAAGAAAGCGCCGCAGGCGAAAAATTTTTACAAGAGATTTTAACAAAAAATTAAAAAAAAATCGCGCGATTTTTTTTTAATTTTTTGTTAAAATCTCTTGTAAAAATTTTTCGCCTGCGGCGCTTTCTTCACATCAATATGCTTTCAAAGTTTTTCAACACAAATATGTATTATTGCTACTGCCATTATACAGAATCCTAGAAACGATAAGTCATCAAAGAATATATTTGATTCCAACTTCTTCGAGTGGGTTAATAAAATAGAATATATTTTTTACCTTTCTTAAATTCACTTAATTATATAGAAGTTTTTACACGGGTGCTTTTAAGATATGAATAATCATGAGAACTATAATGGGTGTCAAAATCAAATCATACCGAAAATTCAATGATGTACCCCCACCATAAAGCTGTGTTTACATCATAGGATTTTCGGTATTTACACAAACTATTGTCGATGTTTTGCATGTGTACCGAGATAAAATCATACTGAAAATCATATGATGTAAACACAGCTTAAGCAGCAGCCCGAAAGCGTCAATAATATCTTTTATGGCGTTAATACAACTCAAAAGTTTTAAATAAAAAAAAATAATTTCATTGGGAGTTATTTTAAATTTATAATTATTAATTACAATTTATAATTATGGACTGAAATTAAATGAAATTGACTGAATGAAAATTTTATTTATAATGGTTTGGCAAAAATACATATTTTTTTTGGGGTCATTTTTCATATTGAAATTTGGGGCCTTTTTTCATTTTCAGAAAAATGGTTCTAATTTTTTGGGGCATTTTTTCACACAGAATTGGGGCCATATTTCATATTTCAAAGTGGGGTGAAATTTCATTTTCAAAAAGACCCCAAAACTGGGGCCATTTTTCATTTTTGGCGTTGGGGCCATTTTGCATTGGGGCCATTTTTCAGGGTGCCACATTTTAAAAATATGTCAGTTAATAAATTAATTTACATCATGAGTTTTAATTTGCAATTTTTTACACAATGGACGATGAAAGAAAAGTGCGTTCAAAAATAATTAAATATTTTCAACAAAACCAAACATGGACATACAAAAAAATTGCCAAAGAAACTAATGTATGCCGCCAAACAGTTTCAAAAGTGGTAAAAAGGTATCTGGAACACCTAACAATTGAAAGGAACCCGGGAACAGGAACAACGACTGGTTATCGTAACATTGGTAAGGCATATAAAGTTAAAAGCATCCTTAAGAGAGCTCCTAACACATCTGGCAGAAAAACAGCTCGGTTAGCCCAATGCTCAGACTTTTTTGTACGTAAAGTGAAACGTAAGGCGGGACTAAAGTCCTACAAAGTTCAAAAAGTTCCCGATAGAAACGCTTTTAAAAATTTGGAGGCCAAAACCAGAGCTAGAAAATTGAAATCAAATTTTATAAAAAAATACAACTGTTGTGTAATGACGACGAAACTTATGTCCTGGCTGATTTTGCGCAGCTCCCTGGTCAAGAATTTTATGTTTCCGATGTTCGAGGAAATGTTGCGGAAAAGTTTCGGTCAAAAAAGCAAACGAAATTCCCCAAAAAATTCCTAGTATGGCAAGCCATATGTAGCTGCGGCCAAAGAAGCCAGTCATTTGTGACATCTGGCTCTATAAACAGCGAAATTTATATCAAGAAGAGACTTCTTCCGTTCTTGAGTCAGCACAATGTATCCACTTACTTTTGGCCCGATTTAGCATCTTGTCACTACAGCAAGAAAGCGCTGGAGTGGTATAATGATAATAATGTGCTTTTTGTACCAAGAGAGGCAAATCCACCAAACTGCCCGGAGCTCAGGCCAGTGGAGAGATATTGGGCTCTTGTTAAAAAGGAATTAAAGGGCACAAAAAAGGTCTCCCAAGACATGCAAGATTTCAAACGTAGATGGACCACCTGCTCTAAAAAGGTGACAGAAACTACCATAAAAGCCTTAATGGGAGGGTTTCCGGAAAAAGTGGATAACTTTGTTCGTAGTGGTTAGAGTTCCATGCGGTTTTTTTTGTTATGATTTTGTATTAAATTTTATTTAATAAAAATTTGGTTTGAAGTCTTAAAATTCAGTAGTCTGTTTTTTATTTAACTTTATGTGTGTTAACATTTTTATGATCTCACTCCTTAATACTTAGTTGTGACAAAAAAAACAAAGTTTTATCTGTTATATTACTTTTAACTTTGTAATCTTAGTTTTACAGATGATTAAAAATTTTCTGCTAAAATACAGTTTTAAGCGAAATACTCCGTATTTTTTATAACCAAAAAAAAATAAGTTTTATCTGTATTTTTACTTATTTCTATGTAATCTTAATTTCAGAGTTTTCTGTAAAAACATCAAATTTTTTTTTAATGTTAAAAAAGTACCAAAAAAAATTTTTTTTTTCAAAAACCTTATAAAAATTTTACAAAATAATATGCTTTTTACTAAACTCTGTAAATTTACAGTTTTTTCTGTAAAACGTTGGTTGCATCAAATGCATTTAAAAAAAATGTAAATTTACAGAGTTTTTTTTTTTGCTAAATTGTGTTTTATTTAACCAATATTTTACTAGAAACTGTGTAAATTAACAGTTTTTTTTCAAAATCATTTTACAGAGTTTTATAGTAAAATTACTAAGAAATGTTGCTAGCTTGAAAAGTATGGTGTACTCTGTTAAATAAGCAGAGTTTTTCTGTAATTTAACACAGTTATTATTTTGAGTGTAGTTTCAAACGTATATTAGCCAGTTATCGACTTTTTTTCTTTTTTGTCGGACGGTGTTATTGTTCAGTGATCGATTCTAAGACAGTTTAGTGATATCAGTGTGTATGTCCGTCTGTCTGTTGAAATGGCGATAACGGTCAAAATACAACACTGATATGATATAACTACACTCAAAATAATCACTCTGTTAAATTACAGAGATACTCTGCTGAGCCAGCAGAAAATACCACAGATTTTCAACCAGAAAGATTTTTTGTTATTTTACGAAGAAAACTCTGTAAAATGGTTTCGATAAAAAAAAAATTTAAATTTACAGAATTATCTGTAAAATATTGATAAAACCGAAAAGAATTTTACCAAAAAAAAAATCTCTAAATTTACAAAGTTTAAGTTAAATGCATTTTATGAGTTCAAAATTTTACAAAAAAAAAACTCTGCAAATTTACAAAGTTTAGTTAAATCCATTTTATGAGTAAAACTTCTTTGCTTCAAAAACATAAATTAAAATTAAAAAATTTCATTTTATAAAATTAAAAATTTTGTTAAATTTGCCCGCTTTAATGCTTCCAAATTCTAAATTTACTTTTTAATTTTTGTGAAAATTACGAGTTTTTAACAAGTAACTCCAATTTTACAAAACTATGTTTTTCGGTCACAAGAAAATACAAAGTATTTTTTTAAAATCTGTATTTCGACAGATAACTTTGTCAAATATCTGTCGAATTAAGATTACAGTCATAAGGGTTCAAGTTGAAAAAATGCAGAAGAAAAATTGAATTTCTAAAAATTATAGACATTTCTGGTATTTCCTATATCGGTTTCAAACACCCCAGTTAGTGTCATCATCAGTAGGATTTTAAATGTCGGTTTGTCTTGTTAATGAAAACTGTTTTTTATATATGTGAATATTTATAGTTTCTACAGAATAAATTTTGACAGTTTCCAACACTACAATTCTATTTCTAGCAATCTCAACCTCACCTCATACTTTCTTTTAAACTTTTTTATCTCTTACATTATTTTGCAAGGGTTACCAACATGATCTGGAATTGCAGACACAAATGAAGGAATTTTCTTTTTCTGTTTCGGAGACGTGCCTAATGGCGACTTATTTTGTCAGTAATTTTATTTGATTTTTTCTGTAAGTACAGATCATTTAGTCATTTTACAGAGTATTTAACAGAATTATTATTTCAGTTTAGTTATTTGATTGAAGAAGATAAAGAATCCAAAAAATATTGTGTTTTTCTGTATCCCGGGATCTCAATTGCACTATCTCAAATTCTGGTGTTTTGTTATCTACAACCATTGTAGATATGTGGCTAGAATAAATGTTTAAATATCACCGTAAATATCAAATCCAACATAATTTTAAGAACTATTACATGAACAATTGAAAAGCATAAAATATATTGATTGTAACATACTTACTTTAATGTTCATGTATGTGGATGTTTTTAACGTATACATAGTTTATATGAAACGTTTCATATAAAATATACATTAAATTTTTTTTTTAAATATCTCATACACACAGAAAAATAAATTTCCAACTGAATTTTTTTCTTCTATGAACACAAAACTTGGTTGTTGCTACTGTATTCCATTGTGGCAACCGAATATTTGAGGTCGCAGAGAAAATATAATTTACACACAGTAAAGAAATTGTATAATTTCAAACTGAAATTTAGTCAATGCAACAAAAATTCGGTTGATACATTTGAATATAACTCATCAGGATTGAATATCGGTAGTTACAACTGAGCCAACCAACCGTATAGTTTGAGTGATGTTCTATTATCATCCTAATGGGAAAATGCCTGGTATGTTTTGTGAACACTTTCCTGCTGGTACATATCTCTAAGTCTTTTTCGTTATTTTTGTGTGTTAAAACGAATACATGTGTATGTATGTTCGTTTGTGTGTAGGATGTCATTTCCGTATAAAAAACACAAATTCCATTAACTCAATTCAAGTAGAAATAATACAAATTTCATTCGTTTCATTTCAGCTTTATTGGCAGCTACACTTAGGACTTATCAACGGGCTGGCTGTGATTCAGAGCAACTGTCGCTCAGTTGTCCACGCGGTACCAGTATTTCGATTGAATTGGCACAGTATGGCCGAGCAGGAGGTAAATATAAAAACCAATAACAAATTACAAATAAAAATAAAGAGTATCAATATTAGCATGGCATTGAATTCTAAAGAAGATAGTAATATGCATTTTTGTCTGATGGATTAGTATGTTTCTATGTATAAAACTGGAAAGGTGAACATTTTTAAAACCCATATATCTTTCGGGCTTGAACCTATCTGTGAGCTAAGTTAAACATTAAACGAAATCAAAATAATTTTTTCTGCCTGTTATCTTAAAAAATTTCCATACGATTTGTCTAAAACCTTTTTACCCCTTAAAATAGTGTTTGGGTCTTAAAACATCAGCATAAAATTATTGCTCTCTATAAAGAAAATCTTGTAACATTTTAAAAAACTCTGGTCAGTTTTATTAGAAATTATTTTTAACACAAATTTTTTGACTAAACCACAAGAATTCCTTGTAAACTAGATCTCGTCAAAAAGTTTTAAATTTTCATTTTTTTTTTTTGGTAAAATGCTTGTTAAAGCAGGTTTTACATGATCACACTTTGTATAATGTACTTTGTGTTATTAACTATTTTTGAAAAGTATAACGTATCAGAAAAATTGTTTGAAATTTTTCAAAAA